>CM076580.1:1600205067-1600663935 GCA_034641835.2 Pinus albicaulis
GGCCACCAAACACCTACCAGAGCAATCCGCCATTGTTTTCCACAATTTCTCCCCGATTCTCCATCTGCATGGATTTTTTCTGCATCCACCTCTCATCCTCGCCACCTCCATCATTCATATCCATGGTTTTCCTCACAGATTTGTTGTTTTGCAGGGTTTCTGAAGGCAAAAAGGCCGTCATGTTTCTACATGGCACGCAGGACGGATAGATTTAAATCCAGAGAGCTGATACTGTCGAGAAATAGTCAAAGAAAGTGGCTGGCGAGATTTTCATCAAGGAAAAGCAGATTTCGGGCATTGAAAACCTCTTAGCACCATTAAAAGCCCGAGCTACCCTGTCAGAAGCAGAATGGAGCGGCAGTGTTACAGTACAGAGCAAAGGAAGATTAAGCGGTGGTGCATTGGTGGCGCAATGGTGGTGCACGTTGGCGGAGCCACCTTCCCTGGTGGTTACGGGGGGTATGAGTCTGCCCGTACAGACCAAATGAGGTGAGGCCCCGTAGTACATATTGGCCATTGATCGGTGGTCAAACCCCGATCGACTGGTCAACTACGGGGGGTACACATCTCGTTAACCTCCGCGCTGGTCGACCTCCCGTACTCCATCGATATGTTCAAACCTGCTGCCGGTTTAGCTCCGCGCTGTTCCAATTGTCCTGCCACCTGTGAATTGATCCGGGCAGTTGGAATTACATTCCAACGAAAGCAGCAGTTTGAATACCCCGAGGATCGACCAAAGGACCCTGTGCACAAGTAAAAGGTACCATCAGGGTTATTTGTCAGCAGAATGTTTCTCTTTATCAAAGTACAGGGCGCCCATACAACTTTTATTATACATAACATCCCTGAAATAATTTCGGCCCTAACTACAACTCAAAAATAGTCAGACATTTATGAGACAGACCTTCCTAGTAGTTTATTTCATTTTTGTTCAAATCATCCAGGAGTACTTCAGCCAAAAGATGTCAAGATCAAATCTGGAGCAGATCATTCTCTCACAACGAAGGTGAAAAAGATTAAATATACAGCATGTCAAGCAGAATGGGTTTCGGCCCTACATTCATTGTTGTGTTTAAAGATACATTTAATTTTCACCTACTCCTTCAGTCAATCTTAGGCTCACCCTTTGCTATAATGCACATAAGGAAACATTGTAATGGTTGTTGATGAGATATCAGTGAAACGCAAGCATTGTTCCTCTTGAGACAAGTTATCTGTGTAATATTGTAAGATAGACTGAGAATAGATGTATTCAGACTGAATGTTCAAGCTATGGGCTATGATGTACCTGATTGGTGTTGTTTTTAATATGACAAGCATGTTTCTTTGGATCCTGATCTAAAGCAGCTGGTGATGTTTCCTCTTTCTCTGTATTTGTGATTGACTTGCTCTCATTGCATGCTACATTTCATTTCATTTCTGCTGGTAGGCAACAGAAGTATAATATAGGATTCACCCTTGATAGGTGCCTTATATTTCCTGCTCTCCCTGCCTCAATGTTTTCTGTTTATACGTGTATCTGAATATTGATTTCGATTGATTTAACCAGTGTAGTGGATGTTATTGCCTGCTCTCTGATGTATGAGTTGATGAAATCCGTGTTCAGATGTTCTTGGTAGGATTTAGCTGGAAGGTTTGGGAACACTGGGGATTAGTGTTAGCCCTGTCCACTAGGATCCTTGCGCGACCAACTAGCCTTTCTAAGATCCCTTGTAATTGCCTCTGATTTTGTCCAAGCAGGCCTGGAGTTAAATGACCTCTGACCTGATCTATAGACAAAATTAGATGGTTCTCCTCCTTTCATTTTCAGTCCTTAATGTTCCATTCCATCTTCTATCCTTTAAGATCCAGATGCTTTAGATGACTTGCCCAACTGAAATCTTGCACATTGAACACAAGTAAACCCTTTCTTGACTCCATTGCCCAATGGTCTTGATGTTCTCTGAGTTATCTACCTTTGCCTAGCTTCCCTTTTGCTCATCCTTGTCTTGTATTGGACACTTCTTTCCTGATTCCCAACAACCAAACTCAATCAAACAAACAAACCCTGAGCCCCATAACTAGCCTAACATTGAAACATTGAGCCTCAAAGACATATGCTTTGGCAAATATAGAGAGATCCCTCTCTGGACCTAGGAGGGCTAGATCCTAAGGTCTGAAAGTGGTTCTAATGTTGTCTCATCTTTTGGTCTTGCCAATCTGGCCAAAACATGGGAACCCCCAACAGACAGAACACGTGTATAACACAAAAGCAAATGTTTCTTTTTTTTTTTTTTTGTTTAATAAACAACGGAGGTTCTTAGAACTTTTGGTAGCATCAGGTAAAGGAAAAACATACATAAAGTAGAATTAAAAAAAAAATGTCTAACAGGGCTAAAACATATGCTACTAGAACTTCCGACAGCGTTAATTTTTTTTTTTTTAACAAATTTTTATCTTATAAACAAAAAAATTAAAACACACTCATGACTAAGCATAGATCTGTGCTAACAAGTTCAAATGCCAACAAAAAAAAAAATTATTTCCTATTTCACCCTAGTAAATTGAATGGAAAGTGAAAATGTCCCTAGATAGTTTCTTTATATTTTTACAATATTTCACTTTGGCACATTGTTCTAAAAATCAATAAGCTCATAGATCAAAGTGTTTCTTATGTGATTAATGCTCCAGGAAGTTTCTTTGAATTGTCTGTAGATCACTGATATATTTGATTATCTAAAGGGCAATGACAACAACACTAAAATGCAACAATATTTCCAAGGTGTTGTTACAATTGAAAACATTTATATTGTCATTTTGATTTGCATATCTAAAAACTTATGGTTAAAAAGAATTCTATAGAAGCTAATTTATATTTTTTGCTAAGTGATCATAGAAACAACAATGGTGTTTAGTCTAACATGTCATCTCTTTCCATAATCAAGCATAGTGAAATATATTCTTAACAAAACATATTCCTAAGATTTTGTGTCTCTTGTAATTCTAAAACTCATGAAATAATCTTCTTGCTTCTAAACCCAGGTATTCGATTTTGGATATTCTTAAATGAAATCTATTAAGTTAAATTGGACAAGCATTTATGAGAACTACATGTCAGACACGACAAAGTTTTATGAGACTAATATGCAACACTAAAGAGAAGTGGATATTTATGTTGGAAATTTTGGTAATAGGATTATTTGCGATAGATAACCATTTGACTAATTTACAAATCACAACATAGGTTCGGTATCCCCTATTTGTTTTTTTACATGAATATCCTTTTTCCCTTTCTATTGCAATTTTTTTTAATTTTTTGCAAACATGTCTACCTCTATTTCCAAATATTTGGCTTCCTTAGACATGGATTGACTTTCTGTGTCTACAAGCAGATCTAGAATTTTATTCATTATCTAGACAGTTGTTAAGCATAAGGAGAATATTGGAACATGATAGTAGCAAACGATAGATTCACATGAAAAGAAGGACACCACAATCAATATTTTAGAGGTGTAAAACAATGATATTTTGTGTGACTATGGTGTAGAATTGCAGTGAAAACGAATTATTAAGATAATTGTCCTAATATTTTATGAAATACTCAACACATGTTGCATATTTCAATTATACATAATCTCACATGACATTGTGGTTCTAATCAAATTTTCTATAGTACAAAGAAGAATGACACCTTAATTCAAGTAGATACATACATGTGTTTCAAATAAGCTACCTCTAATAAAAAAAAATTGTTGCCACCAGAGAGTATATGCTTTGTATATTCTATATTAATTTTTTTTCTTCATATTTTCTGTCAAGTTTTGTCTAATCCACACCATCCAAATATCCTAGGAAAATTGAACCACTATGGCTTTTGTTGGGGGAATTGCTCGCGAGAAACATGGCAAATTTCAACGACATATTTAAATGATTATATCATTTCACACATTAGACACAAATCTATTTATTTATTTTCTTAAAAAAACTCATAAAATGTAATTTTCAATCTATTTTTAATATAATATACTTG
Organism: Pinus albicaulis; assembly: GCA_034641835.2. Lineage (NCBI taxonomy): Eukaryota > Viridiplantae > Streptophyta > Pinopsida > Pinales > Pinaceae > Pinus > Pinus albicaulis. The sequence goes on from CM076580.1 coordinate 1,600,209,077, forward strand.
TTTTTAATATTATATATATATAGATCCTTTGAGTTATAAATTAGTTCGAAATAAAGTGATATTCATCACATATAAAATTTCAAGTTTTGATTAATTATGTTTATTATGATGATAATAGTGGTGATCAATATCCACTCAAATTAAAATGATTTATGTAATCTTAAAAGTACTTTTACATTTTTTTTACCTGAAATTGTTTTTATGTAAAAAAATGCTACCAAAATGTATCTTTTTCTATATTGTTTTCTATATAAAAATAAATATTTAATTTCTAAATTAAAATGTTGTTTTTCCTATATTATAAGAAAAATGTCTCTACCTTATATTTATTAAAAAAATAATATATCCAAAATCTCACACGAAAATATTATTTTAAATTAAAACGAACTGGTTTTATAACCTATGATCCTACCTTCATTTACTCAAACCTTTTATTCTGACCTAACTTAATGCAGCATACCTATAATGCTGAAATCTCTTTATGAAGCCAGGAATCTAGGTGGGTATAGGAAAATCACAATCAAAATATACTATACAAACACGTTAACCTAAAAGTTTTTTTAATAAACTAAACCAACCTTGTACTAGTTACAAGGAATTGCATGATTTTTTAACATGTTAAAGAAAAAAGAACCGTTGATGCGATGAACATGAATTAATATTTTCCACATGTTTCCATGTGTATACAAAGACTTCACACATGCTCGCGAGGGGCAGATCAATCTGCTGGAAACCTCAGTTTCACCTCCAGCAATGCACCTTTCCCCTTTTGGTGTCCATTGAATTGACAATGCAGACTAAGAAGACAATTCTTAAAAACCCAATTGGTGGGATTTTATCACCTCAACACGAGATTACTGACAAGATTTTAACACCCGAAGTTCCTTTATGAGAAGAGCATAAAATCTGAACAAAGTCAATCCGTAAGAGAGATGGGCGAGGCAAGGAAATTGGCTATAGAGAACGACGTTCTATACCGAGATTCATATCGTTTTATTTTTAGCCAATGGTTTTGGAATGTAGTTATCCAAATGTTTTATGATCAGGATATATAGACAATTAAAAAAGATATTTAAATAATTTGATGTTACATGCCGTTATGGATTCAATAATGTGAAAATATTTAGTGAGTTGTTCCAAAAAACTACCTTCCATAAAACACCAAAATCACATAATAATAATAATAAGAAGTATTAATATATAACTTATTAATGTGATATACAATGTATTTTAGAATTCTAGGTTTTATTTTATGTATACATTTAGTTCACCTAATATTAATTTCAAGACATATACAAGTGAGTGAATTTCATTTATATATAGATATTCAGTAATATTCTATGTGTTTTTAAATTGTACTACAAAGTTCTGAAAAATTAGTCAAAAAACACACGTAATTTGCTTCATATCTACAAGTTTTGTAATGAAAATTTGAATTTTAAATAGGAAACTAAAGACAGAGAGAAATCCTACCTCCAAAGATAGATAATTTAAACTCACTAATTTAAATAACTAATATGCATTACAATAACTAGTTTTGAATCTCCAAATGCATCAATCAAGTCCTATCAATATGGATTTGGGGATTGATCGGGATCCTATAACTCTTAGGGCTTCACAGCACATAAAAGAGGGTTCTCGAGCACTTGAAGGTCTGAATGAGTTGGCCCTTGGAGGGGATAATCCCGTGATCAGGGTTCCTCCATGAACCTCCTCTTCCTTAATATTAGGGGCATAGTCATTGCTCATAAAGCTAGAGCACTCAAAGATTTGGTATGTTCTCTCAAGCCTACTATCATCTTTTTTCAAGAATCTATGTGTGATGTTAACCTTGCATGGTCTTTTATGATTTCGATCTACCAAAGCCGGTTGGTCTGTGCGAAAGGTGTTGTTTTGCACTTCGGTGGGTTGGGGGAAATGTGGGATTCATCTTTCTTCAATGCACATGCATTTTGTACTAATGCAAGAATATTTCTCACAGGTTATCACAAGGCTACTAACAGTTGGATTCGTCTTCTCAACATGTATGCCCCATATGTGGGGAGATGGTTGTATTGGGAAAATTGTGTGAATTATGGGATTCTCTCCCTCCCATCCATTATTATAGTTGGTGATCTCAATATGTCCATGGGTGGACATGAAGTTTGGGGGCTTTGTGCTCAATTGGACCCATTATCAGCATTATTTGCGGATGTATTTGTTTTTCTAGATCTTAGGGATGTAACGATTGTGGAATTGGTCCCTACATGGCGAAACGATCGGACGGGGACTGCAGGTATATAAAAAACGTTGGATATATTTTTAATTTGCTCTTCTATGTTTCGATCACACAAAGGGATTATCTCTTCTGTACATCCCATTTTTATTTCTGATCATTGTCTGATTCAATTGCATGGAAAGGGAGAGTCTGCATGAGTGGCCTTCCATTCAAATTCAATCCCATTTGGATTAAAAACCATGATTTTAAGACATTGGTAGTTGATAATTAAGGTAAACAATGAGAACAGATGGTAGCTGGTGTGATGGTACAAATTATGGTAAAGTTGTGAGCATTAAACATGGCTACAAATATTTGGGTTGCAAATAAAAGGAGGGAGGATCTTTAGGCGTTATTGGATATACAAAATGTCTTGTCTTATTACAATGATCCCCTTGACCCACTTTTTTTCTTTAAGGTATATAAGAAGAAGATTATTGATCTGGTGGGGGAGAAAAAAATATTTTGTTGAGACAGGAAATAGAAAGGAGGCTTAAAAGCAGGGCTACTTGGGTGGAGGCACGCGACAAAAATGCGAAGTTTTTTCACTCATTCATCAGTGCAATAAAGAAGTGGAGTGAAATCAAGAACATTCGCGATTTAGAGGGGTAGAATATTACTAAGCACGGGGAGATTTATAGGAAGCTCACAGTTTCTTCAAATCTCATTTTCCCGCTAAAGCACAAGAATTTGATGCTAAAACATAATCCACTAGGCATCTATCCTGTATGTTCTCATCAAAATCTAATGAGTGTTTTGGAAGTCCGATTGGAAAATAGGAGTATTTGGAGGTGATTCAGCTAACCAAAATGGAGAAAATTCCTAGTCGTGATGGTTGGGGAATTGAGTTGTTTCTCCGCTTCTTCGATCTAATGTCTCCTGATATTCTTGCAGCAGTGGAGGAGTCCAAAGTGCAGGGGGTTATTGTTGGCAGTTTGAATGCCACTTTCATAGCCTTGATTCTAAAGAAGGATCGTCCCAGTTATTTCTCGGATTACATGCATATTTCACTTTGTAATGTTCTGTATAAGATCTTCTCCATTCTGTCGCATTGAGGTTAAAAAGGATCATTTCTTTCTTTATTTCCCGAGAGAAATTTTCATTTATGAAAGGTAGACATATATAGGATGCTATCAGGGAGGCACAGGAATGCCTCCACTCCATGAAGGCTCGACAAGGTGAGGAAATCATGATTAATATCGACCTTATAAAATCTTTTGATTATCTGGATAGGGGATTTTTGAGAATGATACTACAGAAAATTGGCCTCTCTTTGAGTATCATCAAATGGATTTTGGCTTGTATTTCGTCAACAAATTTTGCGATATTTATTAATGGGTATCCAACTGGGTTCTTTAAAGCATATCAGGGCCTTAGACAGGGTTGTGGCCTATCCCCTCTATTATTTGTTCCAGCTATGGACTTTCATATCCGCTTGATCAGAGAGGCTAGGATTGGGGGGATAATCGAGGGATTTAAGGTTACCAATAAGGTAAGGGTGACACACTTAATGATTGTGGATGACTTATTATTTGGGGGCATGAACAGTAATGATGATTGGAGGCATATTCATCGCTTATTAATGATATTCATTAGGGCTTCCAGTATGTACATGAGTAATGAAAAATCCATTCTGATATCAGAAGAGGTTGAGGATGTCCACAGTAGAGAAATTGGAGATCTATTCAGGATTTAACAGGTCCCTATCAATGTTGGTGTTTTGTATTTTGGCGTCCACCTTAAGGCCAAAAAGTACAAGAATAGGGATTGGGATTGACCTTTGAATATATATATAGCAAAAAATGTACTGGTTGGGCGAACAAATGGATGACACTGGGAGGTAGACGTACTCTTGTGTGATCAGTCCTACAATGTATTGTAGTGTATTGGATGCATATTTTTCTCATTCCCGCAGAACTATGCCATAAAGTAGATGCTCTGATGGAATGATTTATTTGGTCAGGTCTTACTTGCAAGGGAAAATCCATCTTGCTCAGTGGAATGTCATTGCTTGGCTAAATTATATGGGAGGTTGGGGCATACTAAACTCTTCCATTTTCAATTATGCTCTGATTATTAAAAGTCTTTGGAGGGCCACTAATGTAGAGGTAATTTGCAGTTGCATTATTCAAGAAAAATATAGGAAGGCCCTCCCTCTTTCGGCCTAGATCAGTAGGGGGACATACATAACTTGCAATGCCTCCTTTGTTTGGTGAAGCATGCTAAAGAACATACACTGGATGTTGGGGGTAATGTAATGGAAAATTGGGGATGGGGAATCGACAGAGGTTGGAATTTAAATGGTAACAAGGTTCAATGGTAACCATACCCTCTAGGTGGATCTTATCAACCATCTTAGGGATAGAGGTATTTCAATATTTTCTCAGATCACCACTTCTCTTCCCCACTCCCCATTAAGCCCCATATAGAAGAGGGAAAATGACCTAGGACTTATCAATGGTTTAGCTATGGAATGGGAGGTTTATATCACCAATATATATAATGCGAGTGTTTGTATTGGATATGGGGGTGATACTTTTATGTGGGTGTGATCTAGGTGGATATTGGTGGCCACCCACCTATTCCACTTGGGGCCCCACCATTGTCTCTTTCAATTTTTCAGTTTTGGCACAACTTACTATTTTTATAGTTTTTGGGGTCCTAAACTTCCGGAGCCATTTTGAGGCCCTAAACGACGTTTTTTGGGAAAACCGAAAGCGACCGAGCCTTGGTTTCTTCCATCGAAATTTGTATTCCTTGGATAGATCTTTCTAACGAGCTATTGAGCGCGTCAAACTGAGATCGTATGTCAAAGCTACGTCCCTAGGAAGTTGAAACACCAATTTACCCAAACGGGGCCCATAGTTTTGGTGCTTCATCTCCTAGATTTAGGTGTTTGGACCTTTGGAGTTTTCCATTATTTCTAAATAATAAATAGGCCCTCGAGCCTCATTGTAACACAGTTCAGAGGTCTGTAGCCGCTACATCTCTTCTCAGAAATATGCTACCAGCACCCTAGCTATTTTTATTTCCATTATGTCTGTAAGCATATTTCAGTCATTTGTTATTAATAAAATGAAGTATTGTTTTCGTTGCATCTCTGTGTTTATGTCTATTTCCATATTTTATTGCGTTCCTTCATAAATCTGGATCAGTGGTATTGGAGAAGTCTGCTCTTTCTCTGTTTTTCTTTGCTTTTCCCCAACGCGGTCAGCGTATAAGGAGTTGGGGCTCGATCTTGTTAAACCCTTGCAATATCATCCTTCCAAACCTCGACGACCTCCCATGGTGGAAGAAATGAAAGATGAGGGAGCAGGAAATCTTATCAGAATAATTGCTCGAGGAGGCCCTAGAGAAACAAAGGAACGTGATGATGGATAAATTTGCTCAAATTCTTCAATGACTACCCACCTACAGTGCATCTGCATCCAACAGTCACTCTGGAGGCACCACTCCCTTCAAGGTACAAGTAAACTTTGACATTCCTATATTTGAAGGCTAGATAGATACAGATGCCATATATACATGGTTAAATTTGTTGGAAGGGTATTTCTCAGTCCATTATTTCTCCGACCGAGAAAAGATTATTTTTGCACTCCTCAAAGCCACCCCCCATGTCAAAGACTAGTGGGAAACCTACCATGAGCAAGAGGACAAAGGGGAAACCTCTCTGTTCTCGGCCACACCAACTTGGAATTCATTTAGAGATGACATCAAGGAACAATATTACCCTATGGGGAGCTATGGGGACAAATACATCCAATGGACCATGCTGCGACAACAAAGGGATGAATATGTGCATGAAATGATGAATTTGTTCCATACCCTACGCACAAAGTTGGGTATTAAACATTCAGAGAGACCTTTGGTGCTCAAGTACCACAGTTTTCTGCACAAACATAGAGTTCCTCGACATTACATTTCTTGGCACGACATATCACTATGCCACCAAGATTGAGAATAAATTTAAACAGAAGAAGCGAGACTTTGGATCTGCAAATCCGAATCCAGGGAAAGGTGCCCCCGAACCAAAGACCAAGGGGCAAGGCCAAAACGGTACGGCTCATAACAATACAACAAATCCAAATAAGGACACGGGGAAGTGGTGTGAATTTCATAATAGCCCCACTCATAGCACAAATGAGTGTCAAGCCAAACAGTCATTGGTGGCTGAACTAAAGGCAACCGAATCAGATGCATTTTTTTGATCCTAAGTCAGAACCAGAAAAAGGCAATGAAAAAGGGAAGTAGATCGTTGATGTGGATCCCAGTGCGATTGTTACCACCAGTAAGATCCAGAGGGAGGATGCCAAGGATCTAGAGGAGGGGGAGCACCTCTTACATTCGTATATGTGGGTGAAGGGTTCTCCACTGCAATTCCTTGTCAATAGCAGAAGCCAAAAGAACCTCATCTCAGCAGAGGTCGTGAAGCGGCTCGGCCTACCAACCATAGCACACCTGTAGCTGTATACCATCGAGTGGATTCACCTAGGGAGAGATATCTGCATCTAATAACAGTGCCACCTTCCATGCAGTATCAAGCCATTCATGGATGAGATATTGTGTGATGTTTCTCCTCTTGATGTAGCTGATGTATTATTGGACCAACCATACTTGTGGAAGTGACATGCTGTGTATGAGTCTAGGCGTCGTATTGTTGTTATTACTTTGGGAAATAACGTGTACAGGATACAAGAGGTAGTACCACCTCCTGTCATCTCTTTGACTACTGTAAAACAAAGAAGTAATATTGTTTCCAAAACAAGAAATTTATTTTCCTTAGAACTCGCTCACAGGGAAAGAAGAAAATTGTGGCCACAACCTCAAAACAAGGCTCCCCTACATGGCTGCAGTAGATGGATAAATTCATGATGGAATAAGAGGAAATTTTCTCCTCACTCAGAGAGGTTCCTCTACACTGTCAGGACAAGCACTCCATTGATCTGACCCTCGACGCACTGCTGCCTGATTTTGTCGTACCTCCGGAAATTACACATACATAATCCACACATGTATTGTCTGAGGCTGATAAAGAAACCAAATTTCTGAAATGCATCCAGCATGTCTACCCGCAGGTCCATGACATCTCCGACAAATCTAATGCCATGTTCAACAGCATTTGCCTCATCTCATAGAGGATCTCAATGCAATGGGGACCATTGCCTCCTAATGAGGGAGGAACGATCCAAATGGATATTGGTGGCCACCCACCTATTCCACTTGGGGTCCCACCATTGTCTCTTTCAGTTTTTCAATTTCGGTACAACTTAATATTTTTGACATTTTTTCAGGTCCTTAACTTCTGGAGCTGTTTTGAGGCCCTAAACAACGTTTTTTGGGAAAATCGAGAGTGACCCAGCCTTCATTTCTTGCATCAAAATTTGTATTCCTCGGATAGATATTTCTAGCGAGCTATTGAGCGCGTCAAACATAGATCATATGTCAAAGTTACACCCCCGGGAAGTTGAAACACCAATTTACCCAAACATGGCGCATAGTTTTGGCGCTTCATCTCCTAAGGTTAGGCTTTTTGACCTTTGGAGTTTTCCATTATTTCTCAATAATAAATAGGCCCTCGAGCCTCATCATAACACAGTTCAGAGGCGCACACCATTCTATCGTATACTAAAGACCCTAGCTATTTTTATTTCCATTATGTCTCACATATTTCAGTCATTTGTTATTAATAAATGAAGTATTATTTCCTAATTGTGGTTATGTCTATTTCCGTATTTTATTGCGTTCATAACCGAACTGGTATCAGAGCGATCGTCTCTTTCTCTATTTTTCTTTGCATGTCCCCAACGTGGTGAGGGTACAAGGAGTTAGGGCTTGATCTGGTTGAGCCCTTGCAAGACCAGCCTCACAAACCTTGATGAATTTCCATGGCGGAAGAAAAGAATGAAGAGGGTGCAGGAGATCCTATAAAAATATTGCTCGAGAAGGCCCTCGAGAAACAAAGGAACGCGATGATGGATAACTTTTCTCAGATCCTTCAACAACTACCCACCTATGGTGCATCTACATCCAATAGCCACTTCCGGAGGTGCCACTCCTTCAATGTACAAGTAAACTGAATTCCTATATTTGAAGGACAGATGCAAACGTCATATATAGATGGATAAATTTGCCAGAAGGATATTTCTTGGTCCATGATTCTCGAACGAGAAAAGATTAATTTTTCACTGCTGCCACCCTCTCTAATGTCAAACATCAGGGAAACCTACCATGAGCAAGAGGAAAGGGGAACCTTCTGCTTCAAGCACACCCATAAATCATTCCAGATTATATCATAAATAATATTTACCTTCGTATAGCCAGAGATAAATATTCAATGGACAAATATATGGACGAACATGCAAATGAATTACGAATCTGTTCCATACCATGTGCACAAAGTTGGGTATTAAATATTTAGAGAGACATTTGGTGCTCAAGTACTGCAGTTTTTTGCACAGATACATTCAAGATTAAATAGAGTTCCTAGACATTATCTCTCTTGGCACGACATATCGCTATGCCACCAAGATCGAGTAGAAATTTAAGTAGAAGAAGCGAGATTTTGGATCTGTGAATCTGAAGCTAGGGAAAGGCGCCCCTGAACCCCATAACAAGGGGCAAGGACAAAGTGAGGAAACTCATAACAACCCCAAAAATCCAAAGAAAGATACGAGGAAGTGGTGTTAATTTCATAACATCCCCACTCACAGCACAAACGAGTGGCGAGCCAAATAGTCGTTGGTGGTCAAACTAAAGGCACCCAAATTAGATGCATGTTCTGATCCTGAGTCAGAACCAGAGAAGGGAAATGACTCAGGGAAGTAGATCATTGATGTGGATCCCAGTGCCATTTTTGCCACCACCAAGCTCCAAGGGAGGATCCCGAGGATACAGAGGAGGGGGAGCGCCTCTTCCATTCACAGATGTGGGTAAAGGGTTCTCCACTGCAATTCCTTGTCAATAGCAGAAGCCAAAAGAACCTCATTTCAGCAGAGGTCGTGAAAATTTCTTGTCCTACCAACCATAACACACTCGTTAAACAACATTTAGTTCTGTCCAGAGAGAGATATCCACCAACAATGCCACCTTTCCGTACAACATCAAGCCATTCACGGATGAGGTATTATGTGATGTTGCTCCTCTTGATGTAGCCGATGTATTATTGGGCCAACCATACTTGTGGAGGTGACATGTTGTGTATGACTCTAGGCCTCATGCTGTTATTATTACTTTGGGAAATAACTTGTACAGGATACCAAAGGTAGTACTGACTCCTGTCATCTCTTTGACTACTGCAAAACAACACAGTAAGATTGTTTCCCAAACGAGGAAATTCATTTTCCTTACAACTCGCTCATAGGGAAAGAAGAATATTGTGGCCACAACCTTGAAACAGGGCTCCCCTGCACGACTGCAACAGATGGGCAAATTCATGGAGGAATACGAGGACATTTTCTCTTCACTCACAGAGGTTCCTCTACACTGTCAGGAAAAGCACTCCATTGATCTCCGACCCCCGACACACCGCCGCCCGATAAGCGAAGTATACCTATGGAAAATACACACATATAATCCACATGCATTATCTCGTTGTCGATAAAAGAAACCAAATTTCTAAAAATGTATCTAGTATGTCCACATCCCACAAAGTCAATGACATGGATCTCCAACAAATCTAATGCCCAGCTTTCACCAACATTTGCCCCATCTCATTGAGGATCTCAACGCAATGGGGAACATTGCTTCCTAAGGAGGGAGGAATGATCCAAATGGATATTGGTGTACACCCACCTATTCCACTTGGGGCCCTACCATCATCTTTAATTTTTTCATTTTAATTAATAACTTACTATTTTTGACAGCTTTTTCTAGCCCGAAACTCCGGGAGCTATTTTGAGGCCCTAAATGCCTTTTTTCGGGAAAACCAGGAGAAACATGGCTCCATGGACTGATTTTTCTCACACTAAAAATTGTACTCCTTAGACATATATTTCTAACGAGCTATTGAGTGCGTCAAACGGAGATCGGATGCCAAAGTTACGTCCCCGGGAAGTTGAAACACCAATTTACCCAAACGGTACCCACAGTTTTGGCGCTTCATCTTCTAGAGTTAGGTTTTTGGACGTTTCAGTTTTTCCATTGTTTCAAAATGATAAATAGGCCCTCGAGCCTCATTATAACACAGTTCAGAGGTCTATAGCCACCACATCTCTTCTCAGAGATTCGCTACCAGCACCCTAGCTATTTTATTTCCATTATGTCTGTGTTATCGTCATTTTATTAATAAAAATGAAGTATTGTTTCACCGCATTCGTATTTATGTATATTTCCGTATTTTATTGCGTTTCAAGGAATATGTATAAGTGGTATCGTAGCGGTCTTTTCTATGTTTTTTTTGCATGTCCCCAATGCAAGCCATGGTATAAGGAGTTAGGCTCGATCTCGTTGAACCCCACAAGACAAACCTTGGAAACGCCGACAACCTCCCATGGCGGAAGAAAAGAAAGACAAGGGAGTAGGAGATCCTATCAAAATATTCCTCGAGGGAGGCCCTCGAGAAACAAAGAACGCGATGATGGATAACTTTGCCGTATCCTTCAACCACCGCCTATCTACGATACATCTGCATCCAACAGCCACTCTAGAGGCACCACTCCCTTCAAGGTACAGGTAAACTTTGACATTCCTATATTTGAAGGCTGGATAGATGCAGATGCCGTAGATAGATGGTTAAATTTTTTGGAAGGGTATTTCTCAGTCCATGATTTCTTTGACCAAGAAAAGATTATTTTTGCACTCCTCAAAGCCGCCCCCCATGTCAAAAACTGGTGGGAAACCTACTGTGAGCAAGAGGACAAAGGGGAACCCTCTCTGATCTTGGCCACACCCACTTGGAATTCGTTCCGAGACGGCATCAAGGAACAACATTACCCCGTGGGGAGCTATGAGGACAAATACATCCAATGGACCACGCTGCGGCAGCAAAGGGATCAAGATGTGCACGAACTGACGAATTTGTTCCATACCCTGTGCACAAAGTTGGGTATTAAATATTCAGAGAGACATTTGGTGCTCAAGTATTGTGGTTGTCTGCACAAACATATTCAGGAGGAAATAGAGTTCCTTGACATTACATCGCTTGGCATGACATATTTATATGCTACCAAGATCGAGTAGAAATTTAAGCAGAAGAAGCGAGACTTTGGATCTGCAAATCTGAATCTAGGGAAAGGTGCCCCCGAATCGAAGAACAAGGGGCAAGGCCAAAGTGGTATGACTCAGAAAAACACCACAAATCAAAATAAGGACATGGGGAAGTGGTGTGAGTTTTATAATAGCCCCACTCATAGCACAAATGAGTGTTAGGCCAAACAGTCGTTGGTGGCCGAACAAACAGTCGTTGGTGGCCGAACTAAAGGAACCTAAATCAGATGCATTTTCTGATCCCGAGTTAGAACCAGACAAAGGCAATGACAAAGGGAAGCAGATCATTGATGCGGATCCCAGTGCGATTGTTGCCACCACCAAGATACAGAGGGAGGATCCCGAGGCTCAAGAGGAGGGGGAGCGCCTCTTCCATTTGCAGATGTGGGTGAAGGGTTCTCCACTACAATTCCTTGTCGACAACGGAAGCCAAAAGAACCTTAATTCAGTAGAGGTTGTGAAGCGGCTCGGCCTACTGACCATAGCACACTCGTATCCGTTTACCATCAGGTGGCTTCACCCAGGGAGAGATATTTGCATCCGCCAACAGTGCTGCCTTCAGTAGAATATCAAGCCATTCACGGATGAGGTATTGTGTGATGTTTCTCCTCTTGATGTAGCTGAGGTATTATTGGGCCAACCATACTTGTGGAGGTGACATGATGTGTATGAGTATAGGCCTTGTGTTGTTGTTATTACTTTGGGAAATAACTTATACAGGATACCAGAGGTAGTACCAACTCCTGTCATCTCTTTGACTACTGCAAAACAATGCAGTAAGATTGTTTCCCAAACTAGGAAATTTATTTTCCTTACAACTCGCTCACAGGGAAAGAAGAAAATTGTGGCCACAACCTCTAAATAGGGCTCCCCCACACGGCTGTAGCAGATGGATAAAGTCATGGAGGAATACGAGGAAATTTTATCCTCACTCATAGAGGTTCCTCTACACTATCAGGACAAGCACTCCATTGATCTGACCACCGATGCACCGCCGCCTAATGTTGCCATACCTCTGGCAACTACACATACAAAATCCACACATGTATTGTCTGAGGCTGATAAAGAAACAAATTTCCTAAACGCATCCAGCATGTCCGCCCGCAGGTCCATGACATCTCCGACAAATCTAATGCCCATTTCAACAGCATTTGCCTTGTCTCATGGAGGATCTCAACGCAATGGATAAAATTGCTTCCTAATGAGGGAGGAATGATCCAAGTGGATATCGGTGGCCACCCACCTATTCAATTTGGACCCACACCATCAATTCTTGCAGCTTTTTAGTTTCGGCACAACTTACTATTTTTGATAGTTTTTCGGTTCCTAAACTTCCAGAGCCATTTTGAGTCCCTAAACGACATTTATGGGGAAAAGTTGTACTCCTTGGATAGATATTTCTAACAAGCTATTGAGCACTTCAAACAGAGATCGTATGCCAAAGTTACGTCCCCGTGAAGTTGAAACACCAATTTACCTAAACAGGGCCCATAGTTTTGGCACTTCATCTCCTAGGTTTAGGTTTTTGGACGTTTGAGTTTTCCATTGTTTCTTAATAATAAATAGGCCCTCGAGTCTCATTGTAACACAGTTCAGAGGTCTGTATCCACCACATCTCTTCTCAGATATACGCTATCAGCACCCTAGCTATTTTTATTTCCATTATGTCTATAAGCAGATTTCAGTCATTTTATTTTAATAAAATGAATTATTGTTTCCATTGAATCTATGTGTTTATGTCTATTTCCATATTTTATTATGTTCCTACATAAATATGATCACAGTACGTAGTGGTCTCGCTTCTTTCTCTATTTTTCTTTGCATGTCCCCACCGCGGTCAGGGTATAAGGAGTTAGGGCTCGATCTGGTTGAACCCTTGCAAGATCAGCCTCGCAAACCCCGACAACCTCCCATGGCGGAAGAAAAGAAAGACGAGGGAGCAGGAGATCCTATCAAAATACTGCTCGAGGAGGCCCTCGAGAAACAAAGGAACGTGATGATGGATAACTTTGCTCAAATCCTTCAACGACTGCCCACATATGGCGCATCTGCATCCAATAGCCACTCTGGAGGCGCCACTCCCTTCAAGGTACATGTAAACTTTGACATTCCTATATTTGAAGGAAAAATAGATGCAGACGCTGTAGACAGATGGTTAAATTTGTTGGAAGGGTATTTCTCGGTCCATGACTTCTCTGACCGAGAAAAGATTATTTTTGCACTCCTTAAAGCCGCCCCCCATGTCAAAGACTGGTGGGAAACCTACCGTGAGCAAGAGGGCGAAGGGGAACCCTCTCTGTTCTCGACCACACCCACTTGGAATTCATTCTGAGACGGCATCAAGGAACAATATTACCCCGTGGGGAGCTATGAGGACAAATACATCCAATGGACCACGCTGCGGCAACAAAAGGATCAAGATGTGCACGAACTGACGAATCTGTTCCATACCCTGCGCACAAAGTTGGGTATTAAAGATTCAGAGAGACATTTGGTGCTCAAGTACCACGGTTGTCTGCACAAACACATTCAGGAGGAAATGGAGTTCCTCGACATTACATCGCTTGGCACGGCATATCGCTATGCCGCCAAGATCGAGCAGAAATTTAAGCAGAAGAAGCGAGACTTTGGATCTGCGAATCCGAAAGGTGCCCCCGAACCAAAGAACAAGGGGCAAGGCCAAAGCAATGCGACTCAGAACAACACCACAAATCCAAAGAAGGACACTGGGAAGTGGTGTGAATTTCATAACAGCCCCACTCACAGCACAAACGAGTGTCGGGCCAAACAATCTTTGGTGGCTGAACTAAAGGCACCCGAATCAGATGCATTTTCTGATCCTGAGTTAGAACCAGACAAAGGTAATGACAAAGGGAAGCATATCATTGATGCGGATCCCAGTGCCATCGTTGCCACCACCAAGATCCAGAAGGAGGGTCCAGAGGATCCAGAGGAGGGGGAGCGCCTCTTCCAGTCGCAGATGTGGGTGAAGGGTTCTCCGCTGCAGTTTCTCGTCGATAGCGGAAGCCAAAAGAACCTCATGTCAGCAGACGTCGTGAAGCGGCTCGGCCTACCAACCATAGCACACCCGCAACCGTATACCATTGGGTGGCTCCACCCAGGGAGAGATCTCCGCATCCGCCAGCAGTGCCGACTTCCATATAGTATCAAGCCATTCACGGATGAGGTATTGTGTGATGTTGCTCCTCTTGATGTAGCTGATGTATTATTGGGCCAACCATACTTGTGGAGGAGACATGTTGTGTATGAGTCTAGGCCTCGTGCTGTTATTATTACTCTGGGAAATAACTTGTACAGGATACCGGAGGTAGTACCGCCTCCTGCCATCTCTTTGACTACTGCAAAACAACGCAGTAAGATTGTTTCCCAGACCAGGAAATTCATTTTCCTTACGACTCACTCACAAGGAAAGAAGAATATTGTGGCCACAACCTCGAAACAGGGCTCCCTTTCACGGCTGCAGCAGATGGACAAAGTCATGGAGGAATACGATGACAATTTCTCCTCACTCATAGAGGTTCCTCTACATTGTCAGGACAAGCACTCCATTGATCCTAATTTCCCGACGCACCTATTAAGCCCCAAATATGTCCTTTCCTTTCACCAAATTTCACTTCATTCCATTTATCCTCTGTTAATTATAGGCTTAAAAGATCAATAGGAATGATTAAAGTTACTTTAATAATTCATGCAATAACTGACTTACTAAACTTTTGTGGTCTTGTTGTTGTAGTGATTTTTTACTAGACTTAGCTACAGAATGCAGCCATTCTGTAGCTAGTCGCATATTCCGCAGCTATCTTTATGTTCACACAGGTTACAGGTGTCACTTAAAGGAAATATGCATATGGTTGAATTCCAGAACTCACCTACATCATTCCTTTCCCTCTACGAAGTCTGAGCAAAAATCTGCAAGTGGTTATGTATGTGGAGGAAACCAAAACTAAGAAGTAGACTTCTACCAGGACAAGGACTCTGCAGGTGTCTTCAGCAAAGTACGAGGCCTCAACAGGAGTTCTAATTCGATTTTGATTGAAAAAGACACCTATCCCTATTTCTTCTCAATGACAGTTATGTATTTTGCTTATAAAAATAACTCGGTGAACCGAGAGACAGTTAGCTAGTTGATGTTTTGTTGTTAAGTTTTCCAAAACTGTGATACTCTGTTTCTGAAGCGTTCTCCTTTAATGAAAGAAGTACAACTTTAATGCATGATTTGAAGCAATCTTGAGGAGATTCGTGTGCCAATCCGATGGTAGAGGGCCCCTACTGTCCGAAAGGCTTTGTGCATATTTTCTAGATAAGTGACTTTAGCTCTGTTTCGTTCCTGATTTAGGCAGTTTTCTGAACTTCATGTTTTATGTTCACTTACATTGAATGTTACAGTCAATCTCATTCTTATGAACTGTTCCAATATATCACTAACACGTGAATGAGATAGAGCTATAATACTTCGGAGGTTAATTGCATTCTAGTTCAATTCTGTTCATTGTATTTCAAGTTTTATTAATTGCATTCTAGTCCTGTTAATTTAGACTTAAAAGGCCTTCATTATTTACAAACTACACTTGTTCTTAATCTCTTCTAACACATCATTATCATATGGACAAGAATTAGCTATATCATTTTGAGTCCTTGACTATTCTGCAATTTCTCATAATTTTACAAACAACCTTTTTCCAAAGCTATTCCAAGAGATCTCTAACCCTTGAATGAGGCTTAATAGTAACATTTTGAGTGGCAGAATGGGTTAATTTTAGTGTCATAAGTCATTTTAGCATAGGGTTCCATACTATGTTGCAGATAATCTTTTCTCAAATTGTTCCAACAAATTTCTAACTATGGATGAGATTTTCTCTGTAATATTGTAAGTTGTTGTTTACTATAGAGAACTTCATTACATCAAACTTATCCTTTTCTCAAGTTGTTCCAACATACTTATAATGAAATGAATTGGACTGAGTTAATGTTATGAGTTACTTTCCTTGTCAAGCTTTGCAATTTGTGAATTAGCATTTTCTGTTCTTAGGTGTCATACACAGTTTAGAGTAGATTTTGTTCTGTTTTAGTGTGATCAGTAACTTCTCTTTGCCAACAATTTAGTTCTTTTCCTCTTAACACAAAAATACAAAACCAAAAACACTAGAAAAACACTAAACACAACAAAGTAGGAAGAAGATACCTAGGCACATATAGTGCACTTCACTTCAACAGTTTACTAGCCCTGGTTGACAATTTATGACATCAATTTAGGAACACTAAATTGTCCTTCACTTCCTGGTCTTAAAGCTGTCTTTCAAGAAGAAACCCCTACAAATTCCACAAAATCTCTCAATTTTGTCTCTAGGAGGCCTTGGAAAGGACCTCAAACACAAGGATTCCATGATCAGCTGTATAATCAACCCCCACCAAATTGGAATTCTTGGCAGCAACCTTGGCCCCAATTCCAAAATAAATCTCAAACTTGGGCACAAGGAGCACAAAATCCCTATGGAAGATACTCTCAGTACTATCAATATCCACCATCCTATCCACCATATCCACATTTCCCTCCTCAAAAAAATCCTCAAAATCCACAACATCAAAATCCACCACTTCCATTACCATTTCCTTAGAAAACAAATCAGTTACCTGCCCAACCCATACCAAACCCCAACAATAAAAATCTTCAGAACACATACATGATAGAAGGCCAACAGTTTCCAACCTATTTGATTACTCCTTTAGACCTTAATGATGTTCAACTTAGGTCTGGAAGAATACTTGAAAAGAAGAAACCTTCTGTAATCATACAAGAGAAAAACAACTCTGAGGAAGATTCTCTACGGGTAAATAAAAGTCTTGAAGAGAACACATCTTTTCAAGACCCAAACATTGAAAAATCAAAACAAAAAGAACCAATAATTTCAACTCCTATATTAGAGCAACCATCAACATCCACCTCTACACCTCCCTTTCCAGAAAGATTACAAATTGATAGGGGTGTAGAAAAACAAATTATGGTGCCTAATTATGATTTCCTAGATGAGCTGAGAAATGTTTGTATTAAGATCCCATTATTGCAAGCTATCAAAGAAATTCCAATCTTAGCAAAGACAATAAAGGAGTTGAGCATGAAGAAAACAGGAAAAAGAATAAGAGAGACAAAGAAAATTCAACTGGCAGGAAAAATAGCAGATATCATGATGGGTAAGATTGCTATTCCAAAGTATCTAGACCCAAGAAATCCAGTTGTTAAAATACACATCAATGGAACCGAGATCCAAAACACACTTATTGATTTAGGAGCAGCAATCAATATCATGAGTAGACAAATCATGGATAAACTGAAACTTCCTAATCTTCTTTTTACACCCACATTATTACAATTAGCAGACAGATCTGTGATCAAACCTGATGGGGTAATAGAAGACATTCTAGTGTCCCTAGATTCTTGGGAGTATCCTGTGGATTTTATGATCCTAACTCCTAAAAATAATCTAGGAGGACATCCAATTATATTAGGAAGACCTTGGTTAGCTACAGCTGATGCTTTCATTAGCTGTAGATCCGGTGATATGTACATCTCTGATGGTAGTTCAACCAAGAAATTTACCTTGTATCCTCCAACAAAAACAATTACAGAATTAGATGATACTCAATGGATTGAGGATGAAGAAGACATACAACCTCTCTTCACAATTTCAGAAATTAGTGAAGATAACCAGATTCTAAATACCTTAGAAAATTTTGAATCCTCTTCGGAATACAAACATGAACAATTTCAAGAAGAATCCAACATTGAGTTTTTATCATCAAGACAGATGTCTATTTACTCTATGGATAAGTTTGGCAGCTCTACAATTGAGATATTTCCAGGTAAAAATTTAAACATAAACAAGAACCTAGAGAAATCTCAACCAGAAAAGCTAGTCAAGATATTACAGAGACATTATTCTGCATGTGCATGGGAGTACACTGATATGAAAGGGATAAGCCCTAAGACTTGCACTCATCACATCTACATAGAGGAAAATTGTAAACCAATCAGACAACCTCAAAGACGGATGAATCCAAATCTTAGGGAGATTGTTAAAGAAGAATTGCATAAATTGTTAAATGTCAACTTTATCTATCCCATTTCAGATAGTCAGTGGGTTTCTCCTTTGGTAATTGTGCCAAAGAAAAATGGTAAATGGAGAGTATGTATTGACTACCGAGAATTAAACAAAGCTACTCTTAAAGATCATTTTCCCCTACCTTTCATAGATCAGGTGTTAGATACCTTAGCTGGCAAAAAGTACTTCTCATTTCTAGATGGGTTTAGTGGTTATAATCAAATTCAAGTAACACTTGAGGATCAAGACAAAACCACATTTACCTGTCCTTGGGGTACCTATGCTTACCGAGTATTGCCATTTGGATTATGCAATGCACCTGCAACATTTCAAAGGGCGGTATTAGGAATCTTTTCAGATCTAATACATGATTGTGTAGAGGTATATATGGATGATTTCACAGTTTATGGAAACACATTTGAAGAAGCCTTAGCAAACTTGGAAATTTTTTTAAAGAGATGTAAAGAAGCAAATCTTTCACTAATTCATGAGAAGTGTTTTATGATGTTTACTGAAGGAATTGTTTTGGGGCATCACATTTTAGGGGATGGGATTAGAGTTGATGAGTCAAAAGTTGAATTCATCTCTAACTTATCTATTCCAAGTTGTCAAAAAGATGTTAGGAGTTTTCTAGGATTTACAGGATATTATCGAAGGTTTATAGAAAACTTCACCAAGATATCATCTCCACTTTTCAAATTACTTACCAAGGACTGTGAATTCAAGTGGAATCCTGATTGCCAGTTAGCCTTTGAGACCCTGAAAACAAAAATTTCTGAAGCACCTATTTTAAGGGGACCTAACTGGAAGTTACCTTTTCATATTTCAATAGATGCCTCAGATACAGCTTTAAGAGTAGTATTGGGACAAAAAGACCTGATTCCTTATGCCATCTACTATACCAGTAAAAATTTGACTCCTTCAGAGTTAAAATACACTGTAACTGAAAAAGAGTTTTTAGCTGTTGTTCATGCCATAAACAAATTCAGACACTATATAACAGGCTATGAAACTTTTGTTCACACAGATCACTCTGCAATTAGATATCTAATGAAAAAATCAATTACTAATGGCAGAGTCATAAGATGGTTATTGATTTTACAAGAATTCAACATCACCATTCTAGATAGGCCTGGGAAACAAAATATAGTAGCTGATTTCCTATCTAGACTCCAAAACATTAAAGACAATACTCCAGTTGAAGATCAATTCCCTGATGAATATCTTTTTGCAATTTCTACTCAAACTCCTTGGTTTGCTGACATTGCTAATTATCTAGTTTCAAGGAAATTTCCTTCAATAATGAATGCAAGAGACAAAATAAAGATCATTTATGACAGTGAAAAATATTCATGGGTTGCTAATGAGTTATACAAAACAGGTCCAGACTTTATCATTAGGAGATGTGTTCGAGAAGATGAGATGCCTGAGATTCTCAAGGCATGTCATGATGAACCTTGTGGTGGACACTTTGCTGATAAAAGGACAGCTTATAAGATCCTTCATTTAGAATAATATTGACCATTTCTTTTCAAAGATGCTAAAGAGTATGTCAAAAGGTGTGACAGCTTCCAAAGGGTAGGGAAACCTTCTCCTTCGTGTGAGATGCCATTGTAGCCTCAGGTACATATTGAACCTTTTGAGAAATGGGATTTATATTTTGTAGGACCTATTAGTCCTCCATCAAGACAAAAGAAATATATATTAGTTTGCATTGATTATGTTACCAAATGGGTAGAGGACAAGCCATTACTTTCTGCTACTAAAGCATCTGTAGTTAATTTTCTTTTTGAGGATATTTTTACTCGTTTTGGTGTCCCAAGAGAAATTGTTACAGATCAAGGAGCTCAATTCACATCAAATCTAGTGGAACAAATGGTGGAGAGGTACAAAATCAGACACAGAAAATCTACTCCCTATCATCCACAAGCAAATGGTCAAGTGGAATCTACTAATAAGGTCATTGAGGGGATCCTAACAAAGACTGTTCATTTACATAGAAGAGATTGGGCAGACAGGCTTCCTGAAGCCTTGTGGGCCTATAGAACTACATGGAGAAGCACAAAAGGTCATACTCCCTATGAACTTGTTTATGGAAAACAAGTTTTGTTTCCCATAGAGTTTCAGATTCAAACTTTTAAAATGGCAGTTCAGCTAGGACTTGATCTAACAAAGGCACAAAAGCACAGATTGGAGCAGATTAATGAATTGGATGAGATCAGACAAGATGCAGTCCAGAAAACAAGTATAGTCCAGCAACAAAGGACTAGATGGCATGATAAGTACATTAAGGAAAAGAAATTCAAAGAAGGTGACTGGGTCCTCTTGTTTGATTCAAAGTTCAAAGATTTTCAAGGTAAATTCCAAACACATTGGCTTGGGCCATATGAAATTATGAAATTTTTTGACAATGGAGCAATAAAAATCAGGAAAATAGATGAAGAGAAGGTCACTTTTCTTGTAAATGGTCATAGATTGAAGCTGTATCATAAGCCACTTTCAAGAGAAGAATTTGTCAAGAGATTCCAAGAGAACAGTGATGTGAAGTTAATGAAGAAGAATCCTTCTTCTTCATCAACTTAATTGTATTTTCTGAAATCATATGATGAAAAAAAAAGAAAAGAAAAGAAAAGAAAAGTATAAACATGAAAACTAATCATTGATTAGCATGTTTATACAGAAAAGATAAGGTGAAAATCAGAATCCTTCTGACACTTTAGCTTTTCAAAATTGTTCTTTTCCTGCAAACAACTATCATAAAATCATAAGTGCAGGCTCACTTTACATATCACATTCCACTTATGATCCATTTCACTTCATCATATCTCAATTAATTCATATTTCATTCACTCCATTCATCCATACTTCATTCACTCCATTTCATGATCCATCTCATTTTCATTTCAGATTTTCAAAATTGATCTCTTTCTGCAATTGAGTATTACAAATCATAAGTTGCAGGCCACTTTTCATATTTCATTCCACTTCACATTTATGATCCATTTCATTCCATCATATTTCACTTCACTCATGCTTCATTCCACCATATTTCATGATCCATTTTATTTCATTTCATACTACATTCCATCCATGTTTAAAATCATTTCATTCAATTTTTCAAAGCTTCTACAGGTATATTCTGCAGCCAGACATTCTACAGCCAGATATCCTGCAGTCAACTATCCAGCAACCACTTGTTCAGCAGCAAATTGATCCTGCACACCTATGTCAACAAGCAAAATCAAACGGATTATGAAGACTGAAAGATCAATGATTTTCAAAGAAGGACAAAGCATATTAAAAACCACAAAAAAATCAAAAGAAGGGCTAAGGTAACTTGTGAAATTATTATGATAACAGATTATGAAAGTTATAGTATGGTTAAGTTATATGTATGTTTCATAAAGTTATTTTGATTATTCGTATTGATCAAGCCTATTAAGCCTATCATAAAATTCATGGACAAATCCCTTCCATTCCGCCATATCAAATCATCATTTATTAAAAATTAATGGTTAGTACTTGAAGTGACCTATTAGGTCACGTCACTAACCCGAAGTATTCAGTGATGATTTTGAAATTCTCACGAGATTTTTCCACGGTCTTTCACTCCATGACAGCTCTCAAACTCATTTATTCGTGTAATTTACCCTCACCGTATTTCACTCATTCCATAACCACTTCATGTCATTTTTCCGTAGCCAATTCTTGTCTGCAAAAACAGAGAAGTCATCTTTGGGGTGAAAACAACTCTCTACAGCCATTTTTACCTTGAATAGGAGAGCAGTAACGGAGCAGTAAATTGAAGATAGAGAAAAGAAGCCATGGGACTCATTGTAAGGTTTGAACCAGTCGGAACCAAATACCTAGAGGGTTACCCATAGATTAGAGAGATGTTACAACAGGTTGGGTGGCTACAGTTTTTGGAAAAGTTCAATGGATTCCATAAGGAGGTTACCAAGACATTTGCCCGGTCCTTGAACGGGTCAGAAGTTGAAATAGGTGATGTCAAATTCATTATCACAAAATCCTTCATTGCAGAAGCAGTAAAATTACCAAGGCAAGGTGAACGATGGTTCAAAAACAAGGAATTTCACAATGAAGCATGGAGGCAGATGCTCAAAACACCAGGTATAGATATCTTAGTTTTCAAGAAAGGCATTCCTAGTTCAACCTTAAAGAATAAGTGGTGAAATATGCTATTAATTCTGCAAAAAATTGTAACTTGTGAGGGGAGGTTTGGTACCCTATATGTTTATCACATTTGACTTATGATGCATTTCCTAGATGAAGAAATCAATTTACCCTTTTTCTTACTTCATAGCCTAAAGAGAATGGCTTCTAATGTCCAAAAGAGGGTTCAGTTTTTGGAAACCACCTTGTATCACCATGGCCTAGTTAAAATCCTAATTGAGCATCATTTGAAAAAGGTGGGAGACAGTTGGGATGAGTTCCTCTTGAGGAATCATTTTGAAGAACCTAAAGAAACTTTATCTGAAGGAAAACTTGTAAGAAGAAGCAGGAGAGGGAAAATTGCCAAATCTGTTGAAATTAAAACTGGTAAATCCATACAAGAAGACAGTGAGGAGATTATCTCTGAAAAATTGGCTGAAATCAAGAAACAACTTAAAAAGGAGAAGATAATAAGAAAGTATGCTAAGGAGAGAGGTGAGGGACCATCTAAACTAAGAAGAAGCCATAGGCTTAGAGGCATATTGAAGAAGACTGGAGTTAAGCAAACAGGAATCATAGATATTGAAGATGAAGAGACACCAACTGACAGATCTCCTAAGTACCAGTACGAAGAAGATCTTGATGGAGGAACTCCGGAGGTAGACCCAGCCCAACAACAAATCTATAATTATGTTGAGTCATTAGAAAAGAGAGCCTCAGAAAGCAGAGGAAGAACTCCTAGCCCACAAGAATCTCCAATTGAAGTGCTGAGAAGAGATACATATGAATTGGAAATACTTAATAGGCATATAAAAAATGAAAATGAAATTTTAAGGGAGCAAGTCAAGCTGAAAAGTGATATGAACACAACTCTCTCTCTGCAAATGGAAAAATTGTACAAGGCTAGTGAGAAGCTGAAGAAGAAAAACAAAAAGTTGAGCAGGGCACTTATAAATCTGAGGTTCAAATTGGTCATAAGGAAGCCTAGGATGCCATTGAACACCAAGCAAAGCAGAAAAATGAAGTTAGATGTCCTAGCAGAAGTTTCAGAATACATGGATTGATTGCATGAGGACATGCAAAATCTTTGCAGTGGGGGTATGTTGAGCCCCAAAGATGTCCTTTCCTTTCACCAAATTTCACTTCATTCCATTTATCCTCTGTTAATTATAGGCTTAAAAGATCAATAGGAATGATTAAAGTTACTTTAAGAATGCATGCAATAACTGAATTACTAAACTTTTGTGGTCTTGTTGTTGTAGTGATTTTTGACTAGACTTAGCTACAGAATGCAGCCATTCTGTAGCTAGTCGCATATTCCACAGCTATCTTTATGTTCACACAGGTTACATGTGTCACTTAAAGGAAAAACACATATGGTTGAATTCTAGAACTCACCTACATCATTCCTTGCCCTCTACGAAGTCTGAGCAAAAATCTGCAAGTGGTTATGCACGTGGAGGAAACCAAAACTAAGAAGTAGACTTCTACCAGGACAAGGACTCTGCAGGTGTCTTCAGAAAAGTACGAGGCCTCAACAGGAGTTCTAATTCAATTTTGATTGAAAAATACACCTATCCCTATTTCTTCTCAATGACAGTTATGTATTTTGCTTATAAAAATAACTCGGTGAACCGAGAGACAGTTAGCTAGTTGATGTTTTGTTGTTAAGTTTTCCAAAACTGTGATACTTTGTTTCTGAAGCGTTCTCCTTTAATGAAAGAAGTACAAATTTAATGCATGATCTGAAGAAATATTTAGGAGATTCGTGTGCCAATCCGATGGTAGAGGGCTCCTACTGTCCGAAAGGCTTTGTGCATATTTTCTAGATAAGTGACTTTAGCTCTGTTTCGTTCCTAATTTAGGCAGTTTTCTGAACTTCATGTTTTATGTTCACTTACATCAAATTTTATAGTCAATCTCATTCTTATGAATTGTTCCAATATATCACTAACACGTGAATGAGATAGAGCTATAATACTTCAGAGGTTAATGGCATTCTAGTTCAGTTCTGTTCATTGTATTTCAAGTTTTATTAATTTCATTCTAGTTCTGTTAAATTAGACTTAAAAGGCATTCATTATTTACAAATTGTACTTGTTCTTAATCTGTTCTAACATATCATTATCATATGGACAAGAATTAGCTATATCATTTTGAGTCCTTGACTATTCTGCAATTTCTCATAATTTTACAAACAACCTTTTTCCAAAGCTATTCCAAGAGATCTCTAACCCTTGAATGAGGCTTAATAGTAACATTTTGAGTTGCAGAGTGGGTTAATTCTAGTGTCATAATTCATTTTAGCATAGGGTTCCTTACCATGTTGCATATAATCTTTTCTCAAATTTTTCCAACAAATTTCTAACTATGGATGAGATTTTCTCTGTAATATTGTAAGTTGTTGTTTACTATAGAGAACTCCATTACATCAAACTTATCCTTTTCTCAAGTTGTTCCAACATACTTCTAATGAAATGAATTGGACTGAGTTAATGTTATGAGTTACTTTCCTTGTCAAGCTTTGCAATTGGTGAATTAGCATTTCCTATTCTTAGGTGCCATACATAGTTTAGAGTAGATTTTGCTCTGTTTTAGTGTGACCAATAACTTCTCTTTGCCAACAATTTAGCTCTTTTCCTCTTAGCACAAAAACACAAAACCAAAAACACTAGAAAAACACTAAACACAACGAAGTAGGAAGAAGATACCTAGGCACATATAGTGCACTTCACTTCAACATTTTACTAGCCCTGGTTGACAATTTATGACATCAATTTAGGAACACTAAGTTGAGTAGATTGAGATGCACCACCGCCTAATATTGCCGTACCGAAACTACACATACAGAATCCAAACATGTACTGTATGAGGCAAACCAAATTTCCTAAACACATCCAGCATGTCTGCCCATAAGTCCATGACATCTTCGACAAATCTAATGCCCAGTTCAACAACATTTTCCTCATCTCATGGAGGATCTCAAATCAATGGGGACCATTGCTTCCTAAGGAGGGAGGAATGATCTAGGTGGATATCGGTGGCCACCCACTTATTCCATTTGGGGCGCCACCATTTCCTCTTTCAGCCTTTTCTCAGCTGAACAACTTACTATTTTTGACAATTTTTTGGGTCCTAAACTTTCGGCCATTTTGAGGCCCTAAACGATGTTTTTTGGGAATACCGAGAGCGACAAAGCCTTTCTTTCTGCATCAAAATTTTTAGTCCTCGGGATAGATCTTTCTAACAAGCTATTGAGCGCATCAAACGGAGATCATGTCAAAGTTATGTCCCCGGGAGTTAAACACTCAATTTACGCAAATGAGGCCCATAGTTTTGGTGCTTCGTCTCCTAGGGTTAGGTTTTTGGACGTTTGTAGCTTTTCATTGTTTCTAAATAATAAATAGGCCCTTGAGCCTCATTGTAACATAGTTCAAAGGCCTGTATCCACCACATATCTTCTCCGAGATATGCTACCAGCACCCTAGCTATTTTTATTTCCATTATGTCTGTAAGCATGTTTCACTCATTTGTTATTAATAAAATGAAGTATTGTTTCTGTTGCATCTCTGAGTTTATGTCTATTTCCGTATTTTATTGCATTCCTACATAGATCTGGATCAGTGGTATCAAAGTTGTCTTCTCTTTCTCTATTTTTCTTTGCATGTCCCCAACGCGGTCACGGTATAAGGAGTTAGGGCTTGATCTGGTTGAACCCTTGCAAGATCAGCGTCATAAACCTCAACGACCTCCCTTGGTGGAAGAAAAGAAAGATGAGGGAGTAGGAGATCCTATAAAAATATTGCTCGAGGAGGCCCTCGAGAAACGAAGGAATGCGATGATGGATAACTTTGCTCAGATCCTTCAACAACTACCCACCTATGGCACATATGCATCCAACAGCCACTCTAGAGGTGCCACTCCCTTCAAGGTACCGGTAAACTTTGACATTCCTATATTTGAAGGCTAGATAGATGCAAATGTTGTAGATACATGGTTAAATTTGATAGAAGGGTATTTCTCGATCCATTATTTATTTGACCGAGAAAAGATTATTTTTTCACTCCCGAAAGCTACCCCCCATGTCAAAGACTGGTGGGAAACCTACTGTGAGCAAGAGGACAAAGCAGAACCCTCTTTTTTCTCGGCCACACCCACTTGGAATTCATTTTGAGATAGCATCAAGGAACAATATTACCCCATGGGGAGCTATGAGGACAAATACATCCAATGGACCATGCTGCGGCAACAAAGGGATCAATATGTGCATGAACTAACGAATTTGTTCCATACCCTGTGCACAAAGTTGGGTATTAAAGACTCAGAGAGAAATTTGGTGCTCAAGTACCGCGGTTGTATGCACAAACATATTTTGGAGGAAATGGAGTTCCTTGACATTACATCACTTGGCACGACATATCGCTATGCCGCCAAGATCGAATAGAAATTTAAGCAGAAGAAGCGAGACTTTGGATCTGTAAATCCGAATCTAAGGA
Organism: Pinus albicaulis; assembly: GCA_034641835.2. Taxonomy (NCBI): domain Eukaryota; kingdom Viridiplantae; phylum Streptophyta; class Pinopsida; order Pinales; family Pinaceae; genus Pinus; species Pinus albicaulis. Next base: position 1,600,236,325 of record CM076580.1, read on the forward strand.
AAGGTGCCCCCGAACCAAAGAACAAGGGCCAAGGATAAAATGGTACGACTCATAACAACATCACAAATCCAAAGAAGAACATGGGGAAGTTGTGTGAATTTCATAACAGCCCCTCTCATAACACAAACGAGTTTCGGGCCAAACAGTCGTTAGTGGCCAAACTAAAAGCACCCGTATCAGATGCATTTTCTGATCCCGAGTCAAAACCAGACAAAGGAAATGACAAAGGGAAGTAAATCATTGATGCAGATCCCAGTGCGATTGTTTCCACCACCAAGATCCAGAGGGAGGATCCCGAGGATCGAGAGGAGGGGCAATGCCTCTTGTATTTGCAGATGTGGGTGAAGTGTTCTCGACTGCAATTCCTTGTTGATAGAAGAAGCCAAAAGAACCTCATCTCAGCAGAGGCCGTGAAGTGTCTCAGCCTACCGACCATAGCACACCCGCAGCTGTATACCATCAGGTGGCTTCACCCAGGGAGAGATATTGTCATCCGCCAACAGTGATGCCTTCCATACAGTATCAAGCCATTCACGGATGAGATATTTTGTGATGTTGCTCCTCTTGATGTAGTTGATGTACTATTGGGCCAACCATACTTGTGGAGGTGACATGTTGTGTATGAGTCTAGGCCTCGTGCTATTGTTATTACTTTGGGAAATAACTTGTACATGATACCAGAGGTAGTACCACCTCCTGTCATCTCTTTGACTACTGCGAAACAACGCAGTAAGATTGTTTCCCAAACCAGGAAATTTATTTTCCTTACAACTCGCTCATAGGGAAAGAAGAAAATTGTGGCCACAGCCTCAAAATAGGGCTCCCCTACATAGCTACAGCAGATGGATAAAGTCATGGAGGAATACGAGGAAATTTTATCCTCACTCATAGAGGTTCCTCTACACTATCAGGACAAACACTCCATTGATTTTAACCCCGAAGCACTACTGCTTGATGTTGTCATACCTCCGGAAACTACACATACAAAATCCATACATGTACTGTCTAAGGCTGATAAAGAAACCAAATTTCCTAAACACATCCAACATGTCTGTCTGCAGATCAATGACATCTCCGACAAATCTAATGCCCAGTTTAACAACATTTGCCTCATCTCATGGAGGATCTCAACGCAATGGGAACCATTGCTTCCTAATGAGGGAGGAATGATGCAGGTGGATATTGGTGGCCACCCACCTATTCCACTTGGGGCCCCACCATTGTGTCTTTCAGTTTTTCAGTTTCGGCACAAATTACTATTTTTGATAGTTTTTCGGGTCCTGAACTTTTGGAGCCGTTTTGAGGCCCTAAATGACGTTTTTTGGTAAAAATGAGAGCGAATTTAGATATATATTTCTAACGAGCTATTGAGAGCGTCAAACGGAGATCTTATATCAAAGTTACGTCCCCGAGAAGTTGAAACACCAATACCCAAATGGGACCCATAGTTTTGGCGCTTCATCTCCTAGGGTTAGGTTTTTGGACGTTTGGAGTTTTCCATTGTTTCTCAATAATAAATAGGCCCTCGAACCTCATTGTAACATAGTTCAAAGGTCTGTAGCCGCCACATCTCTTCTTAGATATATGCTACCAAAACTCTAGCTATTTTTATTTCCATTATGTCTGTAAGCATATTTCAGTAATTTGTTATTAATAAAATGAAGTATTGTTTCCATTGCATCTTTGTGTTTATGTCTATTTTCGTATTTTATTGCATTCCTGCATAAATCCGGATCAGAGTGGGAGGTATGAAGTATGGGATGCCCTCAGTCAAAGATAGTTATGCCTCCCTTCCTCTACCCACATCCAATTTATGTGTTAATGAATGCTTCAATTCGGCCTGGTCATGGGAAAATCCCCATAAGATACTATGCTTTGGATTGTTGGCAATAAACCATATAATTTTGACATGGAAAATGTTGCAAAATTAAAAGGTTTTCATGGCCCTGACATTTGTTCATTATGTTTCTTACAAGAGGAGGATACTGCCCATCTATTCATTTGTTGTCCATTTTTTCGGGAATTTTGGAAAGAAGTATCACCACTTCTCTTTCTGGACTATCCAAATATGTGTGGCACTTTGCACAATTTCATCCAAAACTGGATTACTACTAATAAGGAGTATCGAGCTCTTCCCTTCTATGTACTTTGGGTGATATGGCATTGTCGTAATGCTTCAATGTTTGATAATATTGTTCCATTGGTGTGGAGGGATTCCAAGAAGATTATTTCCGATTTCAGTGAGATAGGGTCGATGAAGAACATTAGAAAGGTAAGAAAGATCAAATTCAGGGAAATCAAGTGAGTTTCTCCGTGAGCCTCCTTTGATGGAGCTTCTCAGAATAAGAGTTGTGGTTGTGGAGTGGTAATTACTTTGGAGCTAGATCATTATTATCACATATGGTGGAATGGCCCTAGAAGAACGAATAGCAGAGCGGAGGTGATTTCTCTCTGGGAATCTCTCTCTTTTGCTTCATGATTGGGTCTGGACAACATTACAATCAACGGAGATTCAAAATGTATTATTGACTAGGTTAAAAAATACTCTCAATTTTGTCCACCCATCCTCTCAAATTGGATGGATCATATTCGACTACTTTCCTCCTTCGTCCAGTCTATCAACTTCAATCACATCTACAGGGAACAGAATCAGTTGGCCAGTCTTCTGTCCAAAAGAGGAATCAGGGTGGTGAGGGGTAAGATATTATTTGCTGCATATTATCAGAACAACCCAATGAATTGAGGGAGCATCGATTCTATCTAGATTTTAGGTTTACTTCTTATTTCCTTTTTAGTAAACCTATGTATGAGTTTAGTAACAAGAAGATACCTTTGTAGTTTATTGATAGAACTTTTGGGTTAGAAGAGAGTAATTTTTTTTTTGGGAGATATTTCCTCTTATTTTTGAGATTGCAGTATACATCAATTAAATGGAAGGGATAGGAAGAACAAAGAAGAAAATGATGATTATTTACTATATCTTTAACAATGAAAAAGACAACATTTTTTTGTTAAAAAAAAAAACCTAGTTTCCGATGCGTACCAAAACAATAGTTCTAAAATAGCTATGATTTTTTTCTACCAATTCACCCTTTCCAGTTCTTGCTTGAGATATTCCTGCATCCAATCAATATTTTTCTATGAAAATTTCCAATCAAAGCAGCATTAGGTGAAGAATGAAAATACTTAAAAACAAACACACGCAATTAACCCATGTCTGAATCTGGATAGAATGGCAATATTAAATGTTCGCTACGCTCCACCATGCTCCATTTATGATGGATCTATTCACTAATCCAGGCTCGTAATTTGGTTTTTTAATGCTAATCTCGAATTCATCAAACTTATCCAATCTCAAAGTTTTTTTATTATGTAATTCAATTCCAAGGATTTGCAGATGGTTGTGTTAATGGGGCTTATGACAACATCATCTTTGGAAAATTCGTTAAGAATGCCATTTAATGCACACAAAAAAAACACTGTAAGACGACAAGTACATTTTTGGAACAACTTAAATACATGGATTTTTAAAGTTTATTCATTAGTATTTCTTAATGTGCTTGATCAACATGACTATAATGTTTCAATATTTAATAAACTATGAATTGTATCTATTAATAGAAGAACTACTTTAATTTTAAAAAGAATTTAAATTATATTAACATAAAACTATAATCATCTAATCTCTATTTTTTTTTTCAAATCAATTTTTAAAAAATCTAAATTTCTAACTAAATTTTAATTTACCGGACAATCCTTTTTAGGTAATAACTAGACATTGTAGTAGCCATTGAACCTTTATGCCGTTTTGTCAGAGAAATAAATGCTTGCAATTAAGTACCATTAATTTCCATCGAAATAAATCGATCTTGAAGCCCTTCACTACATAATGGTGTTAATCGCCATTATAACAACAATTACGCTAATTAATGGAGGTTTTTTTGATACAACACAATGTTTTAAACATGCTACAAGGATAGTCGGACATATACCATATCCCTCTGCACTACAACTCCCAAAAATAAATTGGAAACCAAGGTTTGATTATAGAAACCTAAGAAAATTATTAGCAGAATGATGAAATTAGTGATTAGGTGACTAAAAAAGAAAGTTAGTCACCACAATTATTTGAAGTGAATTACTACTAAATTTGAGAAATTTTAAGTGACCGAACTAAAAATGACTAACTTAAATGGCTAATTTAGTTTAGGAATAAAATATATGACTAGATAAAAAGTGACCATACTAAAAGCGACTAACCAAAATGACTAATTTAGTCCAGGACTAAAATATATGACTAGATACTAAGTGAAAAAATTAATAATGATTATATAAATGACTACTAGTCCAAGGATAAAAATATGACCAAATAATAAGTACAACAAGTATATGAATTAGTCATTTATGCAAGTACTTTTTAATTGTGTCACTCTGGAAATGAAAAATAGAAATTTTGATAATGAAGTGTGAGGTGGCTGAATTTTATTGGTTGTAGTGTATTTTGGTGGCCCAATGGGACGCTGTGACATGGCCCAATTGGATGCTGCCACATGATGCCTCTGAATTGGCTAAAAATTGTTAAGAGTCGGAAGGCCTTGGCAGGAACTCGACTGACGAACTACCACAACAAACTCTAAAGCCTTATCATCTTGCCTATGGGTGGTTCTCAACCATAATTTATGCCACTTATATGTGAATGGCATGTATGGGCACGTTGGGAGGAGGGGTCAAGCGGTGAGACCCGACCCCTGGTTGTTTCGCACCCATAGGACCTGTCATGGAGGCAGACGAAGAAAAGAAGTGTGGAACATCCCTAACTGCTAGTCATGTTCATAGACCATAAGACCGAGCACATACCAAAGAGGCGTCTGGGAGGTTGGGTGGGCGGGGGCAGGGGTGGACTATAGACCCTAGCTCGGTCCCATGGTGCTGCATGTCACCACAGGCAGAAAGATAAAGGGCTAATCTAGTGGGGGAAGAGTTTGAGGCCTGACCCCAAGTCACGGTGCCGACGCGTAACCACTGAATAAATATTTGGGAGCTAGCACGATGGGGGCACACAGTTAGCCCCGACCATTAGCCACATCACACCATGTGACCATGAGCTAGAAAAAAAGGCGCCAAGTCCAGTGGGGGCATACCTTTGGCCCCAACCCCTGGCCTTATGGCGCGCCACGTGACCTTATTTTTGCGCCTATGGGGTTATTGGGAAAACTAACTAGGTGATAAAATGCACCAAATGCAAGTGAAATTGTTGCCTCTTGAATAGTTTTAAGGGCATATTTGTCACCCAGTGTGTAGGTTCAACCAATTGGGAGGATGAATAGTAGAAGAAACTTGGGAGAGCCATAACTTGATGATTTTTTGGTCTTTTTGAGCCCAACAGGAGCCCATATAGGGGATTTTGGACATTCTGAATCTAATGGAAGCCTGTGTTTTCTGATTGGAGCACTTATGGAAGGATTTTTTGCAGGTTTTACACTATTATTGCTAGGGACAATAAGTTGTTTAAAGCATTTTTGAAGGCTTTTTTAGCATGGAGAGGATGTTGCAGTGGTTTTCCAACCTTCATATGTCATATGTAACAATTGTGACTTCTATGGTGCTACTCTTGTTTGATTTTTCTCATTATATATTTTTGAGGAAAGATCTCTTTTAGTACTTCAATGTGGAATTGTTGTACTTGTTATGCTCATTTTCAGATGGAGTATAGGGTCTTGATTTGAGAGCCCTTTTCAAAGATGACTGTAGGTGTTCATGATTTTTAGAGTGTGAGTTATTTGCAGGAGAATGTTTCCTTGAAGGGGAAACAAGTCACTCAATTTGTCAACACTTTTGATGTACTCTTTTATCACTAGAATCTATGGAGTGTTCTAGCTATGTTAGCAAGCTTGGAGATGTAGCCTAGGAGGGTTCAACTTCGTCACCAAATTCAGTTTTGTATCTTTTCTTGTTTGCCTTTATGAGTTACATGTGGATATGTTTCTTGTTTAAAGTTCATATGAAAACTAACTCATTATCCTTGAAGAGGCCATAAAATTTGTTTACATAAGATCCATTTGTTTACTTGCAAAGCGTCAGAGGATGGTCAGTTTTTAGGAAGGAGAGGTTCTCCTCCAATTTTAGATCATATATTGCTCCACATAGAGATTAATATTATGCATCTCCTTGAACACCCATTTTCATATAAAGACCTTCATTAATTTTGAAAAATCCTACAAATACCAAGCATGTTTCCATTTGAAGGTGTTCATTCCTTCGACCATATTCTTCCTTTAGTGAGCTACCTCTTCACCATTAATATTCACTTTGACATTTAGTGGTTCATCATCCATACAAGATAAAGTAAAATAATTGCAATCAATTGGATTTTCGTAGTACTCACAACTTCAAATTTTGATCTTTGATCAAGTTGATCATTTTTAAGATACATATTTTCGATTTGGTCCCCATGGCTAATTTTCATCATATTTATTATGATATTCTTCCATCAAATTTCTATATCTAGACCCTATGACAATAATCTGACTTGATCATTATGTAGATTTACAACATTACCATGCTTTTTGATCTCAAAATTTTTGATAATCCAATATTAAAATGATATTTGGAATAATTATAGGGTTTCTTTGGAAGGAAATTACAAGCCATCATCAAAAAAAGGCACAAGAAATTTCAAAATAGGCTACATGAATCCATAGATTGTTGGGCATTCTTTGAGGATTCTAACAAATGAACCTAAGTAAACCAATGCATAAGCTTAGTACATTTCTACTATTCCTAGATAATTATTTTCACTTTAACCCTTGATTTCTTTTATTCTTTCGACATTGTTATTAATCAATTCATTGTTTGTGTTTCTCTTTGTTTTATTAGGTTAGAGAGGAATGATTTAACCTCTTTTATGGCATCTTTTATGGAAACACAAAGGTAAAATATATGTGTTTAAAGTGACATTCTCTCCTATCGTCTTCAAATTTCTCTACTCTAAATTTATTTCATTTTAAATTTATTATTTATATATACTTTTAAAACTCATAAACTACATTATTTCCATGGGAACGATCCTTTATTTTTCGAATATTAGGCCTCTTATCTATTTTTTATCACCATTTAAAATTATAAGGGTTCATGGAAACTATCTTCATATTGAGTTGTGGCATTGGTGGCTCCAATGATTACAATCATTTTGCGAGTGCCTCCCATCATGGGTTGGGAGTTGCAATTCCCACTAGCTCCTTTTTTCTCTTTCATTTCATCCTCATCAATGGAAACTACCTTATAATATTTAATAAATAAGATTGAAATCCACCTATTAAGGAATCTAGAATGCACGTAGCCAAGACTCTAAAATGAACATAACAGTAAGATAAGATTCATGGTACTTTCCAAGGATTTTCTGAAGCTCCATTGAGCATGTATGCTCTTTGGGATAGTTCAATTCCCCCACAAGTGGCTTCCATCTACAACCCCTTCCCACGAGGTTTGAACATGAGACCAATTGGGTACTAAATTCCACTCAAACCAATTGGTCTACACCTCATGGGTATGATAAAATTTTACAAGAAAGGGTGGTCTTACAATAAATTGGTGTTTTTCTTGACAACAACCCTAAAATATATTATTATTAATTTGTAATCATAAACATTGATTTTTTATTTTACAAATATATAAATATATAAATTATCTAATACCTAATAGATAAAGTAGAAATATAGGTGAAAAACAATTAATCACTACCTCATAAAACAACTAAACAATTTGTAATTTTTTATAAGAACAAATGAAAAATCTAATGAAATTACAACACTGGAAACTCCATAAAATTGAACAATTAAACAAAAAGCAACTAATCATCCCTTTATTTTTTTGACACTTACAAAAAATATATTAATTTAGAAAAGCTCATGAGTTTACAAGATTTTACCTAGTTACTTTAACTCCAAGAAAAAACACATAGTAATCCTAAAAAAATGCAATAACTGTAGCATAGGAAGCAACTGTAATGTGCATATGTAACAACAAACATATGATGATGACCCTTTATCTATAGATACAACCAACAATAAAGGATATTCCATAGTGTTTGTCACGATATTGATAATACAATTCAAATTTGATTAAAAAAAATACATAGAAGTGATATTTTGTTTAGATGGATGCTAATGTAGGGACTCTTTTAATCACAATTTTTATTACGAGGTAATTTTTACTTTCGAGACCCATTTAATGCTATTAATCCTCTCTAAATTACATAAAAAAAAATTCTAAATTTTCCTAGCAACATAGAAAATAAAGAGAACTATAAAAATCAATAAAAAAAACATAAAGATATAGGAAAAAGGAAAAAGACTAAAAAAATTAAATAAATAAAAGCAAAAATATTTAAAAATAATCTAATGTGCGATCTCTTCCTTTTTAAAACTTGTGCCACTCTCTTCAAGACAAAATATTAAAAAAATAAATAATAAAAGAAAAATTATTTAGATGACTAAAGAAAAAAAAGGATTACCTAGAAGTCATATGATGTCTTATATTTTCTTTATTATAGCCCATCTCATTATTAATAAAATTAAGATGCAACAAGGCCTTATTTCTTTCTCTCCTTGTGCTTTTATTGATCACAACTTTGATTCTTTCATTTTATATTTCCCTCCAAGCATTTACTAATTTTGTGGGAGCTTCAGCATCAAAGTTTCAAAGTTTGTTTTGATTGTCATTGTTGCATTAGAGAAGTTTCAAATTTTGTTTCAATTGTGTCTATTGCATCAAAGAACCAACAACCATCAATAAATTCTTCTTCCAATCCCTAAGGTGAATTTTATCATCCTAAATGCTGACTTCATTTACTAGATTTCGATTCTAGGGTATTTATTTTGAATTTGGTGGAAACTTGCATTTAGTTCTTGTTGTTCTGATAAATTCTACGTGATGTTCCCCGATGATTTTATGTAATGTTGAGGTGAATTTCGAAGATGTTTGGAATTACATTGTTAGTATATGATGTCAGTTTAAATGCCCAAATTTTATTATATCCAAGATTGACTTTCACTTGCATAGAATAACTTAAAATCCTGTGATGGATTCAATATTTCGTTGGTAATAGCTCTAGCAGGGTTACTATATAATTGGCCTTTTGAAATAAGTTTGTAAACATGGTCATGTTTTTTGATTTTGGAAAAGGAGGGTTGTGAAGTGGAGCAATATGGAAAATTGGGGAGTCAATGTCTCTAATAACCAACTCTCTAGAAGAATACCAACTACTACATTTATGTCTATATTCAATTCTTCTTCTTTTGTAGGAAATCTTGGTCTTTGTGGGAGCCCATTTCCTAGGCCTTGTGTGCTTAACACGGTAGTGACCCCTTCTCCATGCCCTATTATTACAAGCTTTCCAATGGAGAAATTCTTTAGGCCATTTTTAAAGAGGAATGAAAGGCTAAATCGAGGAAATATAGCAGGAATTGTTGCAGGATCCCTTGTTGGGTGATTTCCAAGGTGTTCCTTATTAGCTTTTATGTTAACAGGTGCAGAGAGCATAAGCCTCAGTATGTTATTTTTTCCCTTGCATCTCTATGCAGAGATCCCATATTTGAATAGGTAGAAGATGGGCCACATCCCACCAATGGATTATGTTTTTTTATCACTTTTTGAAGATGATGTATTTTGATAATTGGCCAAAAAAAAAACGTAACAACAGAGGCAAGTATAGAGAAAAGAAACATTGCCACTGTAAATCCAATCATTAATTTCACATTCTTGCCTTCAACACCTCCAGGCTTTAGATATGGATTTCCATAGTACCAGAAAATATTTTTCTTTTTAAATAAATCCTTTGGTATTCATCCTCTTATCTTATTGTTCTACATATACATTTCACATAGTCTTGGTAAATTAGTAGTAAAAGAAATTAATGTCCCCTTTAACTTGTTGTTTTCAAGATGCATGACAACCAACTTGGAAAGAGAACTTGAGTCAGGAATATTTCCAGTCAATGAACTATTACTTAGCTATAGTTCCATTAAGCTTGTCAATTTAGCAATTTTTGAAGGGATTTCACCTATCAAGTTAAATTTGTGATTCTAGGTGGTAAATATTAGATGAATTATACAAAATCCCATTAAATCAGAAGACAATGATATCCACCTTCATTTTCCAAATCATTCATTGGTGACATAGATGTGAATGCAGCCAAGGAAACACCATCATAAATTCTTGTTTTCAAAGCCCTTCAAACATATATTTGTATCTCAAGTGCATTCAAAATTGAACCATGAGTAGAGTCACTTGTTTTCACAAAATAAAATGACAGGAAAAATGGTAATGAAATATTCTTATAGCTTGGCTCATAAAGTGTATATCTTTCAACATTCTCCTAAATATTAAGTGGTATACTATTATAAAGAGGCACATATGGCTTCAACAAGGTGAATTTTCGAACTTCATTTGGAGCTAGATCATCAATGTCAGCAAGGTATGCATAAGCATGAGCATTAGCTAGGAACTGTTCAAGATTTAGTCAATAATTAAGGCTATCATGAGTACCCAAAACTGCAGTTTGCATCACTTTATTCGGTGGTTACTCGTGTGTGTTTGTAAAAGGTTCCTTGTTGTGCTCACTAGCTTTGTTCCAGGGGTCATACCAACAAGAAAGGTTTGCTTAATCGCATTTGAATTCCAGCTAGAGTTATATGGGTCATCAAGATATCATAGGGGTTCCTTACTTGTGTCACCAAAATTTATCCTTGCAGTAACCTTCAGGAATAAATCTTCCTCAAAATCTATTGCATACATTGAATAATTGAAAACGTGCAACTCCAAAGTGGATACGAATGGAACACTAGTTGAAGAATCTAAAACACACACATTAATTTCACTAGATGCTTCTCTCAAGATAATTTCTTCAATATATACATATGTGGTGGTTGAAATCACTATAATGGCTCAATGTACGGTGTCAATATAGAGGTCAAACTTTGGTATGCATTTCTCCATTCAAAATTTCCATATAGGAATTTTTCTCTAACAAGGTACTGTGTCCTCTCTATAGTATTCAAGGTGTAACCTTACTTTTTATTATCTTCTCAAAAATATGGTATTATCAGCAGGTTTCATTCAAAACATTGATTTGTACTACCTCGCCACCAGTGAGAGATCCCTCATCATGAATCCATTGAATCCCAGTGGTATTGTCAGTCAAATATGTAGTACCTCCATAATCAATGCTACTGAAATCCATCCTCTTAGAAACGTTCGATTGAAGAGACTAGTTCTGATATGTATTATGTTAATACATATACTAAGAATTCAATATGACTAGCAAAGGAGTCTGGTCCTTATGTTCTATAGTGGTGAAGCCCATATGTACACTTTGGAGGATCTTCTCCATACATCTCCTGAAATTATGGGGAGAGGCATCCTAGGGACTACTTATAAGGCTCTGATGTGTTGGCTCCTCGTGATTTGCAAGATTGGCAAGAACAACTCTACAGGGAACCACATCAAACCGCTTTGGAGTCCAAGGACCTAGCCTTCCTGGACTCAGAGAGGGCTCTCTCTATGTTTGTGATGAAAATGATATATATGTATGCTTATGTTTTATGATTTTAGGCTAGTTATGAAGTTCTAGGACTATTTGTTTTTTTTTTATTCATTGATTGTTTGATTAACTGATTGATTGTTTCGGTTGAATAGATAGACTATGAGAAGCATTAATCCATTGGGCCATGGAGTCATAAAAGGTTTTAATTGCACATCAACTCTGCAGGGGTTTTCATAGGGAAAGCTAACTATATTGAGTGGATCTTTTAGATTAGATGAAATATAAAATGGCAACAAGTTGTGAAATCAGTAAAACTAAAGGAAAATTAAGAATCCTCTAAATATACTTCAACAAGAAAAACCTTTCAGATAATTGTTTAAGAGGAACTAAAGAGCAGGGAAAACCATAAATTCCTTTAGCTAAACTCCACTAAGTAAACCTTAAGATAGCAATCCAACAATATTAGAGAGAAGGACACCCCTGAATTCTATAGCTATTACTTTCAGACAAAGAAAAAATTCAAGATAATAGTCAGTGAACCTAAAGAGCAGGATGCCCCTAAATTCTTTAATCAAACATCAAAGAAGGCCTTTAAAGTAACAGTTTAAGAAAAACCAAAGAACAGGGCAAACCATAAATTCCTTTGGCCAGACGCTACTGAGTAAACTTCAAGGCAACAAGCTAGGTGGAACTAAAGAGCAGGACACCCATGAATTCTCTAATCAGGCCTTGCAGAAGAAAACATTAAGATGAAAGAAGCATATAGAATTAAGGTGCCAAGACAACATATCTTAGTCTATAATTTATGTTCTTTTATCAAGGAAATGGTGTACAATATGGAAAATAGAAGGGAAAAATTGACAAACAAGGATAAAATCACCATTAACATAGCTCAAGAATCCTATGAACATTCTTGTATTACTGATATCCAAAACAGTTACAATACTCCAGTGCAATAATCTTTGCAACTCGGAGTCTAATCAAAATGCAGCCTAGCAATCAACCCAACAACCAGCAACCAACCAACAATAATAATGATAAATACATGCAGTATTTATCTGTAGATGAGGAGGTGATCCTAATATAGGGCTTTACGCAATAGTTATTACAGATTAAATGTAATCTTGACCTTAGAGACCATGCAAGGCCCAAAGAAAAATATCACTGACTAACTTGCTGTAATAATAACTTTTAGCTTAACTGTTGAGCTAATTTTAGTATATTTTTGAATTTTTGGCTTTTCATTAACTTTTAAAATAACTGTTGAGCTACTTAAAATATGTCTGACTGCTTTATTTAGTTGTATCTACTTTTATTGGAGTGAATTTAGGCTGTAGGTGGCAAAATGTGTTTTGAAGACATAATTGCTGAGTGGCCTTATGTCTTCCTTTTTTTATTTGTCTTTAAGCTCTGATTAGTCTTTAAAATTTGATTTGTCTTTTAAACTCTAATTTTTCTTCATCTGTATTTTTTAACTATTTTCTCCTTTACTGTCATTGTCATCTCTTTTTTTTTATCTCATTGTTTGATATGCTTTCTTATCAGTGCTTTGTATTAACCTTTGTCTTCTAATCATGTCTTTCATCTTTAACATTTTATTTGAACTTTTAATCCCTTCACCTTCCACTGCCACGGTGAACTCTTTGACTGTGTTCTTTGCATTTGCCTGTCTCTGCGCAACCACTATATAATTCTCTTATTTCTTTACCCTATGCTATGGAGAACTCTTGCTGCCCCTATAGTGTTCAAATGATCATCAATGGTAATGATCCATTGATGATTCAGATTGATCTTGTGCTTCTAGTCCCTTAATGAGAAAAAAATTCTAATTTATTAGTCAAAGAGTCTTATTTAAGCAAATTTTGGAATTGGAAATGCAAATTATGCATTTCCCGACACATACATCACCTACACACTTAAAAGAAATTCATTAAAAAAAAACCTACAGGACTTTTTCATTTGTTTATGGCCTATCGGGTCTTTCGAAGAGTTGCAGGGGTTAACACAGAGGATCGGGGGCTTATCGCAAAGGCACAGGGCTTTGAAACATTGGGAAGGGGTCGATGGTTTTGCCGTGGGTGAGAAGTCGGTATTTGGGTTTATCGCATGGTGAGTAGGAGGTAAATGGTATTAGGCAAAGGGAATGCGATACCATTGAGGGAGCAACGCATGGGGGGGGGATAGGTGGTAATACCGCCCATTTCACAAGGTCGAGGATTGTTGAAATGGTGGGCAGTTTGAAGTGCGATAGGGGCTGGGGACTGTCGGATCGGGGAGGCGGAGATCTGACAGTGGTAGAGATTGGATGGAGCGGAGGGTAGGTCTAGACAGTGGGGCTCGGGGGTATATGTGGTAGAGGGTTTATATGAAATGGCGGGGTTCTTTATAGTGTGGGGCCCGGGGAAGGTTAAGGTGGGGGTGCTTAATGTATAGCAGTGGGCCATGGTTATATGGCCGTGGGGGGGGGGGTAAAGGCTTTAGAGCAGGGGCTTAAAGCATATAAGGGTTGGGTAGTTTAATATAATGGGGTTGGGTTTTTAGTGGGGAATAGTGGTTTTAGGAAGGTGAAAAGGGTAATCAATGAGGGATCACAGTCAAACTTGGGTTTTCAGATTAAAAGAGTGATATCAATAGGTAAAGTGAGAGATAGTGAAATTAGGTTAAATGAAGGTAATGAAGGCAGTGAGATTTCTGAAAATAAAATAATAGTCAGGGAATGTTTATCTTCAGCAGATTGTATAAAATCCATAGTCACCTAGTGACACTGTAGAAAACATGAGGATAACAGTGGCTCCAACTAGGGAGGGTAGCTTTTTTAGGAGGTGTCAAGAACCTCAAATTTCAGATCTTTGGATTTTGTAACTCAGTGCCTTATGTACCTAGCTGATTTTCCATTTTGTAATGTTGATCTGCTACAACTTCTGTAACTGCGACCTTTAATATTGAAAACCATGCTTCCTGCAAACAAATTCTTCCTACCCATCATTCTTCTCTAACATTTTTTTTCTTCATTATTTTGGGTGCATTTAGACTTGCAAACACTTGACATCATTTTTATTTTGAAAGCAAAAAACTATCTATTTCTACCCTTATAACTTCTAAAGGCTCAGATTAGACTGATGAGCTCTTTTATTCTCTACCTAATCTACTTATCTGTCAATATTAAACAGTTTGACAAATTTTCATTCTCTAGCTATCAGCATGAAATTTAAAACATGAATGACTCAATATTAAACAGTTTGGTCATCATGCATTGTGGCATTCTGGACAAGTTGCACCCAATATTATTTTTGCAAAATGTAAACTAAAAACTGAGGGTTTTGTTCTTGAGTCCTTTATTTATCATTCATCCCTCATTTTTCTAATTGGTTCAGATTCAGACTTTGGAACAAATGTCTTTTTTCATATAAAAACTGATAAGCCAAGTTTAAACAGTTTGACAAATCTTCATTTCTAACTTATCAGCAAAAATTTAAAAAATTTTCAATCATGATTAGGCTTTATGATTGAACAAGACTTCCTTTTCAAAGTAGTGGAATTTTGGACTTGCACACTTTCAGAAATTTTATTTTTGGTATGGGGCTTTACCTTTTTCTTTTCATCTGCCCTCTTTTCTACTTTTCTTTCTTTCTTTTTTGTAACAATGTTTCTGAGATTTCTGTCTAGACAATGCGATATACAATGAAAAACTTTAAACTAAGGTTTGAAAAATGCTCATAGTGTTGAGCTTATTTGCACACCTACTTATCCTATTTTAATCTTGGAGATTATATATACACTAGGTGAACTCCTTTCTCTAATGAAACCAATCATGTAAATAACTAGATGATTATTTTTCATTCAACCTTTTAGGTATGCTGAAAAAGCAGAAAGGCCACTCCCATCTTACTTGCTCTTGAATAACAGTGCTCAAAATATTCTTTAAACTCTGCAACAAAATATTCCTAGTGTAACACACTACTTCTTTAGATGTCTCCAAGAAACCTGCAAAATGATCTTCGAATAATACCTGGCCTTGTGATTTTAATCAATAAGTTCCATCTAGGATTATTGCTTGCTCCACTTTGGTGTGCTCGGGATTCTTTTGAGAAATAAAATCCACCTCTTCTTCATGATCATTTGACCTGGAAGCCTCATAATGTATTGCTATGTTATCTTTAAGAAAACCTGATATGCCTTGATTTAGTGGAATGGATTCTGCTTGAAAGCCATTATTCTGATGAGTAGAAGCATCTTCTGGTGAGAGGTCTTCTTGAGAATGTAGTGCAGCAACAATATTAGTATTTAATTTTGTTTCTTAATGAGGCAAAGCTGCAATACACAAGTCAGCAATAGAATAAACCAAAATAATTTCTTTATATAAAGGTTTAGGGGCTGGCCGCATGATCAAAATCTGATTGATTTCTTCTTCAATTAAAGGAGGAGGCATTCTTAGTTTTATTTGTATAGAACCACAATTGTTCTTTTTCTCTTCTGAAGACTGGTCATAAGGCTGGATGTCTTCTTGAGCCTCACATAAAAGATTAGAATAATGATATTTTATTTCAGCCTCTATGATTTCATCTGCTACTTGATATTCAAAAGGACTCCAGGGCTGATTATCTGGATCTGAGACAAATTTTTTATCATCTATGATTTTATCATCTAATTGGTGAGAGAGTTCTTTTCTCCTGTGATTATCAACTAGAATGTCATCCATATTTCCTTTCGAAATTTGAAATGAATCGAAGCATAAGGGTAGAGAGTCAAAGGGTGTTGACTCATCCTTTATATCCGGTTCTATGATTTCAAGATTACTTGGGGGGAGGACTTCTGAATCTGAAGCAGGGTTGATATCATCCATCACATCCTTGGCTAATTTTTTAGGTCATTTATCTTTCTTCCTACTAATAATATGCATTGTTTTTCTAACTGCGTTTATCAATGTCTCTAGCTTTATCTATGAAGATATCAGTTGCTCTTTATCTACTTTGTCCTTCTTTATTCCTCTTATCTTTGCCTCCCTGTTTAGCATGTTGGATTCCACATTAATTGCCATATTTTTCATATCTTCCATGTTTTCAGGGTCCCTTTCTTTTAACTGGAATGCCATCTCCCAATCAAAGGCATCTGGGTAGTGCAAGAGAGCCCATCCTGGGGGTGGCGTTATCTTAGCAGGTATTTCATGGTACACCTTATTGAACCTGGATGAAAAGTGTTGTACTGTCTCCCCTGACTGTATTTTTAGATGGTTATACTCTTCTATGATTAGAAAAACATTTCCCAGGAATATCTACCTATCTAGGAAAACTTTAGTGAATTGATGAAAATTGTTAATGCTTGCAGCTGGGAGATCCTTAAACCAACTTTTAACTTTTCCTTGCAATGACAGGGAAAAAATTATGATACGCACCTCATCTTCTTCTTCCTCAAACATATCAAGGAGGTCATTAGGATTTTGAATGTGCTTTTCAGTGGTGATTTTTGAGTTTTCTCCATCAAATTTGGGTAGATTATTGATACAATTTGCAGGGAGGTTATGGAGGATAGGAGGCAAAACCAAAGGTTTAGATCAGTCTTGGACTTTTGAGGGTATAGGTAGTACTAAAGGAGGCTTATAGCCATTTTATATTTCAGCAAGGGCAGGGGAGGCAGCAAGAGGCACATGTCTCACTAGGTTTTCCTTAAGTGCATCAGGGATAAGCATAGGTGTATAAGTATGTTCAGGGTTTGCAATTTGGGGCTTAGCCTTTTTCGGTTCATGCACTCTCCAATGATCAATGTAAACCTCAACATTGTACTTTTAATCAGGCTTAAATTTGGATAGAACATAGTTACAAATAATAAAAAATAATTTCTTGAATCCAATTTGGACTTGAATACTCTCTCTTTCTAGGATAATTGGTCATGTTTCAGGTTCTTCCTCTAGTGGAGTCTTTATATAGAACTGATGTGAACTGTAGTGGTAAGGTGGATGATTTAAACTTTCTTGTGCTTGGTTGTTGTCCACCATTAGCAACCGAATACTAGTCTTGGATAACACTTGATTAATCTAAATTTGAATAGGGGTTTTCTGAGTTCTTGAGGTAATATTAAGTTGTTTTAATAACTCACTCCCCAGTATGTTCACCACTATGTTGGCTCCCTGTGAATTGCAATATTGGAAAGAAAAAATCTGAAGGGAACCACATCAGATTGCTTTGGAGTCCAAGGACCTAGCCTTCCTGGACTCATAGAGTTCTCTCTCTATTTTTGTGATGAAAATGATATATCTTTATGCTTATGTTTTCTGATTTTAGGCTAGTTATGAATTTCTAGGACTGTTTGTTTTGTTTTGGTTAATTGATATTTTGATTAACTAATTGATTGTTTTGGTTGAATATATATACTGTGAGAAGCATTAATCCATTTGGCTATGAAGTCATAAAAGGTTTTAATTGCACATCAACTCTGCAGGGGTTTTCATAGGGCAAGCTAACTATATCAAATGGATCTTTTAGATTAGATGAAATATGAAATGATAGCAAGTTTTGAAATCAGTAAAACTAAAGGGAAATTAAGAATATTTTAACTATTTTTCAACAAGAAAATCCTTTAGATAATTGTTTAAGAGGAACTAAAGAGAAGGGAAAACCATAAATTCCTTTATAGTGCTGGGCCTGGGGAAGGTTAAGGCGGGGGTGCTTAATGTATAGCGGTGGGCCATGGTTATATGGCCATGGGGGGGTAAAAGCTTTAGAGAGGGGGCTTAAAGCATATAAGGGTTTGGATAGTTTAATATAATGGGGTTGGGTTTTTAGTGGGGGAAAGTGGTTTTAGGAAGGTGAAAAGGGTAATCAATGAGGAATCACAGTCAAACTTGGGGTTTCAGAGTAAAAGAGTGATCAGAATAGGTAAAGTGAGAGATAGTGAAAATATGTTAAATGAAGATAATGAAGGCAGTGAGATTTCTAAAAATAAAATTATAGTCATGGAATGTTTATTTTCAGTAGATTGTAGAAAATCCATAGTCACCTAGTGATAATGTAGAATACAGGAGGATAGCATGATGGAGAACAATACAACTATAAATATGAAGAGATTGAAGAATTCTAACAAGATGACTAGGTATGAATTTGAGAGGCATATGGATATGGTGGGTAAGATTTTGACACTAGAATATAGTTTCTCGAAGAGCTTATTTCTAGGCCAGGTAGAAGATTCTTGTCTATTATCACTATCGCAATGGAATCCTCTTCTCTCTCATCCATGGTATATGCATGATTCCTTCTAAATTCCTTCTCTTCAAGTGGTAAAAATAGAAGTTGAGCTTTTTTATTCGTTACAAATTTTTTCTTTCTTAGTCTGATATCCACTCATCTCTTCCATAGGTTTTGAACAAGGATCTCATCTATCTAAACCCAATATATTTACTATTTATTGTAACCCATGTTGATAGGCTACAATTGTGTTGAATAATGAAGCTTGGAATTGAATATACCAACCTACAAATAGACTCTTGATAAAAATAAGTACATCATCCCTCTGTGCTCTGAGAACCCCTAGGTAATAACAAAATCAAGGTCACAATACACATCACAAATTTACCATATTACTTGTCCTCAAGGGATGGGTTTTGGAACTCTTTGTTCTCTATCCCCTTAACATTTTTGAAATCTCTATGGATCTCTTTTTAGGTTTCATTTAGACTTGAAGGGTTCTCTACGATTTTTTTCTGGGCATCACTTGGGCTTGCTTGTTTATTTTCTCTTCTTTTCCCTTTGAAGTCTACCAGATATATTCTAGTCCCACTAAATTAGTTTGGTTACTATGTGACATTGATATAAAAAAAATTAATTGCATATATAAAGAATTTAATTAAATAATAAAGTCTTGCAGTGAATTTTTAAAAATGTGTTTTTAACTAGTTAATGAAATAAATCTCAAAATAACAGCCCACACCCATCTTAGTTGTAGTATGAATAATTGTTTCTCACAATTTAAACTGTTGAAACCCCATATTTTGTTGTCATAAGTCATTCTTTTCTAATAATGTGACTTTCAGACTACATATTTAAAAAATAATATGAAACTATAACGAATATAGATGTTTCCAGAAAATCACCAGAAAAAATAATTTGACGTGATGGACTTAGAATAAAGGTTTATAATGGCCCAATATGGTTATCTATTCTAATAATATGCAATTATCTAAGGAAATGGACTACTTGTTATGTCATAATCAATCTAGAAAGTCTTCACTGGCATAACCTTAACTGGCTAAGAAGGATTAAACTTCTAGTCGGGACGAAGCTGATAAGCCCTTTCAAGACCAAAATTTTGAAGATTAAAACTTTCAATCAGGATTACATGTCAACCTTTAAATACCATTGCATACAAGTTATGCTTTCTTGCCTAAATTCAAATTGTATTTGATCTGGGATACCATTATTAGATTTGATTGATGGACTCTTCTAGATATGGCATGTGATGGGGGTTAAGTCTATCTTAGAAATATGGAACAATGGCTAATATTGGTGAAGTTAAAAATATAATTAAGTTCTTATTAAGCTTAATAGGGCATTGATAGAGTTTCTCTAATCACCTGAGAGATAGAAAGGTAGACCTAACTTATTCAAGAAAATTGTTACTTGTTTCTTCTTGGTAAGGAGTCATGGTTGTTTGCAAGAGAATATTTCAAAAATACCTCAACTATTTTAATTCCCATTCTTCTATTGATAGAAAGAGTGAAAATTGTTTTATTTATGGACAAACCATAGAACAAAAATATTTGGAATATAGAGATATCCCTCTTTTCAATAATGAAAAGTTTCAGCTAGCTTGTTTGAATTTAACCATTTGAGAATCGAAATTATAGATTCAATATGTAGGATGGAGTAGTTATGCCAACAATTGGGGTGATTGCCATGGTGTTCCTTATTAGTTTTTATGGAAAGAGGTACAAACAATAGAAGCTTGGGGTTGATATTTCTTCCCTTGCATCTCTACGCAGAGATCCCATATTTGAATAGGCAGAAGATGGGCCACACCCCACCAATGGATTATGTTTTTTATCACTTTCTGAAGATGATTTCTTTTTATAACTGGAAAAAAAAAATACACAATAAGAGAAGCAAGTACAAAGAAAAGAAACATGCCCATTATTAATCCAATGATTAATTTCACATTCTTTCCTCCAACACGTCCAGGATTTATATTTGGATTTCCATAGTACCATAAAATCATTTTATTTTTAAATAAATACTTGGGTACTCATCCTTTTAGCTTATTTTTTTACACCTATAGTTCCTGTAGTCTTGGTAAATTAGTAGGAAAAGAGGGTAATTTTCTCTTTAACTGGTTGTTTTTAATATGAAAGACAATCAACTTGGAAAGAGAACTTAGGTCAAGAATATTTCCAATCAACGAGTTATGACTTAGCTACAGTTCAACTAAGCTTAGAAATTTATGAAGGGATTTCACATGTCAAGTTACTTTTGTGATTCTAGGTGGTAAATCTGAGTTTCATTCTACCCAATCCCATTGAACCGAAATAAAAGGATATCCACCTTCATTTTCCCAATCACTCATTGGTGGCATAGCTATGAATGCAACCAAAGAAACAACATCATCTCTACTTGCTTTCAAAACCCTTTGAACGTATTTTCATATCTAAAGTGCATTCAAAATTGGGTCACGAGTAGAGTCACTTGTTTTCACAAAAGAAAATGGTAGGATAAATGGTAATGAAATATTCTTATAGCTTGGCTCATAAAGTGTATAGCTTCCAAAATTATCCTGAATATTAAGTGGTATACTGCTATATAAACACACATATGGCTTCTACAAGGTAAATTTTCGAGCTTCAGTTGGACCTAAATCCTCACTCTCAACAAGGTATACATAAGCACAAGCATTATTTGGGAAATATTCAAGATTTAGCTGATAAGTAAGACAACCAAAAGTACAAACAAATGTAGTTTTCATGTCTTTATTTGGTGGTTTCTCTTATGTGTTTGTAAAAATGTTCCTTGTTGTGCTCACTGTCTTTTTTCCAAGGGCCACACCAACAAGATAGTTTGGCTCAATTGCATCTGAGTTCCAGATATGATCATATGCGCCATCGGGATATCATAGGGGTTCCTTACTTATGGAACCAAAATTTATCCTTGCAGTAACCTTCAGGAATAAATCTTCATCAAAATATGTTACATACATTGAATCATTAATAATGCGCAACTCCAAAGTCGATATGAATGGAACACCAGTTGAAGCATTCAAAACACACACATTAATTTCACTAGATGTTGCTCTCAAGATAATTTCTCCAACATATACATCTGTGGCAGTTGCAATCTTTATTGTGGCCCAACGTATGGTGTCAAGATAGAGGTCAAAATTTTGGTATGCACTGCTATTATCAAAGATTCCATATAGGAATTTTTCTCTAACAAGGTACCATGTCCTCTATGTAGTATTAAAGGTGTAACAATACTTCTTATTATCTACTGGAAAATATCTTAAACACTGGTATTTATTTTTATTGCCTTGCCACTAGTGACAGGTCCCTCATTAGGAATCCACTGAAGCCCAATGGTATTATTAGAGAAATAAACAGTACCTCCACAATCAATTTTGATGAAATTAGTACTTTGAGTAACTTTTGATTGAGGAGACTAGTTCTGATCTTATTATGTTAATACAGATGCTAAGAGCCTTCAGTATGAGCAACAAATGAGTCTAATTCTTATGTTCTGCACTGGGGATGTTCAGATGTAAACTTTGGAGGATTTACTTCATGCATATGCTAAAATTATGGACAGATGCATCTTAGGGACTAATTATAAGGCTCTCATGGAGAACAAAATGATTGTAAATGGGAAGATATTAAATAATTCTAACAAGATGACTAGGGATTAATTATTATAGAGGCATATGGAGATGGTGGGTAAGCTTTGACACTAGAATATATTTTCTTTGAGAGCTTATTTCCAAGCCAAGGAGAAGCTTATTATCTATTATCACTATCCCAATGGAACCATCTTCTCTCTCATCCATGGTATGTGCGTGACTCCTTCTAAATTCCTTCTCTTCAAGCTATAAAAATAAAAGTTGAGCATTTTGATTAATTACATAGTTTTTGTTTCTCGATCTGATAGCCACTAATCTCTTCCATGGGGTTTGAACATGGCTCTCATCTATTTGAACCCAAAATCTTTATTATTGCTTGTAACCCATGTTGACAAGTTGAAATTGTGTTGAATATAAAATCTCAACGTTTAATAGACCAGCCTACAAATAGAATCTTGATAAAAATAAGTATAGTCTCCCTCTGTGCTCTGTGAACTCCTAGATCATAAAAAAACTCAAGGTCACATTATACATCACAAATTTGCCAGATTATTTTTCCATTAGGAGTTGGGTTTTGGAACTATTTGTTATCTATCCCCTTAAACATTTAGAAATCTTTATGGCTATCTTTGTAATTTTCATTTACACTTGAAGGATGCTCAACGAATTTGTTTTTAGGCATCATTTGGGCTTGTGTGTTTATTTTCTTTTCTTTTCCCTTTGAAGTCTACCATAGGTATTCCAGTCCCATTAACTTAGTTTAGTTTGTAGGGGACACTGAAATCAAACTTCAAGTGCATATATAAATAATTTAATTAAATGATAAAAACTTGCAGTGAATTAAAAAAAAATGGTTTATAACTAGATAATGAAATAAAGCTCAAAATCACACCCCACGCACATCTTATTTGCAGTCTGAATAAAATTTTCTCACGATTTAAACTGTTGAAACCACACATGGTGTTTTCATAAGTCATTATTTTCTAATAATGTGAATTTTAGACTACATATTTAAAAAGTGATATGAAACTACAATGAATATAGATGTTTTGAGAAAATCACCATAAAACATAATTTGAGGTGATGGACTGAGAAAAAGGGATTACAATGGCCCAAGCTGGTTTTCTATTCTAAGCAAATACAATTCTCCAAGGCAATGACCTATTTGTTATGTCACAATCAATCCAGAAATTCTTCACTGGCGTAACCTTAACTCGCTAAAGAGGATTGACATTCTAGTCAGGACCAAGCCAGTAAGGTGTCTCAAGACCAACCTTTTGAAGAGTAACCCTTTCAATAAGCATTTCATGTAAACCTTTCAATACCATTTCATAAAATTTATGCTTGCTTTCCTAAATTAAAATTGTCTTCGATCTAGTTTACCATTATTATATTTGGATTATCGACTCTTCCAAATATGGCATATGATATGGGTTAAGTCTATCTTAGAAATATGGAGCAATGGCTAATATTGGTGAAGTTAAAAATATAATTAAGTTCTTCTTAAGCTTAATAGGGCCTTGTAATAGTTTCTCAAATCTCTTGAGTCATAGAAGGTAGACCTAACTTATTCAACAAAATTGTTACTTTTTTCTTCCTAGTAAGGAGGCATGGTTGTTTGCAAGAGAATATTTAAAAATTCCATCAAATATTTTAATTCCAATTCTTCTACTCATAGGAGGATTGAAAATTTCTCGATTTATGGAGAAAAAATAGAGAAAAAATCTTTGGACTATAGAGATATCCCTCTTATCAATATTGAGGAGTTTCTACTGGCTTGTTTGAATTTAACCATGTGAGAATCAACATTAGAGATTTGCTATGTGTATTAAGGATGGAGTCACTATGCTATCAATAGGTGTGACTCTACCATCTGGTGGGGAAGATATATCAAGGCATATCCCTGATCACAGTTCTTAGATGAATAGCCTAAAGAATGCCTAGTGTTATTTCTTATGTTGTTGGTGAAATAATCAATGAACCACATTGTCATGTGCCAATAAAAATCTATTGTGTTGAGTTTGATAAAAAATGTACCCTAAGAAAATCAAAACCCTCAATTAGTAGTGCTAAATTTCTATCAAATATGCAACTAGGATAATTTCTCAAAATAGTTGCTCTGTGGTGTAATATTTAACAATAGAATCTTAACCTTACCAATGAAATTATGACCTTATTGCAATCTTCTAAATTTGTCTTCCCATTCTAAAACTATAGGTGTTTCTAATTTCCCACCAATTATAGCCATGAATCCATAGTCAATGTCAATAACATTCAAGGGCTAGAAGCACACAATATTTTTCAAGAATTCAATGCCATATTTAATCCTGACCATTTACACAACTAATCCAACAATCCCCAAAATTATTCCAGAGCATTGAGTTTGGTTTCACTTTATAATTTCAATAATTTTCAAACAGAGGTTGGATATAAAATGATTCCCAAGCTAGCAAAAAATGTTCTAATCTTCCACATGTTGAATCCTTAGTTAAACTGAGGGGGGGGGTGGGGGGTGAATTAGTTTAACACATTCATGAGATTTTTAAAAAATTTCATCAAGCTTATTTACAACTTAATTTTACAATCAACTTTATATGTGAACAGTCTTAATATTTATCAGCAAGTATTAAGATAATGTGACACCAAACTTATTATGAGAGCAACAAGTATTAAGCAAATTGGATAGAACATATCAACACATAAGCAACACACACAGAGACAATAGATATAGGTGGAAACCCATAAAGGGAGAAAACCACATCTTATTATTGTTGTGACGAAAAGGCAAGCTCCAGCTCCCTCTCACCACTGATTTTATGTAGGCACTAACCTACAGGAGGCTCCAACCTCAGTCAGCTACAACTGGAATCTATCAAGCTTCAACTTGATAGGGAAGCTCCAACTTCCTCATTCTATCAAAAGAAAACATTTGCTGATTTACCATGGATATCAACTCTGTTCTATACCTTCTTTTGTGCTATTCTTCAGTCTTCAAATCTGTCTTATAGAATCTCTTTCTGCTCCTCCTCCTTCTTATCTTCTCTGCCTCAATTCTTCATACTTTGCATTCTCTAAAATATCTTATGCATATCAATATGATATCCTTTATACAGTTTGCCTCATAACTGTTTGTATTCTACAGGTTATTCAAAGTGAATAACCCTGACTCTTCGCCTTCTGCCTCCTCACTTCTTCATCTAGCTCATTCAGAAAGCTACAACAATTTGTACAACTTTCAGTTTTACAGTGGTGTTTTGTTTCCTACGGAGACTTGCTAGTGCATCACAAACACTATAAACTAATTAAACATTACATTTAGTTACAATGTGAATTCTAACTCAACCCATTCAACCTTTTGGATCACTGCGTGTTGTCTTTTCTGCAGCTGTCTCTATCTTTTTCCTCTCTGTATGCTTTTCTGTTCACTGTTGTTATGTAACTCCTGTGTCTATCTATATATATATATATATATATATATATATATATAACTGCCTTTTTAATACAATGTAAATCAACTCTTCGGCGTAATGATAAAATACCTCTTAATACATAAAATGCCCTTTCGGGCCCACCATCCGAATTTTCTTATGCTCTGATGTGATGAGCCCTCTCCAGAGTCTTCTATTTGCGATTGATCGTAATCGCAAACTTCATTAACCTGTTCCACTGTGTTGGCTTGTTCCAATTCGATTGCTTCCTTTGCGGTGGTTCCGATGCGATGATCACAATCGGAACTTTCAATGGTATTGTGCCACTGCTCCTTTTATTCCGATGTGATGGATTACTGTTCACTGATAAGAGTAAATATATATCTCTTGTTTCATATATATATATATATATATATATATATATATACGTATATATATATATATATATATATATATATATATATATATATATATATATATATATATATATATATATATATATATATATATATATATATATATACATATAGTTTTATTAATGCATCTACAGAAAATGAAATAATCAAAGCTAAAGAGTAAAATGATATTAATCGCAGTATGTATATATATATACGTATATATATATATATATATATATATATATATATATATATATATATATATATATATATATACTTACCACGTTAATATCGTTTTACTCTTTAGCTTTGGTTGTTTCATTTCTGCCGATGTGATCAGCAAAGGCCCCACCATGTAATCAAGCGATTCATATCCATCGTCCATCCTTTAGCAAATCCGACGGCTATCATCCGTTTGCTCAATCGCAATCAGAACTTTCAATTTGTTTGTCACTCTTTCACCTCCGATGCGATGGTTCACTGTGATGCACTTTAAGCCGAAACTCAAATACATGAGAATAACCGTTTATAATGAATCGATTTTGCTTCTTAATTGCAATCGCAATCACAACCTTTATTAACATGTTCCGCTGCCATAATTTTCTCCGATGCGATTCGTGAGGGTCCCACCTTATAATACTTCGTTTGTTTTAAACCCGAACAACAGAGCCTTTTGTTCTTTTAATCTCGCGCACAAGAATATAATACATATGCTTTATATTGTAACCTTGGTCCCTTGTATATAAAGCGCTACATATATATATATATACTTTGTCGCTTCAGCTTTTATGTATCCTTCAGCTTGGGTTAAGATTCTCGGAATAAACGTGCATTGAAATCTTCCATTTTACATGGGGTCCCACACTACACATATAATATCCTCCGTCAACATTATATTAAGTCTTTGGCTCAGACTTAAACCCAACACTAATATATATATTTATATAACCTTTCGGGCTCCATAGTTTATTTAATGCTTCTTCTCACAGCATAGACTTACCTTTAGGCCATATATTAAACTCAAAAACTCCATATAACTATACTTGGGCCCACAGTATCCCTTCACATTAAAAATACAGTTTATATCAACCCCAAAGCGTATGAAATACCTTTTTGACTTTATACCACAACTTTGAATTAAAATAACCTTCAGGCCCACAATGTATTGCTACTTGCCTTCTGCCTGTTTATTAATTTTTATAATACACACAATACACTGAACTTCGCATAATACTTGGCCCCCGCAGAAATGAATGTAGGTCCCATAGCATGTTTTACATAATATATGTCAACAAACGTTAAAACTATTATAACACCCTTTGAATGTATAACAAATAAGCCTCATAAGAAATAAGGTTTAGCTTTAAACTTTGGTTTATGTTTCAATTTTCAACATACGTTTGACTCGGACCCACAGTGCTTTGCCTCAACTAACCTTTTTTCATCGCGCAAGTGTGATCACCGTAGATCTTCCAGCCTTGGCAATCAGACAGACACAGCTAATATCGCGTTTTTCTTTGGGCCGAGGGTTAACACTAAAAAATTACGTGACGTAAGTGGTATTCAAATACCACCTTAAGCCACGTGTCCATCAGCGACATAGATTGCGTTCAAAAAGCGAAATCCACTTACCACTCCTAAAGGCACGCAATACTGCTGGTATTTTCACCTCTGGTTTTACTGTTTATTC
Organism: Pinus albicaulis; assembly: GCA_034641835.2. NCBI lineage: Eukaryota > Viridiplantae > Streptophyta > Pinopsida > Pinales > Pinaceae > Pinus > Pinus albicaulis. The sequence goes on from CM076580.1 coordinate 1,600,264,192, forward strand.
AAGGTTCCACTCTTGACTCAGGGTTCTAGTTCTAATGATTCTGCTTCAAAGTTTATTTAACCTCCACTCTTTGTTTAAATATACAGATTGTGAATTAACCCATATATATATATATAGATATATATAACCCCACTGTTATTTTTCTTTTCGGTTCCGCCCTTTCTGCATGGTTCCACATCTCCTATGTTCATTACATAGTTGGTTTGTTAACGGCTCTGCCTCGGATATGTTTCTTTGTAGCTTCCGCCTCTCACCATCGCATAAAAACATTTCCATTGTATTCTTTGTATTCTTTATCTCTGCATCCTCTGTTTTGTGCATGACTGTTTCACTATTTCAATGTACTCTATATTCTCTGTCTCTGCATCTCTATCTTGTGCATGATTGTTTCACTGTACTCTGTCTCTGCATCCTCTTCTTTTACTGCCTTGCTTCTTTTGTTGTTGCTCGACCCTCTCTACATCTTTCTACCTCTTTTTCTCTCTTTGATTCTATGTTGTCTCCTTTTCCATCTCCTTTGCCATCAATGACAACATTTCCAATAGTCTCCCCCTTTGGCATTGATGGCAATAAACTTCCTCTGCTTGCCTTTTAGGGCCCTTTCTTCTGTTGCTTGCTTTTCCTCCCCCTTTGACATCAATGGAAAAGGGTTGCTCATTTCCCAGTGTGCTTTTAAATCTCGTACATGTTACTCTGATCTTGAGGACCTATTTCATGCCCTGCTTAGTTGCTCTGGCTCTTTTGTGACTCTCTTTGTTGACTGATCTCCCCCTAGAATGATGTCTTCTTTTCTGTTCTCCCCCTAGAATGAAGCTTTTTTTTTTTTCTTTTTTCAGAGAGTAGCATGTGAAGACACTACCCCTAGTTTGTCTCTCAGATATTTGAATGGCTCTCTAGAAAAATGTTTTCTGAATATATCTGTTGTTTGTTCTTTTGTTGGCACATATTCCAACTTCACTACCTTCTGTGCTACTTGTTCTCTTAGGAAATGGTACTTGGTTGGGATGTGTTTAGTTTTTGAATGAAGTACATATTTTTTGATATACTTATTGCACTTGTATTATCACATTTGATAGAGATAGGTTCATCAATGCTTACCTTCATGTCTTGGAGGGTTTGTTTCATCCACATGACTTGTGTGCAACATGCTGCTGCTGCTATGTATTTTGCTTTTGCTGTAGATAGAGAGATAGATGTTTGTTTCTTGCTTAGCCATGCCACCAGACTTTTTCCCAAGTAGAATGCACCTTCACTTGTGCTTTTCCTGTCATCCACACAGTTGGCCCAATGTACATCTGTATATGCTGTCAAAGTGAAGCTCTTGCCTTTTGGATACCATAGCCCATACTTTTCAGTTCCTTGTAGATATCTGAATATTATTTTGACTGTTAGAAGGTGATTTTGTTTTGGTGCTACTTGATATCTAGCCACAAGTCCTACTGCCAACATAATGTCTGGTCTAGATTTTGTTAGGTATAGCAGACTTCCTATCATGGATCTGTAAAGTCTTTGATCTATATCAGTAGATCCATCATTAGCACATAGCCTGCATCCAGTGATCATGGGAGTTGACACGGGTTTGTAGTCTTCCGTTTTAAACTTTTTCAACATCTCTTTTAAGTATTTTTATTGTGAGATGAATGTACCTGTGTTCTTTTGCTAAATTTGAAGTCCTAAGTAGAAGGTGAGCTCTCCAATCATAGACATCTCAAACTATGATTTCATCTCTTCAGCAAATCCTTTTGCTAAATCATCCTTGTTGCTTCCAAACATAATGTCATCAACATATACTACAACAATCAGGAGATCATTTTCATGGGCTTTTATGTATATATTGTTGTCTACTCCTCCTCTCTTAAAGCCTTGTTTTTGCAAGTACTTATCCAACCTTGAATACCAAGCATGATGAGCTTGTTTCAGTCCATATAGAGCCTTCTTTAGTCTACACACATAGTCTTCTTTATCTGTTAATGAGAATCCTTCAGGTTGTTCCATGTAGACTTCTTCTTCTAGATCTACATTCAGGAAGGCAGCTTTCACATCCATTTGATATACCTTGAAGTCATGGTAGCATGCAAAGGCCAGAAACATTCTGATAGCTTCGATTCTGGCTACAGGGGAAAATGTTTCATCATAATCAAGACCTTCAATTTGTGAATATCCCTTGCATACAAGTTTGGATTTATTCCTGATTACCTGTCCTTGTTCATTCATTTTATTCTTGAATACCCATTTTGAGCCTATGACATTTTTCTCAGTGGGTCTTGGAACTAATTCCAAGCTATTGTTCTTCTCAATTTGGTCCAATTCTTCATTCATAGCATTCACCCAATACTTGTCCTTGCTGGCTTCTTCAAACTTCTTTGGCTCTTTTTGTGATAACATAGCTAGGTATACCTCTTCTGTCTATTCAGTTTGAGTCTGTCAATCTCCTCCAGGGCACTTCTTAGCTCCCCCTCAAGATCAACTTCAACTTCGTATTCATATTCTAGAAGGATTCCTTCAAGTTATTTTATGGCCATCAATAAAAATTCAGAGGTTCCTTCTTCACTTGAGGGTTCATATGAGTCTTCAGATGCACTGCTATCTTGTTGAGCATATAAATATTTTATATTGAATTTCTTTCCTTTCTGCCAGTTCTTTGATATAGTTTTCTCTGATTCTTGAGCCCGATTCCTTGTTTTCTTATGAGGACACTTAGCAGCATAGTGTCCAACTCTTCCACAGTTAAAGCATTTAAATGGAAGTTTACCTTTATATTTACCTGAGCCTCTATCCAGTTTCTTGACAAATTTGGCCTCTTCTTCATCAAAGCAAGAGAATATATCTTCCTTTTCTTCTTTCTTCTTTTCTGTCTTAAAGGTTTCCTCCCTCACATTTGGCTTCTTCTATGGGAGTCTCATCTCATAGGTTGTTATATTTCCAAGTAACTGGTTCATGGTCAAGGTTTCCCAATCAACAGTTTCCTCTATGGTAGAAACCTTGGGGTTAAAGATGGGTGGAAGAGATCTCAGAATATTTTGAACAATTACATCTTCTTTTATGGTTTCCCCTAGAGCTTTCACGTTATTCACTATTTCTGCAACCCTTGAAAAGAAGCTGGCAATATCTTCATCAACATTCATTTTCAAATTTTCAAATTGGGCTCTATAGACTTGAAGTTTGGCAGTCTTCACCTTCTTGTATCCCTCATGGATGTTCTCTAGAGTATCCCACATCTCTTTGGTAGTCTTGCAGTGCATTAATTTGATAAATTCTGCCTCACGTTGTCCATTTAATATTTCATTCATGGCATTTGGATTGGATACAAAATATTGTTTAGCTTCTTTCTCTAAGTCAGTTGCCTTCAAGGCATACTCAAATTCCACAACAGCCCAAACTTCTATTCCTAGAGAAATTACGTATGCTCTCATTCTGATTTTCTAGAAGGCATAATTAGCACTGGTGAAAAAAGGGGCTTTATTGGTTGAGTTTCCTTCTTGACTAGCCATCCTAGGGACCTAGGATCTCCTTTCAGTTGTTAAACTGATACAAAAGGAACCTGCTCTGATACCAATTGTTGAATCCTTAGTTAAACTGAGAGGGGGGGTGAATCAGTTTAAAAAATTCATGAGCTTTTTAAAACTTTTCATCAAGCTTATTTACAACTTAATTTTACAATCAAATTTATATGTGAACAGCCTTAATATGTAGCAGAAATTATTAAGATAATGTGACACCAAACTTATTATGAGAGCAGCAAGTATTAAGCATATTGGATAGAAGATATCAACACATAGGAAACACACACAGAGACAACAGATATAAGTGGAAAACCATAAAGGGAGAAAACCACATCTTATTATTGTTGTGATGTAAAGGCAAGCTCCAACTCCCTCTCACCACTGATTTTCCGTAGGCACCAACCTACAAGAGGCTCCAACCTCAGTCAGCTAAAACTGACATCTATCAAGCTTCAACTTGATAAGGAAACTCCAACTTCCTCATTCTATCAAAAGAAAACATTTGCTGTTTACCTTGGATATCAGCGTTGTTCTGTACCTTCTTTTGTGTTGTCCTTCAGTCTTCAAATCTGTCTTATAGCATCTCTTTCTGCTCCTCCTCCTTCTTATCTTCTCTGCCTCAATTCTTCATACTCTGCATTCTCTAAACTCTCTTCTGCATATCAATATGATATCATTTATACAGTTTGCCTCATAACTGTTCATATTCTACAGGGAATTCAAAGTGAATAGCCCTGAATGTTTGCCTTCTACTTCCTCACTTCTTCATCCAGCTCATTCGGAAAACTACAACAATTTGTACAACTTTCAGTTTTACAGTGTTGTTTTGTTTCCTACGTAGACTTGCCAGTGCATCACAAACAATATAAACCAATTAAAACATTACATTTAGTTACAATGTGAATTCTAACTCAACCCATTCAGCCTTTTGGATCACTGCGTGTTGTCTTTTCTGCAGTTGTCTCTATCTTTTTCCTCTCTATATGCTTTTCTGTTCATTGTTGTTGCGTAACTCCTGTGTGTGTGTATATATATATATATATATAACTGCCTTTTTAATACAACGAAAATCAACTCTTCGGCGTAATGATAAAAGACATTTTAATACATAAAATGCCCTTTCGGTCCCACCATCCGAATTTTTTAATGCTCCGATGCGATGAGCCTTCTCCAGAGTTTTTCGATTGCAATTGATCACAATCACAAACTTCATTAACCTGTTCCACTGTCTTGGCTTGTTCCGATGTGATTGCTTCCTTTACGATGGTTCCAATGCGATGATCGCAATCGGAACATTCAATGGTATTGTGCCACTGCTCCTTTTATTCCGATGCAATTGATTATTGTTCATTGATAAGAGTAAATATATATCTCTTGTTTCATATATATATATATATATATATATATATATATATATACTTACCGCGTTAATATCATTTTACTCTTCAGCTTTGGTTATTTCATTTCCACCGATGCGATTAGCAAAGGCCCCACCATATAATCAAGCGATTCATATCCGTCGTCCATCCTTTAGCAAATCTGATGGCTATCATCCGATCACTCAATCGCAATCAAAACTTTGAATTTGTTTGTCACTCTTTCACCTCCGATGCGATGGTTCACTGTGATGCACTTTAAACCAGAACTCAAATACATGAGAATCACCGTTTATAATGAATCAGGTCCGCTTCTTAATCGCAATTGCAATCACAACCTTTATTAACATGTTCCGCTGCCATAATTTTTTCCGATGTGATTCGTGAGGGTCCCACCTTATAATACTTCGTTTGTTTTAAACCCGAACAATAGAGCCTTTTGTTCTTTTAATCTCGCGCACAAGAATATAATAAATATGCTTTATATTGTAACCTTGGTCACTTGTATATAAAGTGCTACATATATATATTTTACCGCTTCAGCTTTTACATATCCTTCAGCTTGGGTTAAGATTCTCGGAATAAACATGTATTGAAATCTTCCGTTTTACATGGGGTCCCACACTACACATATAATATCCTTCGTCAACATTATATTAAGTCTTTGACTCAGAATTAAACCCAGCACTAATATATATATTTATATAACCTTTCAGGCTCCATAGTTTATTTAATGCTTCCGCTCACAGCATAGACTTAGCCATGTAACATATTAACATTTGGCTATCAAACAACCATCGCATTACATACAATTTCCTATATTTCTCCTAGGCCCACATCTATCGTTCAGCTCATGTCAAGACTTTACTTCATCCCCAAATATTATGTTGGCCCGTTGCACTTTATTAAACTCCCAAATAACTATATAGCTCGTTACACACAAAAGTCTAGCCCACAACATATTTCAAAGCCTTTGGATCAATATCCAACGTCTTATAAAATCAATACCATTATATTATAATAATGTCCGACTTGGTTATGAAACCAAGTCTACATGTGGTACTTCACAGGCATGTAGCTTACCTTTAGGCCATATATTAAACTCAAAAACTCCATGTAACTATACTTGGGCCCACAGTATCCCTTTGCATTCAAAATATAGTTTATATCAACCCTGAAGCGTATGAAAGACCTTTCAGACTTTATACCACAACTTTGAATTAAAATAACCTTCGGGCCCACAATTCATTGCTACTTACCTTCCGCCCATTTATTAATTTTTATAATACACACAATCCACTGAACTTCACATAATACTTGGTCCCCGTAGAAATGAATGTAGGTCCCATAGCATGTTTTACATAATATATGTCGACAAACGTTAAAACCATTATAACACCCTTTGAATGTATAACGAATAAGCCTCATAAGAAATAAGGTTCAACTTTAAACTTTGGTTTATGTTTCAATTTTCAACATACGTTTCACTCAGACCCACAGTTCTTTGCCTCAACTAACCTTTGTTCATCGCGCAAGTGTGATCACCATAGATCTTCCAGCCTTGGCAATTAGACGGACACAGCTAATATCGCGTTTTTCTTTGGGCCGATGGTTAACACTAACAAATTACGTGATGTAAGTGGTATTCAAATACCACCTTAAGCCACGTGTCCATCAGCGACATAGATCATGTTCAAAAAGCGAAATCCACTTTCCACTGCCAAATGCACGCGATACTGCTGGTATTTTCACCTATGGTTTTACTATTTATTCAAGGTTCCACTCTTGACTCAGGGTTCTAGTTCTATTGATTCCGCTTCAAAGTTTATTTAACCTCCATTCTTCATGTAAATATATAGATTGTGCATTAACCCATATATATATATATATATATAACCCCACTATTATTTTTCTTTTCGGTTCCACCCTTTCTGCATGGTTCCGCATCTCCTGTGTTCATTACACAGTTGGTTTGTTAACGGATTTTCCTCAGACACATTTCTTTGTAGCTTCCGCCTCTCACCATCGTATAAAAAAATTTCCATTGTATTGTCTGTATTCTCTGTCTCTGCATCCTCTATATTGTGCATGACTATTTCACTGTTTCACTGTACTCTGTATTCTCTGTCTCTGCATCCTATGTATTGTGCATGACTATTTCACTATTTCACTGTTTCATTGTACTCTGTCTCTGCATCCTCTTCTTTTACTGCCTTGCTTCTTTTTATGTTGCTCAACCCTCTCTACATCTTGCTGCTTCTTTTTCTTTCTCTGCTTCTATGCTATCTCCTTTTCCATCTCCTTTGCCATCAATGACAACATTTACAACACCACATGTAATAGAGGTTTAGATCTAAAATGATTTATTGTTTTCACTATGGTTCAACCAAGATTTCATTAGATTTATATGGTGACCTGTACTTCAAAAACATTCAACAAAATTGATTCAAGCAGAGTTGAGCAGTGAGAATCCATTGGCAAGTGTAGTGGCATACTACATGTATCACTTTCATTTCTTTTGTGACCCACCTACAACTACGAATATGCAAGGGCTTGGTACCAAGAATACTGCTTAATTAACTTCCTAAAAATTTGAATATATTTTTGGAAAAGTTGTAAGATGTTCAATAGATGGGTTATATATTTTGGTTGGTAACTGGAATTTGATATCTGAGTGTGGAGTGTCTTCACCTTCAGCCGTGGAGGATGATTTAAAGGATATGGAATAACATGCAAGAATAGGAATTTTGGTGGCCTTTGATAAAAAAACTAGCAGAAATGTTGGCCATTTCTAATCCACTTAAAAGGGAGGCAGTTGTTGTCATAAAAGGTATAAAACAATGGGCATACACCAAATCATGGTTACAAGAGATAACTAGATAACAACTCAAGTATTTTTGCAAGAGTTGGGTACTCAAGATGTCAAGGCTAAGGCCATTCCTACTAGAAAAGTTGAAACAATTAATTCCCTTTAGAAGGATGGAGTTTATGATATGTAATGGGAAGCCATATATAAATCCTAGGAACTCAATTGGGTGAACAACAACCACTTCTCATTCTCAATTTCTTCGATGAAAATTTTCCAAAAGTAAAAAGTAATCCACCATTATCCCACATCAATATCATCTGTCGAATATGTAAAGTTGACAATTTTGTAGTAGTCTGAAGTTCTCTCAAGAAAATGAAATCAGAAGGCTTCTACCTAAGTCTCACATTCACAATACTTATAAAATATATGGTTGATGGTGATATTCGAAAACACAGTGTTGGTTCTGCACCAGATACAATCCTTTGATTGGAAACCGAGATCATACAAGTAAACATATTAAAGTGGTTCGAGCTCTAGATCGATGAAATGTAGGGCCCCTACCCTTGACATACACCTTGCCTTAGTAGAACTAGGTGCTATAGAAGATTGATTTCTGCTCATCATAGGAGAGCCAAAACTATTCACTGGTTGTGCATTTCCTATCATCAATACTTCTAAGTTAATTAGAAAATCCTTGAAACCTAATTGGATGCATGCACATGATGATCATAGACCTGTACTAGAATCTTGATATAATTTTTCCCTTGCCCAAGGTACACTTTAGAATTCCAATTCGAAATAGGGAATCAACCCAGGATTCTTCTTATCCATTTCAGCAACAAGCTCCCTTTTTCATTGGGGATTAAAACACATAAGGAAGTAGATTCCTAGGTTAATCCTTTACAACCTTGATATGGAGGTTGGAATTAATTTTACCGAATCTTGATAGGTATGCTTCAAATGTGCCCATCAAAAGGTCTCATCAATTCAGCAGTGGTGAATTTTTCAAGCAGATATCCACGGACATATAGTCGATAATGCCAAATATCAACAAAATTCATTGAAGTGAATCAACACCATTATTTAGAAGATAAAATTACCTTTAATTATTTAGTCTTGTTGATTTTGCCTACTCCCTTTGAGACTAATTCTCATATTTCTAAGACTAATATCCCTCTGTTATGATATTAAATCCTCTCATGCTTCCCATGTAATCCATTTACTTTTGAAGAGAAAACCTTTTTTTGTGACTAAAGACATTGATATTAGTATTGAATTTCTTTCTTCTGTATATATCTCCATTATCAAGTTTTTGTTGAAGGTTGTGATACAATTTTTCAAAAGAGTTAATCTAAAGATTGTGTTCTAATATTATTTGGCAGTGTTTGATGTACCTTCTATATGCATATGGATATAGTTGAATAACCACTATATCCCCTACCTGAACTCTCAATGGATAAGTGACCACTAAAATATAAAGATATGTTATGGATTTATACTCGCACATTCTTCCATTTTCATGGAGTAATTTCCATTGTAAAAATTCAGTTTTGTGGCATAACAATCATGAAATATATATTCCAAATGTATTTCTTCCAAATAATGTTCATAAATTCTTACCACACTTCCATAGATGTTTAAAAGTTTTTGTGAATCTAAAATAAAACAATTACTTTAGCAATGGGTTTTCTTTCTATTTTCCATGGATCTTATCATTCTTGTCCATTGTCTTTATAGATTATGAAGCAACAATTCTTAATCCATCTACTTCTAAGGAAAATATAGATTAGATATATATTTGACTACTTATGAATCATTGTAAACTCCACAATATTCACCTTGGGAACTTACATATTGGAAATCATGTTTATTGTTTGACAACCGAGAATCCTCCTATACACCAATATTATCACATAATAAGGCAACCAAAAAGTAAAAATATGATTTCTGAGGCATAATCATATCCTATTGAAATTTATGAAGTTTCTTTATCCTTAGGTTCATTAACTCTATCACAATTGATGCAATTATAACACAATACAAATCATTAGTGAAAGATTCCATACCCATAATTTTCATTGAGACAAATTTAGAGAGCATATACTCCCACCTCCCATGAATCCTAACATAATATAGGAGAATTGTTTCTGAATCCATAAAGGGATTTTCTCCACATTCCTTGGTAAACATTTTGGTCCACAACATTCCCTCAGTCACAAAATACCAACACCGGGTCCCTTCAACTACCATACAATATTCATAAAAAAATTGGGTCAAGTTTGACAATTGAGGATTATTAAGGTGACATTGTGGCTAGAAAAATTCAACTCCACTTTTTCATTCTAAACAAATATGTATGTGTTGAGCCATGATTGCATGTGCATCGAGAAGCATATATTTTTTATTTTGATTGCTACAATGCCTCAGCTAAGTATGATATAACACCAATACAATACTATTGTGTGAAGTGAATTGCATAGGTATTTTACACAGATTAAAAAGTATATGAAGTTTAGATAAGAAAACATTAGTGTTTACACAATAGAGAAAGGTATTTTTTCATAGATTAAAAAGTATATGAACTTTAGAGTGGAAATCATCAGTGTTTAGACAGAATCTAGATAAATATTATAGATATATAGTTAAATATTGATCAGAGCTATTTTATTCCAAAATATCTACATAAGTGCATAGGAGGGTAGATAGATGGGGCATCCACACCAAGCTTTCTTATGTACCATTCTTAACTCCTTTCTCACTCTTGTAGTCTTCTCTTACGAAGGAGGATATACACAGGTGTGGCTTTGCCTTTTGGGGTTGGGCCAAGATCTTTGATAGATCACAAATTGAACCCAATTTTTTTTTGTGGCACAATAAATGATATAGTTTTTCTAAATAATAAGGTTCCTACACTGCATGAAATAGTATTCCAAAGTTACTGTAATATGTGATTTAACATAGTTTTCCAACTAGCAAGGGAAGCATTTACCCTCTTCAACGACAATGGCATAAACAACGTAGCTATATAACCAAACTTTGATTCAACATTAGATGGGAACAAATGGAAATAAATATGAACAAGATAAGGAAAAATGGAATGTTGTACTAATAAGAAACCTAGGAAACACAAACCCCATTAAGTATATGTGTGTAGGGAAGATCAGTTTTACTCTTTGTAGAATCTGTAAACACTATGACATATGTTATGAGTAAAAAGTCATTGAGATTTAATTTTGAATAGCCCAGGCATTGGTATCACAAGACTAGGAGTATAGCTACGTGTTTTTCTCTTGAGGTTACATTCAAGGGATGAATCCAAATTTGTTAACATATAATGATATCATTATTGAATAGTAATGCTACAAATGATATGCAGTTTGTCAAGACTCTGAATTCTCAAACCATACAGGGAATCCCTTCATCTCTTCTTCCACAATGTTATGGACAATATTCTAGGGTCCTTAACCCTTTCTGAATCCAATACTTTCATTGGACTTAATCCTATCGTTTTCATTCCTATTTCTTTTTGGTGAATGAAATATTTTCCATATGAATGATCTAAAAATTTACAATTTAACTTTCTCAGGTGAATTTTCTCCATCTTAAAATCATTTGTTTTGATCTTTAGCATGTGATAACTAAGATTCTCTCTTTTATATCTGCTGAAGTTTATTTCTTTGTAGATAAAGAAATCATGTTGCTTATATTTAGTGGATTATGTCCCATTTCTTGCCATCTTTCCTTATCCCCTACCTGTTAGTTTCCCATTTCAAATTTTTTCCACCATTCATATCAATCCATGTTGTCTTCTTCATTCATTTTTCCCCTTATTGACCAGTTTATTACCATACCATCCCCATCCTTTATTTCCATGATTTTATCCATCCCACCCTTTCTTTGCATGCTTACAACTACAAAATTACATGAACAATGAGAGGAGCATGAAATTGATGAAGGTCCAAAGTGTTATTCAATTATACATGCCCCACTGTAAGATATCCAATTACATTGATGGCCCAGTTGTGTGGTGTAGCATCCCTACTATGCTCTATGAAGATGGATGATATTCCTTTTAATAGAGTTGAAGGAAACAAACCTTTGTGAGCTCCCTAAACTTTAGAATTGCCTATCCCTTTGACATAATATTTATTACCTAAATACTCAGAAAATTGTCCTATAAGCCAGTGTTCTCACATGAATAATATACATTTTGTATGGATGTATTCAAACTAACTGTGTAGAAACTTATAGTTCACATTTAACCATTTTTTCCATCTTAAAATCACATTGATCATTTGTTTTCACCTTTATCACGTGACTGAAATTCAAGACAATCTTCTTCATATTTTCTCAAACTTATTATATTTTCATACAAACAGATAAATAAACTCCTCATTTCATCATCCCATTTACCTTCCAAACACAGTTGAATTAGTTTCTTCTACTAAATAAATTCATGTGAACCAATTTCCAAGCATGAATTTCCCTTATTGTTTCTCTTTAGCAAATTGATATTGAATAAAAATTTGCGTTGAGAATAAAACAAGTGAAGATTTCTTTCACAAGACACTTCTTCTCAAACTCAATGTCTATGAGTTTATTCTCTTGAGGCTAATTCATATATTTCCAATTATATTCAATTTGTGACCTAAGAAAACCAAGTTGAACAAGATTATGGACATAACTTGTGAAGAACATAAAACAATATCTAACCCAACCGAGTTAAAGATATTGCACATATGGCTAAGTTTAGGAGTAGTGGTAACTTGTATGCAAATAAACCCTCACTAACACTGATCAATGAGGATATTTTAAATTTAAATGATAGGTGTAAGATTTATTGAATAAATCTAATAAATTTAGAAGTAGTAATTTAAGTAACAATCCATAGATAAGGCTCTAGAATCATGTGGGCCAGTAAAAGACAAATAATTTACTCAATAAAAATTACAGGAGAGAAATATGAAGCTCAAGCTCAGTTTGGACTTAGTACACATCGAACCTAGAACAAATGTATAAATTCAGGTGCAATTGAGAGCCTTGATATATCACTCTTTGTCCTTGTATAGTTAATTGAATGGAAAAACATGTCTTTGGTATTCCCGCGATGCAAAATTTGGATGCTATCATCAAAGAGCTTCCAATTTTCTTGAATATTTGGTAGGTTTCAGCGACTCTATAACAAAAAAGGTTCATATACTCACAAATATTCAGAATACCTAGAATATGGTAATATCCACAATAGGAAAAGTAATATTTATATATAAGAATATTTAATGTACAAGTCATACCATTAGTTCCAAATGAGTGTTGAAACTCCATTGGAAGTTGAATTTCTAATCTTGGTAACTACTTGTGAGAGAATTATTGTTCTCTTAACATTCCTTATTCTTCATCAAACAATTATACTTTAGAATTTTTAATTGTAAGATAGTATTAATTCATATGGTTTGTAGAAAATATGGATTAGTGTTAGGATCCAAAGATATTGGGGTTGTCTTGGTTTTTGAAGTGGATATTTTTTAGGATGTAAATAAATATGAAAGAAAAAATTCAAGTGGGTACATTTGGTCAAATACATTGGAAGGGTGTGTAAATGACATAGTTTTAGAAACAACTACAAAATGCCATTTGTCTGGAATATTTGAAATTTTTGGTGGGTATGTGGAGAGAGAATGTGAAAAGGATACTATGAGGTAAAACTAGTTAAGAATGGACAAGTAGTGGAAATGATAATAACTTGGATATAAATATTTCTTTTAACACCAAATTTACATCACGGTAAACACATGAATATCCCATTAAGTATGACCTAAATATGATTCAAAGAATCTCATATTTAGCCGAAGTACATGGAAAAGTAATTTCTGAGGTGTGAAGTTTTATTAGAGGCATTATCTGTTAGTTTGTTTTGGTTAGAAAAGGGTTTTCTATTGGTTTTATGTGACTTTCAATTTATCATTTGTAGTATGATGAGAAATTGGAAATAATAATGTGTGACATTTATCTTGCAAAACTTAATGTTGAATGAAAGTATATAGAGTTTAACCAAGCTATAATATACTTTGGTAAAGGCAAAATAGCATCTTAAAAAGATTCCTAAGAATACACCATGTCAAAATTTTGAACACAAGTAATATATGGGTTTTTATTTTGCATATATGTTCTTTTTTCTATCCAAGATATCACAACAAGAAAAATATTAATATTGTAGGAATTATTTGAGGACCTCATTAAGGTTGATTTTTCTGATGTCCTACTTGACTGATACCTTCTCATGAAAGGAAGGCTTTAAATATGAATTAATATGTTCATAAAACAAATCAAATTTAAAGTTTATTGATATAAAAGATAAAAGAAAATGTTGATTCCTTTGTTTGATGGTTACTTGACTCTAGTGTGGGTAGGTTACAAGAAATGGGATTGGAAAAAGGATTGGGATACAATGCAAAGCATGTCTTGGATATGATTCATTTGTTGTTGGAGATCCTTCAGGCAGATGAGCCATCAACTTTGGAAATGTTTCTAGTAGGGATTCCTGTGAAATGTTTCTAGTAAATGTTTTAGGAATGCTAGACAAGACATTGGTAGACAGGTAAACAATTTTTTTATAATTGCAATGTCCATTCCATGATATCATGTCTTTATTGTTTTATTGTATTTTGAACATTTCATTTGATTTTTTTGTATTTTAACTATGAAATTGAAAATACTTGGTATCATGTCCATTTAAACAACATCCAAAGCTTGAAGATGAGATTAATATTACATGATATTAATTGAAATCCTTTTTTATGTTTTGTGTTAAAATATTTTCATGACTATTAAAAAAGTTTACTTTTATGTTGTTATTTGAGCACATGTTGTCTATATACTTGACCAAGTTCATGTGTTAGAGAATGAAATGTGTTGTGAATAAAACAACAAGGATTAGACATCACACCTCAGATTATTTGTTTTCACAAGTTATCTACAACTGAGCTTTTTAGCACGTAACTTAGTTTCCATTATTGTGCCTAAAATTTGTTTGAAGGTTGAATACTAAGTTACAGTATAAGGTGTTATTTTATATGTTGAAATTTTATTTTCTATGTTTATATAGGACATATGACCACATAGTGTCCACTACTGCCCAACTGAATAAAACTTGTTCAAGTTTCTTGCTTTTATGGGGGAAAATGACATTGACATTGGTGATGTTGAGGTTTATGTCATATAAATATTTGATATTATATTCTACTTTAGTTCATATTCCAGTATTCATTGTCTTTCATGTCTTATACTCTACAATGCATATTATTTCATTTTCATGAGATGAAATTGATATTGATGGTAAGAATTAGGAATTTAAGAAAGAAGAGAATAATAACGCTGGAACGACAAATGAAAAATGAGAGGGAGAAGAGAACCATTCTATTGATAGCCTTAGAGCCAATATCCTACATAAGACACACACATCGAGACCGATGGTCAAATATTCAAAGTTGGTGAATTCACTTTCAATTCCTTGGAAACACAATGATGATGTTTTGAAGTGATGAAACAATATTTCATGTGTAAATTGTAGTTCAACCATTATTAAGTTGGAAACTCATATTGTAATACTTGACATTCCATATAATATAATTTATGTGGTTGAAATTATTTATAGTTGCACTTAATATTTTTTAGCATTGTAATTAACATATGTAACTTTGCGTTTTCATATTATATGAACATGCACATTGTATGACATTTTTTTAAACATTTAGTCACAAAATCATACTAATTAATTTATGTTGATTAATAATAAATACATAAAATCAATATAAAACTGCTAAATTAGTAGTTGATATTAATTAATGATGAGCAAAATTAAAATAAATACACAACTAAATTAGTCGTTTATAATTATTATTAATGAAAGTAAATGAAATGAATATAAACTACTAAATCAGTTGTTTGTATAATGAATATGAAATTTAAAAAAAAAATGACTACTACAAATGATAAATCTGTGATTATAAATGATAAATTTGTGATTACAAATGATGACTAAATTTTGCATATATACGACTATTAGTAGTAAATTTACAAAATCTTATAACATGACCAAAATTTAGTCATATTTATTTGGTCATTAACTGATTTCAAACGATGACTAAAATTTGCAAATATATGACTATTAGTATCTAATTTATAGTATCTTATAACACGAACACCATTTTGGTCATATTTCTTTGGCCATTAATTGGTTTTCTCAGGTGATCATATAGTAATATATTTTTTTGTATATTTGGTCATTAATTTTGGCAATTAATAACTAAATTTATGACTAAATATACTACTACACGATAAAATTAAGACAACTAATTAATGACTAAGCTAAAAATGACTAAAAGTTGGTCGCGTTATACAATACAGTAAATAAGCTATTATTGGTCACCGATTAAAAAATGGTCATTTATATGCAAATTTTAGTCATTTTTTTAGTAACTAATTAGTCATTTTCTATTAGTGAATTAAGCAGTATGGTTAAAACAATTTCCCTAGCATAGTCACTAAATTTCAATTGGTAGTGCCATAATAAAATCCTATACTCTTGATTTGGGAAGAACTAATAAATTGAAATGCCTACACATTTACAATTTTAACCCTACATAAATAATAATGGGAAGTAACTCCTGGTAATTATATTTATTTACATCTTATTACTATATTTTTTAATGCAAAGGCTTGTTTAAATTATGGTGGGAAGTAACCAATGGGTTAAAGTATGAGGCCACTAATTTCAAAGGAATCAATGATCTACCATAACAAAAAATTGCACGGGATTTTGTTTTGTCTAGAATGGATATAATGTTGTCCAAGTATGTTTTCTACTGTAGTATAAAATTTGGGGAAAGCCTTGTCATAGAAGTTCAGTGCAAGTCCACCTCCTTCTGTAAATACATAGAAAAATATCCAGAAACTCACAACTATAGTAAAAAAAAAATTATAAAGTATTTATTTTTCACCTTCCTAAATGTAGACAAGATGGCTCTATGGAAGTTAATATGGTTGCAGTGGTAGGTAAGACAAAGTATCATAGTTGGTATTCTCAATAATCGTTTCACATGGCATACTGCAAAATAATCATTTTTATAAAATAGTAACATATTTCAAAGTCTATCTATAATTTAAATAATTTTTATCTCCATACGTATCTTGGATCGCGGAGGTATCCCTATCATTTCCAATTTTATTTTGCTAGCACATTGGTTCTTGACTTGATGGACTTGGTAAATGATGTAAATCTGATGTGATATGATGTTTGTTGACAATATGATGCTAAGTGTTGTCCTTGAAAGGCAACCACTTGATAAAGATGATGGCAACTTACTTGATGAAGTTGTGCTTGCTAGAATATGTTCTTGATGAAGAAAATATGATGTATCTACGAGTGTGCAATGAAGAAAGGAATTGGGAATGTGCTCAAAGTATGATGGAAAAATTATGTCTCTATGAATACGCGGATATGTCTAAAAAGAACGTTCTAAGTCGCGTATGGGAAAAAGTGCTCAAAAAGTGCAAATCCAGGGGCCCGTGGTATTGAAGGCTCATGGTATTGATGACTCGTGGTATTGAAGACTCATGGTATTGAAGACTCGTGGTATTGAAGGCTCATGGTATTGATGACTCGTGGTATTGAAGACTCATGGTATTGAAGACTCATGGTATTGAAGGCTCATGGTATTGGTTTGACTCGTGGTATTGAAGGCTCATGGTATTGGTTAGGCTCGTGGTATTGAAGGCTCATGGTATTGTTTTGGCCCATGGTATTGAAAAAGATAAACCTATATAAGGAGAAGAAATTCATTGTGCAAATCACAAGTGTGGGTGCAAGATGTCTGAGCTTGAATGAATACTTCTCTTTGAAGTAGATCTGAATGGAAAGGGTTACACTTGAAGATAAATCTGAATGTATGATGCACGAATGATGAAGAAGGGGATCTAGATCTGAAATGCATTTGTATTTGCTAGATCTGATTATGGAAGGCTTAGATCTGTGATGAGGCGAACATCTAGGCGAACATCTGTCTGAAGTGAAAGGGTATGAAATATCTGATCTGTTCTGCTGTGTTTCTGATATCTGATCTGTGTTGATAAGTATCTATTGGTGATGTATGTTTGTGCTAAAAAGTATGGAAAGGGTCCAGTGTGAAAATTGATGAAACGTGGTCCAAGGTGGTGCTGAGGGTTGTAGCCTTCAGTCAGGGGGTCGTAGCTCCCTTCCAGGTG
This sequence comes from Pinus albicaulis, assembly GCA_034641835.2. NCBI lineage: Eukaryota > Viridiplantae > Streptophyta > Pinopsida > Pinales > Pinaceae > Pinus > Pinus albicaulis. The sequence goes on from CM076580.1 coordinate 1,600,282,140, forward strand.
AGGCTGGTAAACGAGATCGGGGGGTCGTAGCTCCCTTCCAGGAGAGGCTGGTAAACGAGTCAGGGGGTTGGAGCTCCCTTCAAGGAGAGGCTGGTAAACGAGCGCAGGTGGGTGCCTGCGTGCTGGTCAAGTCTGCGCCAGCACATATGTTGTAACATGTTTTCTCTATAATAAAATATTGAAGGCTGAGCAACTACAGCGGTGGTTTTCTCCCGACTTGGGTTTCCACCTAAAAATCCTGGTGTTCATGTGTGATGCTTGGTGTGATGGTTTATTCTGTTCTTACTGCACATGTTTACTATTTTTGAACATCTGATGAATGAATAATGGAATGATATAAGCAAAGAACTAATGACATAATTAGGTCTCTGTGTATACGCAAGTTTTATGAAGGATATCCACGTGTATATGCTAGTTGGCTTCAGAAAAGTAGCATATGGGTTTTAGAGCATAAAAAAGTAAAAAGTTTTGAGTATGCAGTAAATACTGATTCACCCCCCCCTCTCAGTATTTTTCCCAACAATTGGTATCAGAGCGTGGTCCTTCTGCAGAAGCTTGATCGCTTGAAGGAGATCCGTCGCAATGGGAAGTCAAGAAGGAGTGATGTCTATAAAGCCACCTCTATTCAATGGAGGCAATCTAATATTCTGGAAGGTACAAACAAAAGCATATCTGCAAAGTCTTGGTGCAGATGTATGGGCAATCGTGCAAGAAGGTTATCAATACCCGACAAATATTCCTACTGATGCAGCTGAAAGAAAGAAGTATGAAATTAATGCCAAAGCGGTGAATGTCTTATTGGGAAGCATGTCTGAATCAGAATTTGCTAAAGTGATGCAGCTACATTCAGCAAAAGAAATATGGGACAAAATCATTCTAAGCTATGAAGGAGACACAAAGGTAAGAAGTGCAAAACTCCAAACTCTTAGAATTGAATATGAAAATTTGAAGATGCATAGTGATGAAAGTGTTGCCAGTTTCTTTCTTCGTCTAGATGATATTGTAAATCGGATGAGAAATTTGGGTGAAACCATAGCTGATACTACTCTGGTGGAAAAGGTCTTAAGATCATTGACTTCAAAATTTGACTCTAAAGTTTCAGCTATTGAAGAAAGACAAGATTTGCAAACTCTTACTATTGTTCAATTACATGGTACTCTGACTGCTTTTGAAATGAGACAAGGAGGCCCTTCTCAAGTAAGAGAAGCTGCTTTCAAGGCATCTACAAAAGGAAAGGAAAAGGAAGTTGTCAAAGAATCCAGCTATATATCCGATGAAGAAGAAGCGAATTTCGTGAGAAAGCTCCAACTAGGTACTGGAAGATTCAAAGGTAAGCTTCCCTTCAAATGTTTTGAGTGTGGAAAAGTTGGTCATTATGCTGCCAAATGTCCTTATAGAGAAAAGCATGGTAAAGGGAAACAATTTGAGAAGAGAAAGAGTTATTATGCAAAAGAAGATGATGATGAAGTGTCCAGTGAAGATGAAGAAGATTCTAACCAAGATCTGAAAGTGCTCATGGCTAAGAAGCAAAAGAAGAAGGTTACTCGAGGAAAGGAGATACCTCAGAAATCATGTATAGCAAAAATTGAAGAAGATGAAGCAGATTCTGACGAAGATCTACAAGCACTCATGGCAAAGAAGAAAAAGGAGAAGGCCACTTGTAATACTCTTCTTTGTGCAAACAATAGTAAAGATAGTGAAAATAAAGTTGTGGATCTAGAAGAAGCTCTCAAGATTAAAGAAGAAGAACTACAAAGTTCATACAATAAGCAAGAAACTATCTATAAAGAGATGATCTCACAAATGAAATATCAAATAGAAATGCTGAATGAACAGGTGGACAAGTATCAAAGGTTTCATACTTATGCATCCAATCGAATTAAAGATCTAGAAGCAGATCTTGAAAAATCAAGCAAGAAGAATGAAGGACTTGAAGCTGCAATCATTTGTCGTCAGGAAGATTTAGAAGCATCAAGTAAGAAAAATAAGGAACCTCTACAATCATTTGAAAAGGAAGGCCTTGAAGCAGAAATCATCTCTCTTAAAGAAGATCTGGAAAAATCAAATAAGAAGAATGAAGAGCTGCAACAAACATGTGAAGGAAATGAAGATTGGTTGAAAGAAGAGATTCTAAATATGAAGGATCAAGTTGAAGATGGAAGAAGAAAAGAAGAAAGCATGACAAAGCAATGTCAAGCCTTGGAGGTTGAGGTAAATATTCTCAAAGGTAAATTAGAAGAAAAGGTTAAACTTTTGAGGTTTCATGATAGTACTAACATTTTGGACAATATTCTGAGTAATCAAAGGTCTCCTGCTATCAAACATGGTCTTGATTTCCATGAAACTGTTAAAGGAGAATCTAGCTCACAAGGAAGTGCCAAAAATTCAGAGGATGACAATGCAAAACCTGAAGTGTTGAAAGAGACAAAAGCTCAACCAACAATCATGAATTCTCAAAGAAATTCATTCAAGAACGTTGAATGTTTTAAATGTCATAATTATGGACATGTTGCAGCAAATTGCAGGAGCAGATCATTTCAGCCTCAAACAAACAGTTCCTACATAGAAAGGTACTCTGGTTTCTTCAAGGGATATTGTTATTCATGTAACAAGTATGGACATAAAGCAGTTGAGTGTAAAAGGAGGAAGAATAGAAATACTCATTATGATTCTTATGTTTATTTCTCTGGCCACATGAGATGTTATGCTTGTAACAAGTATGGACATGTAGAAAAAGAATGCAGGATGAACAGATCTAGGAAAGTGGACAATTTTCAGCAGACAGTTGGAAAGCTCAAGCAAATTTGGAAAAAGAAGGAGGACCGATCAGAAACGTAGGGAATTCAGACCCTACTGTAGTCATCCGCTTCTGGAAGATTACTTCTCTGATTGACTGCAGGAACGATGTGAGATACATTATGAGATCTATTAATGTATCGTCACAAGGGGAGCAATGCATGATGACTCTCATGGTTGATTTGATTATTCTGGTTATGTTTACTTCTGACAGCGCATCTGATGTAGAAAGGACAGGTACATGAGGTACAAGCTCAGAAAGAAATGAAGGAAGATGGAAATTTTCTATGCTTCACTTTCCATACGCAGGTTCCATTAACTAAAGTCGCGTATACACGCGAGTTCCAGAAGACGCAGTCGCGTATACATTGATGATAAGAAAATTTATCTGATAGCTGAAGATCTAAAGCAGAGGTCCAGGGGGAGCATCAGTCTGACTGCTAATGATTGCACTGTTAGCATCATTCTAGTTATACTCATGATAATGAAATGATGCATGGGTTCTTGTGTTGAATATTATGGATGAAGCCTGGTTGCTTTATGATGAAGAGCATTCATTGTTGAGATGAAAGTCTTATAGTTCAGAGATGAGGACAGATCATGCAGAGATTGTTGTTGATGACTTGCTGTTGAAGGTATCTCAGATTGCAGAAGTTAAGGAAGAAGCACTGGTTTAGGGGGAGTAGCAGGTTGAATTCTAATGGTTGCATTGTTGGAAATATGACTGCTTATTCTTTGGTCTTGGTGATACTCATGCTCAAATGATGATGATTTGGTTTCTGACAATTCTTGGTTGGTTCAGCTCTCTTCAGCACAGCTGCAATGCTGTTTGGTATCTCTGGTGGTGTTCCAGTTCTCATAAATCTGTTTCTAATGTTTTGATGAAGATGCCTTGATGATTTGTTGGTGAAAATGTTCAGGTTGCACAAACTAAGGGGGAGCCTTAGTCATATGAAAAGGATGCATGGATGCACAGATTCAGGGGGAGCATTAGTGTTGCTGATTATAATGCATTGTTGGCATTATGATGGTTATGTTATATGATCTCTCTTGAGGTCTTCTTGGTGTTGGTCATAAATGGTCATATTTATATTTTGGTGAAAAGGTCTTGTTGAGACCCATGTTGTAAAATTGTAATATTCAGTCATGTAAGGACTTGTCAATTTGTAAACCCACTTGGTTGGGTAGTTGAGTCATGTTTGTAAACCCACTTGGTTGGGTAGCTGAGTCACATTTGTAAACCCACTTGGTTGGGTACTTGACTCTTCTATGTAAATCCACTTGGATGAATCTTTGATGTAAGTATGAGTCATTGGTGATAGGAATGTCATAGAGTCATGTACTTCATTGAAAAATATTTTTGAAGATTCAGCATGAACTCAGGGGGAGCTTGGTCACTTCAGTATACATCAGATCTGCAGAACGCTTCTTCTACATGAGGAGAAAATGGGGAGAGTATGTTGTTGTGGATCCGCCCGTTGCCCTTGATGTCAAAGGGGGAGAGTGACATAGTGTTTGAATGAAGATAATGATGTGCCCTTTGCCCTTGATGTCAAAGGGGGAGAGTAACATGGTGTTTGAATGATGCCAAAAATGGAGAGAGTGACATGGAAAATAGGGAGAATGACATGGTGTCATTGTACTCTTAATGTATCTATCTGTTGTGGTAACCAAACACCATCATGGTTGCCATCAAGTCCAAAGGGGGAGATTGTTGGAAATATGATGCAGAATGTTGCCCTTGATGGCAACCCACTAAATGAAGATGAAGACATGCGACTGTTGACATGTGTTGTCCTTGATGGCAATCCACCTGATGAAGTTGTTCTTGACTTGATGGACTTGGTAAATGATGTAAATCTGATATGAAATGATGTTTGATAGCAATATGATGCTGAGTGTTGTCCTTGAAAGGCAACCCACTTGATAAAGATGATGGCAACTTACTTGATGAAGTTGTGCTTGCTAGAATACGTTCTTGATGAAGAAAATATGATGTATCTACAGTGTGCAATGAAGAAAGGAATTCAGAATGTGCTCAAAGTATGATGGAAAAATTATGTCTCTATGAATACGCGGATATGTCTAAAAAGAACGTGATAAGTCGCTTATGGGAAAAAGCGCTCAAAAAGTGCAAATCCAGGGGCCCGTGGTATTGAAGGCTCATGGTATTGATGACTCGTGGTATTGAAGGCTCATGGTATTGATGAATCGTGGTATTGAAGACTCATGGTATTGAAGACTCGTGGTATTGAAGGCTCATGGTATTGATGACTCGTGGTATTGAAGACTCATGGTATTGAAGACTCATGGTATTGAAGGCTCATGGTATTGGTTTGACTCGTGGTATTGAAGGCTCATGGTATTGGTTTGACTCGTGGTATTGAAGGCTCATGGTATTGGTTTGGCTCGTGGTATTGAAAAAGATAAACCTATATAAGGAGAAGAAATTCATTGTGCAAATCATAAGTGGGTGCAAGATGTCTGAGCTTGAATGAATACTTCTCTTTGAAGTAGATCTGAATGGAAAGGGTTACACTTGAAGATAAATCTGAATGTATGATGCACCAATGATGAAGAAGGGGATCTAGATCTGAAATGCATTTGTATTTGCTAGATCTGATTATGGAAGGCTTAGATCTGTGATGAGGCGAACATCTAGGCGAACATCTGTCTGAAGTGAAAGGGTATGAAATATCTGATCTGTTCTGCTGTGTTTCTGATATCTGATCTGTGTTGATAAGTATATGTTGCTGATGTATGTTTGTGGCTTAAAAGTATGGAAAGGGTCCCGGTCCCCGAAAATATGATGAAACGTGGCTGCCAAGTGTTGTTCCTGTGGAAGTTGTTGGATCAGAGTGTGAAGAATTGATGAACGTGGTCCAAGGTGGTCTTTGAGGTTGTAGCCTTGATCGAGGGGGTCGTAGCTCCCTTCCGGGAGAGGCTGGTAAACGGATCGGGGGGTCGTAGCTCCTTCCGGGTGAAATTTGGTAAATGAGTCGGGGAGTTGGAGCTCCTTCCGGGGAGAGGGCGGGGGTAAACGGCGCGGTGGGTGCACAGCGTCTTTGAATAGTCTAACGCCGGCCATATGTTGTAACATGTTTTCTACATAATAATAAAATATTGAAGAGGTGAGAATATTTACAGCGGTGGTTTTCTCTAGAATTGGGTTTTCCACCTAAAAATCACGGTGTTCATAATGTGATGCTTGGTGTGATGGTTTATTATTTGTTCTTCTTGCACATGTTTACTATTTATGGAACATGCGATGAATGAATAATGGAATGATATAAGCAAAGAACTAATGGCATAATTAGGTCTCTGTGTATACGCAAGTTTTATGAAGGATATCCACGTGTATACGTAAGGTTAACCCGAGAAAAAGTAGCATATGGAGTTTTAGAGCATGAAAGAAGTAAAAAGTTTTGAGTATGCGGTAAATATTTGATTCACCCCCCTCTAGGTATTACCAACAATAAATATGTTTAAAAATAGATTATTGCACAAAAATAGAGATTTTTCAAACAACCATCCTCAAATGACAAAATTTAAATACAATATAGAAAAATAAAAGAAGTATCGATATGACTATGAACTCTGATCTTTCATTTGGATTCAATCCAGTTGAAAAATATCTAGCATGGGTTTGGTAGGCCCGTTTTATAAAATTCTTGATACGACCTATCCCTTGAATACGCATTTGAGAGTGTTGGTTGCAATCTTTTTTTTGAATTCGTTAAAGGCTGCGAAGTGCAGATGCTGATGATAAGGTTTGATCATAAAATTCAGAATTTTCTTGATCAAGCTTATTCACCCTTTTAATCATTTCTTCCTACATTTACGCCTTTTGTTTCCACTATGTTTCAGCTACTTTCTCTACTTGCTTTATCTGTGCTTTCCAATCCTTAAATAGGATCTCCTTGTGGAATTTATCTACCTAGGGTAGATCAACTTCTATGCAGTACGATGTGTACCATTAGATATGTGTTTATTTCTTTTCTTATTGAATGTTGCAACAAAAACGTTAGTGGCATTCGAGAAACATCATTCCTTGATCCTAGTGAAAAATAGCACTACCTAAACTAGGTGGGGCCTACAGACTATTTTCTAGGTGTATGTCTATTTTAGGCATGTTGAGCAAAATCTAAAATTGCGGAGAGTTGATTCACAGATGGTTGAAAAAAACTATTTTTAGAATGTATGGGAAAGTAGAAGTCTATTTATAGATCGTCTGTCTAAAAAAATTAGAATGCATGTCGATTATTACTAGCCAGCAATAATAATCAGACAACAAATAATTACTTATTCTCTTGAACTGCACTTGATTTCGATTAACTGATGTAGCCAGAGCTAGTTGATTGAAGGAATTTCGAATTCAAGGGTTGGTTGATGACTCACGCATGGGGACACGTTATAACTAATAGTGGCAAGTTGTAACAAAGTTGGAAGAGTAGTTATGGGAGTTTTATTTAGTTTGCTCGGTTCGGTGGGTTAAACTCGGTTAATACTAGTTGTAACTAAACATACACTAGTGAAAGATGACTGAATTAATTAACTAATTAATTCTAGAGTAATGTCTTACTTACAGCGGGAAAGAAATACGATATTTAACTACTTCCATGTCGGATCCGGTGGGGCAGAGTGGAGAGATAGGTGAAAGGGTCAGATGGACTATCATTTGTGACTATGATCATGCATTCAATGCATCTACACACATTGGAGATCACTTATGAGGATTATGAAATCAAGGCAAGGTAAGGTTGACTTCATTCGGCGGGGATTTCATAGTGGAGGTAGGCTATCGGAGGCAAGGTGGTGCATATAGCAAATTTTTGCATGACGGTGTGTGATGATTTTTGTTAGCTCTTGAATCTCTATGGTGAGCTATGTATGATATTGTTACATGATCCATTGATATACATAATATGGTATAGTTGGGTTTTTTTCTTTCTTTAAGCTTTCCCGGTAAAACATCTTGTTATGTGCGATTGATTTTTCTTCATATGTGTTTTGCAATTGGCGATTTAATTTATGCAAAGAATTAAGTGGAGAGGATTTCGTATTTAACATAAGATTAATTTGTTATATCAAGAGAAGTGTAAAATGCATTATTGTGTTTATAAATTTCTACATTTCTTCTCAATATTCTCACACTCAAGTTACGACATAACTACTTGTTGGATCAGTATTTCACTTGAGTCACAATAAGAGCTAGTGATAAAAGATTGTTGGAAAAATACTTCCTTATTGTTGCTTTAGCTTAGCATTCTTGTCATTCTTCCTTTATGAATTGCTCTAGTTGTCGTTGGATTTGTAATATGTTTATTGTTGCTTCCGGTTAGGTTTGCTTCTCCAATGAGTTGTACTTGATTTTGCAATTTTTAGACTTTCAAAATCCTATTGGTAGGACATCTTCAATTCAATTTTCTCGTTGGAGTTGTACTTTTCTTTTCTAACATGACCTCTCTAAATCTTGTATTTTATCTTCTCTAAACGGTAACATTTTAACTTCAGTGGCACTATCAATAATTAGCGTGTATATTCCCCTACAAACTTTGATAGTTTGGTTAAATGTTCAATAAGTCGGCTAGGATCATGCATAAAATGTCTACAAATTCATTTGTAAGACTTGAAATAGCTATCATCAATTATTCTCATTTTTCTTCTCTTTACGCAGCCTTATGACTAGGGCTATAGAAGACATCCAGCGAAGAGTTTCCTCAACTTGTAACACTATCTACCTTGGATAAGCGAGAATGATCTATTAGTCATGATTTTCGAGGACTTGTTGTAGTGGAGTAATAGTGTCCACTAATTTATTACGAGAATGTTCTAGCGTCGAAAACTAGTAGATTGATCAGTATTAGGATTTGTTTGAGGATTTTTATTTCCTTAAAAAACTTATCATTCACTCTTCAAATCCTTTGGTGAGATTTTCCTAGCGATCAGATGTATCTTGATTGTGCTAAACTTCTTGGGAAGATGATTATGTTCAGTACTTCTTCCTTTCTCACGCATCTCAATCTCTTTGATTACTTGATCAATTACCTTTTCTTACTTTTCATTTATGTTTTCAGATTCATTTTCAGAATGATCTAAATTTTGAGATTGATGTTTTGATTGTCTTCCTCCTCTTTAGACATGTCTTCTTCATTATCAAGCTAATGCTTGGATTTGAGTATGTTTACATCTTCAATAGTCAATAAATCCAAAGGAATCCTTTCCGATCTCTTGTTTCTATATTCTTGGAAAGCTTCTAAGTAATCTTGATTGGAACTGACTTGATGCAAACTTTAGTACATCATGAAAACTTTCAATGCCTTGAAGAAATCATCAAATCTATCTATCTCCTTCACAAAAGGTTTTACTTTGAGCTTTCTTTGTGATGTAATTTTTAATCACATCATTAGGGTCATATGGTCGCTTTGCATTACGGCCAAATTCAATAGTTAATATTTGGTGGCATGTAAACGCAATATGCATAAAAAGTACAAAAATCTTTACTTGTAAAGAAGAATTAGGCCAAATGGCCTTCTTATCATCTTTAATTTGTTTTTGAAATACCATTTACAACAAGTTGGAAAGCAATTTCTCTAGCAAAGTAATTTTTAGAACATAATATGGCGGGGCGTGAGGAGAAGCCTGCTCCCAAATACTTTCTAACATAGGTGAAACCTTCCTGCGCAAAAGCATCTAGCAACGGACAAATTGTATGCACTAGATTCTTTGGAAATCCTACAGGGATTTCTCATTGTATATAATTTGGTGCATAGGTAACATGACTCTATGGAAAAAAATTTAAAAATGTAGATGAAAATCTGATTCCAAAGGGCTCTATGGTAAATGTGAATCGGAGTAGGCTCTTGGGTCGTCCATTCCATCCCATGGTAGGGGCTTCCCGAAGAAAATAAAATTGCATCCATAACATAGACACTCATGTAAAATGGGGGTATTTCTCTAGATAAAATACTTCTTTTACTCCTGTATTCCATGATGTTTTGGCTAGAAGATATCACATAGGAAATTTTACCAATTTTAGAAGTAAGGAATTGATTATTGTGTCAATTAATGGGACCGAATCTACAAAAAACCTAGTGAGGTATCGGGTTTTTGCAAATAATCTACACAACATGCGGCCAACATAAAAATAAGGGGAAGGAATTTGTCTTTATTGGGTACGTCAAGGTTTATCTCGTTTAAGCTCGCCTTGGCCATCCTTCCATTCCTTTATGAATTTTATTAGGTTTTGGATGTTTTGCTCTAAAGATTTGAAGAAAATATTTGTCATAGTTTTGTTGTGGAATGGGTAAGTGGTACATTGTCATAGTTATCTGCATATAAATGAACCGATGACTTGTCCTTTGAATCCTTGAATCATCTATCTTCTACTTTCAAGTGGTCAATTGCATAACCATGTCTATATAAGGCGAATCTTTGGCCTTGCTGCTATCTTATGGATGAATGAGCATGTCACGTCGAAGTAGGTCGGGTGTTTGAAGGGGCGATGCGCACATTGTAGCAACTCTGATTATTACCCTTGGATTTTCATCCTCAAAGAGCGATACATTGCCTCCCATGAAGAGCTTTCGCAATCCTTGTTGGAGGTGGTATGCGAGAATAGGGGAGGTTGTATCTGAATCTTAGGTATATGATGCTTGGGTAATTTCATTCCCTTTCTTGCTCATTTCTATAATTCTTGCTCAGTTAAGTAGTTTCACGATTTCAAGCGAGCCAGAGCAAACTTTAAAATATAGAGAATAGAGAGACAAATATAAAATCTAGCATTCAATCAGTTCGGACATACTTTTCGTGGTAGATTGAATATATCAAATCTTACTCCTATTAAATTTTATTAATCATCGATAATCTTTTAAACCGTCAACACACACCTTCCGCATTAAAATGTCTATCAATCAATTTAAGGCGTTAGATTTTATATTTGGTTTGATTTGACGTGAATCATTTTAAATGCTTGAGTCATTAACTACCATTCATCACATATTTCAACTTAAAACTATTTCCATTTGTTATGTTGCACCCATAAATCTCGTGAAATGTGATACACGCAAATACGCACATCGCAACTTTTATGTGGTAATAAACTTGATTTTAGTTAAGTCTGCGAAATGTGAAATTTGATTTAATAAATCATGCCAGCATGATTTATCGGACACTTGGAGCTTGATGTTTTATTTCTTTATTGTCTCATTGGAGTCTGTTTAATCGCAATTCTTACCGAATTGTTTATAAGTTTGATCATTTTACAAAAGGCGTGACGCGATTTTCGTTTATAACGATGTTTAAAGTGTTTACAATAAGAGTTTTATATAACTTAGAAAAGGGTTTAACGCATATCGAAACCCGCATGAATTAGTATGTTTTAAGTTTTTTAAGCTCATATTTTGTGATTTGCGATGCGCGCTAGGAATGAAAGTGGAAAGAAAGAAACTTCATCTCTAATGTTTTTTGAGTGAGCTAAAAATTAAACAAAATTCCTATTTATTTTAAAAGGGTCCCCATTTAGTAAAAATAAAATATAGCACAACAATTAATTCACTTGGGGAGAATGAGCTATCTCTAATTAACTTTTGAAATTTCAAAAAACATGAAATAAGAAATGGTTGCGGGAATGAATTTCAATAAATAATATCTCCCTAAGCAACAAAATCTCTCTTAATTACAATTCATAAATTACTCTTTTTAAAACTAAAAATATCGAAATCTATATCAGTCTTACTTGGTTCAAAGATAAAACGGAGTAGCTCTTTCATTAGCTTTACAAACATTTTTCTTTTTTTATCACAAATTTGAGCCTCACGATCCAATAAGTAGGCTCTTGGAAGGTTACCTTTTACCCATCAATGATTCATTGTCCCATCTAGTCTTTCTTACAATTTCCAAAAATAAATTCCAACTTTATACCTTGTATTTTTTGAAACTTTTTTTTTCTTTTTTTGTATATTTTCATTTACTTAAAATCATTGTCTGGGCTTGGTAACCAAATAATTACAATGCCATTCACTAATTGTAATTAAATTGATCAAGCTAGCTCTTGATGAGACCCCTTGTCCCTCTTGATATAATCTCAAGTCATTACCATATTTTTGGTAGGCGGTATTAGTAATGTCAGTTCAACTATTTCCCTATGAACATGGTAAAGCTTAATGATGGACTTATTATCTTTTTAAGCTTTTATAATATAATATTTTTTAGATGTTTTTCTAAAAATTGATAAGTTTTCACAAATGAGGTGAATCATTGATCCTTTCGAGGATTACGGATGATAATTTTTGAGTTTTTAGATTGCTTTTATGTAAGGTACTTTACTATGTTAAGATTATGTTCTTAGTGGTAACAAAATAACCATGCTTTATAGATGAGATTTCATAAAAGAATAAATAACTTCAATGAAATTGTATTTTTGAGTGAAAAATAGAATCTATTTTTCATTTGAATCTTTCGATTGTTTCCTTAACATTTTTTATTACTATAAGCGATAAATCAAAAAGATCATGTTTGAGATGTTTATTTGAAAAGCCAAAAAGTGTACTATGCAACTTTTATTTTCCCTAAGGAAAAGAAAAAAAACAATAGTATACGGGAATAGAAAGAGGTTACCTCCTGTAATTATTTCTTTAAAATATTCACATTAGCGGGAAAAGAATCTCTTTTTGCCCAGTAGATCTTGCAATAAAAAATTTTATGGGCCTATTTCTTCAATTATTTGAAATGGACGCAGCCAAATTTTGAAATTTAGTGTATCCTTTTCCTCATGCGCTGTCCATATCAATACTAGATCACCAGTGAAATTTTTTGGAGTAACATAAGTTGAATCAAATGAAACTTCTACTATCTATTGATGGTGTGCATGAGTATCTTTAGATTTTTTTCTCTTTCTTCTTCAAAGTTTAAGAATTTGGAATTATCTAACTTTGTAAGGAGGAAGAAGGAAAATTCATCAATAAATTGAACTAAGGCAAGAGAAGGAATAACTACATTGGTAGGAAGAACAAATTCTTTTCCATAAACAATATTAAATGAAGTACAATAGATCTTTCTAAGTTATGAGTACGCTAAGGCAAATATATGGCTGTTCAATTCGTTGGTTTTTGATCAACAAGGTCGTTTGATGATTCTAATAAGGTTTTATTTTGGATTCACAAACCGTTCCTTGGGGATAATAATGTTTGTATAATACTTGAGTTTTAAATCCTCTTTTGATTGCAAATTCTATGAAGTTCTGAGAAATAAGACGCGTTATCGAACACTAAAGCGATGGAAACCAAACCAAACCTAGTTATAATAAATTAATTAATGAAATCAAATGAAGTATTCTTCCAAGTTATTATCTTTCAATGGAATTGCTTCCACCCATTTATTAAATAATATTTAATTTGTGAGAATATATTTATGATGTTGGAAGAGTTATGAACAATCTCACCAGTCCTCCTCTAATCCCATTGTTCAAATGGTTGTTAGATATTAATTTTTTGTAATGGGAAGGTTGGTTTCCTTTATATTCAGTACACTTTGACAAAATTTTCATTTCTTGCATATTCATGAGCATCTTTTGAAAAGTGTAGGCCAATGTGCTTTGCATGCGATTTTGTGTGCTACTGTATTTCACTTAAAATGTCCTCAGTTGGTCCATCATGGAGTTTTGCGAGACTTTCTACTTCAGTTTTCTCTAAGCATATTAATATACCCGAATCAAAGTTTCTTCTAAACTATACATCATTCATTAATTCACATTTGTAGCCCTTTAATCTCAAAATCGTTTTGTTTTATAGTAGATTCGGTTGGGGCATATCCATTTTCAAATAAAATGAGATAGGTGTATTGAGATTGCACATCATTAGAGCTTGCAGGTATTTACGTATTACTTTGAATATTCCTCGATGATAAATGGGATGCTCCTAATGGCGATACGCAAAAACCTTTACCTCAAAGTACAGATGGTCTAATTTCTACATCATATTCTTGTAAAGCGGTAACTTGATTAGCCCTTTTCTCTCTAATTCTCTTTTCATTAATAGTTGTCTCAACAAAGAATGGAACTATTATTTTGGTGTGATGGTTTAGGAGAAATGGATTGAAGTCTTTATGGCAACAAATACAGTAGATTCTTGCCTTCTCAATAGATTAATAATTTAATTATCACCTTTTAAATTAGGCGAAAAAATGATATTGGTGCTTCAATTTGTTGGTCATTAAACTATGTTAAAGCAATGGCCGATATGATGTATCGATGAAAAAAGTATATGATAAAATGGTCGAAAATTGAGGTAGTCAAGAATGGGCAATGATAATGGTTGTTTAATCAATCAAGTATTACTCACGGCTAATGTCCCCATTTAAAGACTAAATTTTTCTTAATCATGTTTTGTAATGGTAAAAATATTTGTGAAAAGTCGGGGACAAACCTTTTTACAAAACTGTTTGCCCAAGCTTGGCTAACATACCTTTCTTATTATGAGGAAATGAATTCTTTTAATCTCTTCAATTATTCAGGATAAATGTAGATACCTTTCTTTGACAAAATGAATCCTAAATTTTTCCTTCATACAAAACAAAAATGACTTTTTGGAGTTAATGAGATCCATACCTTTTTACATCACTTGAAGACTTGTTTTAGGTCTTTCACCTTGATTGGTTTCTTATTTAGAAAAGGCATGTCTGTCTAAATAAATAACCATTGATTTATCAATGAGCCCCCTAAAAGTTGTGTCCGTAGCTCTCTGAAAAGTGCCACATTAATTAATCCAAGTGGCCTCTTTGATAGGTGTAAGCGCTCCCCCTTAGTCTTTGAATGCCAGTCTCATCATACATCTGGATGTATGATAATTTGTTGATTCTATCTTGAATATCCATCTAGAAAATACATAAGTTCAAAATAGCTCATTTCTTGGAGTACTTGTTCCATGGTTGGTAATGAAGGATTGTCCTTTTGACTGCTTTTTAAATTCCTAAAATCAATAAAAATTGTAATGTCACCATTTTTCTTCCTCACGAACCAAATTTGAAACTCATTTAGAATGTCTAGCGGAAATACTGATCTTTCTTTGAGGAGTTTGTTCGGTTGTTTTGATTTAATTTTCAAGATTCGGGTGAATCTTCTGGCTATGTTATATAGATATCTCATCTGAAATAATAGTGTGTTGAATCACAGAAGTTTCATATGTTTTAAGATCAATTGCAATATCAATAAAAACACTTTTTTACATTCTTAACAACTTGACAAATGATAATCTTTTGTTGGAAGATAGACCAAGACCTAGATTGACATTTTGAGGTTTGTTATGAGTTCCAAGATTTACTATTTCAAATATTAAGGTAGAACTTTGAGTTTTGAGTTAGTAACTCTTTTAAATATATATTTTAGATCATGAGGTCTTCTAACTTGAAAACTAACTTAGGAATTGGATTTTCATCTTGCTCTTCCTTTATTTGAATGTCATGGTCATTTTCATCCAAAATTTGATTATGTCAGATCCTTGAGATATTTAGGAAATCTATGATATACGAATCATTATTAAATACTCTCAAATTGGTATTATTGTTAGGAACGGATAGTGCAAAAATCAATTCAATGGAAAATCTATCGGGATTAAACCCTTGAGATGGAATTAACCCTGATGCTACATTAATAGTAGATCTGCACTAGCATTTTGTATTCTAGGCATGGAAAAAGTATTAGCTAAGAAATGAATGGTCAATTCTTGGACTAATGATTGATAATGTTTTAAATGTCTAGAATTATAATGAATATTATTTCTTACATGTCTAACAATGATTCCCAAGATCTCCTAAGTTTTCAAATATTTGATGTTGAGATCAATTGCTTTGTACAAACATTGAACTAATGCTTCATATTAGGCTATATTCTTTGTCATATCAAATTCAAGTTGTGAGGCTAACATATGATTTTTTTCTCTGCGGGCTTATTAAATATATCGACTCCTTGTACCATCTTTATATTTAGAACAATCGAAAATAAAGAGTCAAAATAAAGAATTAATCTTTGGTTTATCTACAAGTTACACATTTGAGAAATCTCTCTGTCTGGAAAAATTGCAATCATCGCGCATTATCAAAAAAAGGATGATGATTAGCGTTGAAATTTCCCAAAATTATTTGCAATTAATTTCCAATAATATTATTATTGAATATGACCAAAACAATTTATTCCTTCAATATCGATTGAGCGTATGTTTCATGAACTTTTCATAGTCTGCAGTTGATTTGGCTCCATTATGTAAGTATACATATGTGACCATTATTTGTTGTAAAATATATGAATTTTTTTAGACCAATCTGCGGCAATACCTATTTGTAAAAATCAAGAATATAAATACCAATATATTGATTATTTGAGCAACATTGGGGTTTGATGACAATCTTATAGAAACATAATTTATTTCTCCAACCTCTATTCTTCTTCATCAAGTTTTACTATATGAGCAAGGAGAACTCACGAGGATCTATGTTCAACTTAGCCTGAGACTGATTTTTGCATTATATTAGAGGAAACCCCTAAGTCTATTAAGCAATTATGGACGTTTTTATTATAGATCTCATAGGTTAAAAGAAATGGAGAATTATGAGAGATGGATCATTCACCTATAGTAAATCTGTACTATATATTTTAGTTTGAGAAGGTGGTTTCCCCATTTCATTAGCATCTTGGACTAATACTAGGAAACAAGTAAGGTTGAAGCGGGAACCACATTCAAATCTATAAATAGAATTTTATATTGTTGTTTTAATTTAGTAAATTCGTGAATTAAAATGTTGGCCCTAGTCTTCTTCATATCTTCAACTACATTATACTCAGCCAATTAATGCGAGACCCCAGCATTGTTTTTTATGTAGCTAGAGTATCCCAGTAGCTGAAAGTTTTTGTGTAGCAGCAGGTAGACTTTTTTACTTATGGTTTTATCTTTAGCGGGCATTGGTCTTCCATTGTTGATTTGGATGTGTTTCTTCAATAGTATTTTTGCTCCTTGTGCTCACAGGTAAAGCTTCTTGTTGTTCTTCATTTGGTAGGATGAAATCCACATTCCCTTCATTCAACTATTTACCTTCTCCCATTTTCTTCTTCCTATGTTTTCTCTTCATTTGTATCTTTATCCCGGACTCGGCATTAGATACTGATATTAGGTGGTTGATTATTAGAGGGCTGATTTTCTTGAAGGAGTCTTAAAGTATTTTTGAGCTAGGAATTTGGAGATTTGTTTCTTGATATACGCATCTCATTTGTCATAGTCTTTAAAAATTTATGAAGACTATACATCCCAAGGATCTTTAGATGGCTTCTTCCAGAATCATCTTTAGGATACTTTCTTTGATTTGCCTCTATCTTCTTGGGAATTCTTCTCTCCAAGAGCCATTATGTATTTCTCCACAAACAAATATTCCTTCATGTTCTCTTTTTAGTGTAGGAAGTTTTTGATCTATCAACAAAAATGGCTATATTGGATGGAAGAGATAAAAAATGCTACTCAATTTGAACTTGCACCGAGGAGCTGATGTAGTAGGAACTTTTATTGAGAAATTTATTAAATCTTGGAGTTAAAATATTTTATTTTTATCCCCTATTTGGAATTTAGATTTGATAGATCATTCATGAGAGTAGTAGTGAGTCTGTCATCCCCAAACTTAGCTAAAATTGTTCTTCGAACATATTCTAGCTAATTATAGAGTGGGCATGCAATGAAAAATGCAGGATCCTACGGATCTGACGAAAGTATATGGAAATAATATTACAACAAAATCCTCCTTAACTAACTCTTTAAATTGATGGCTAACATATAATTATGGATGTGTTCTTCTTTGGAACACCATCATCGAGGATTAAATGTGAAACCATCTTTAAGGTGATTTTGGTAAAGCATGAAAGACGGCAGGCATGTTACGGCCCTTGGATTGTTGCATGGTTGTACATTTGTGGAAGTACTTGGTACTTTCTTCGTGGACCTTGGGTGGATGTGATGGATTTATTTTGTTGAAGAGAAGTAGGGATAAGGTGCTAGAACGGATTGAAGGGATAATTAATGCGGAAATTACTAGAAACGAGTTAATGTAATATTACAGTTATTTAAGTGGAAGTTGTTAAAGTGAGTGGAGATACGCATTAAGTGGAATGGGATAAAGATCTCGTTAGCGTGCCCCTCTGATTAGGTCGTATTTATTCTCCTTGAGAAGTATCGATGGGAAGTCAAAAGGATGAATTCGTGACTTTTATTTCGATCGAGTTAATATTATTCTAGGTTGTAAAGAAGACGAAATACTAATCTCGGATGTTTTGAGAAGATTCGAACTCCTTAAAGAATGGATACTACATCTAAATTTTCTATTAAAGGCGAACCGGAAATTTTGATAAAAATTGGGAAAGTAAGGTTGAGTGTCAATAGCATACTTGGGAAGGATGTTCAACTTCATATTTTAAAGATGTAGATCCTAGATAATTTTACAGAAGTTGATGGGGATCTAGAGGAGATAGACTTTTATATTGGCATTTAGATTGATCGGATATTCTCCATTCACAAGGCCCTCTCTAAACCAAAATGTTGAGGCCTCAGAATTTAGTTGCCACAACATGTGGGAAAAACTCCTGATCCAGGACCTTAAAACGCTCATTTTTCACATTTTGGTGTAGTGGCTCTTCTTGGGGATAGTGGGACAGTTTCCCAATAAGGATGATTTTTGGGGTGTGTTTTGTTTATATAGCGTGCAATGGGAAAACAATTCTAATCTATTACATGCATTTATCTAATGCTTTATTCTACTAATTGCAGGTGTTTCTTCCTTTATGCGACCTAAAGAGATATCTTTCAACTATTAGTATGTAAGATCATTTAATGGTGAAAGAGATGAAAATCATGTAAATATGATTATACAACAAAATAGTTTGATTAGAAAAATTGTGAAAAGTATATGTATTCTTATGTGATATTATACATCCAGTAAAGAAATCACAAACAAATATTACTACAAAGTGCCATTTAACATTCATCTATAATGATGTTTCAAATATATAATGAAAAATCTAGAAAGTAAAACTTAATACAAGTGAATAGAAGTACCATATGTAGAAGATCCCAATACAGCGTATATTTTATGCTCCTCTTCACTTTAAAGCAATTTAAAGAGTACAATAGTGCAACATCGAGTTAAAACGGCTTCAAGTAATAAATAATAGTATGTGTTCCATTAATTCATCGAAGCATTCCTGTGAGCCTAAAAAGTGCTTTCTTTGTGAATGTTTTTGATAAATTTATGGACCCTTCTCTAAATGCATGAGAGGGGTTTAAATACTAAACTAACTATGTTTAATAATAGATTATTACATAAAAATAAGGAGGTTTCAAACAACCATCCTCGTAAGACAAACAACTACAATCTAGGAAAAATAAAGTAATGATATGACTATGAATTCTGATCTTTTATTTAGTTCAATCCCAAAGTTGACAAATATCGAGCATGAGTTTGAGTGACCCATTTGTGAAATCCTCGATATGACCTGTCAACAGATACCACATTGAAGTGTTAGTTGCGATATTTTTTGAATCAGATTTAAAGACTACGAGTGCAGTGGCAGTGATAAGGTTTGATTATAAAATTCAATAGTTTTCTTGGTCAAACTGCTATTTTAATCATTTTCATTTTCGCCTTTTGTTTCCTATGTTTCCGGCAACTTTATTTCTTAGAGGCACTTCAAATGCCTTGATCTTTGATAAGTTACGTTTTAAAAAATTCACATATAGATTCAATCATTTCCTTTATTATATGATGCTTTTTAATTTCTTGTTTTCTTTGCTTTATCTATCTATGCTTTCCAATCCTTAAATAGGATCTCCTTTGGAATTTATCTGCACAGGGTAAGGGTGAGCACCATATCCCCAGTCGATTCTGCCATTGAATGTGTTCATTGATTTTCTCAAACTTCTCACACTCAAGTTTGTAGATAGCTACTTATTGGATCAATATTCCTTAGTCGCAATAAGAGCTAGTTATAATCTTGTTGGAAAAAATACTTCTTGTTGTTTCTTTAGCTTAGCATTCACATCAGTTAACTTCCTTTATGAATTTCTCTAGCTATGGATAGCTTTATGGCATCTATTCTTTTCCTTCAATTTCATTTTATTCTCGATTGAGTTGTAATTGATGCTGCATTTTAGTCTTTCAAAATCCTTTTAAGTGGGACATCTTCAATTCCTTGTCGTTGAGTTAGACTTTTCTTGTTCTAGCAGTCTCTCTAAATCTTTGTATTTTTATCTTCCTCTCTTCTTCATTAACATTTCTAACTTGATGGCCATATCAATAGTGGCGATATATGCCCACGAAAACTATGATATTTTTTGATTAAAATGTTCGGTAGGATAAACTGAGATCCTTCCATAAAACGTCTACAAATTCATTTGTAAGACTTGTGAGAGTGTATCATCAATTCTTCTCATTTCCTTCTCTTTCTGTACTGACTAGGGCCCTTGAAAGACATCTAGCGAAAGTTTCCTCAACTTGTAACTTTATCTACTCGGTAGGATATGGGAATGATCTCGATCATGAGTTTCGAAGTACATCCATAATTTCTAAGAATGTTACGCCATCTTAAAGCTGGTAGATTGATTAGTATTAGGATTTGTTTGAGAGTTTTGTGTGCCTTAGAAAACTTATCATTCACTCTTCAAATCCTTTGGCTAATATTTTTCTAGCCGATCATAGTTATCTTGATTATGCTAAAATTATTGGGGAAGATGATTATGTTCCATTACTTCTTCCTTTCTCTATACATCTCAATCTCTTTGATTACTTGATCAATTAACTTTTTTCTAGTTTTCATTTTGTTTTACCAGTTCATTTTGAGAATGATCTGAATTTTGAGATTGATGTTCGATTTTCTAACTCATTTTTTTGTATGTTTTTAACTTCATTATCCAAGATAATACTTGGGTTAGTGCAGTGACATCTTCAACGGTCAAAGAAAAATTTAGACGAATCATTTCCGAGTCTCTTGCTTAAATAGCCTTAGAAAGCTTCAGTCATCTTGATTGAGTTGACTCGTGAAAACTTTAGTACATGCAAAACAATACTGAAGAAATCATCAAATCTATCTATCTCTTTTCTAAAGGTTTACTTTGAGCTCTGTGATGTAAATTTTAATCACATCATTTGGGTCATATGGCTGCACTGAATTACATCAAATTCAATAGATTAATATTTGAAACTTCCTTGTAGGCACGACCAGTATCAAGAAGAAAATTGTGCACTATAAAGGAAAATTAGGCAAAACGACCTTCTTAGCATCTTTAAGTTGTTTTGAAATACCATTTACAACAAGTGGTAGGAAATTTCTCTAGCAATTAATTTTTTTAGCAACATGGTGAGTAGGACATGAGGAGAATCATAACTACCAAATACTGCGACACGAGTGAAACCTTCCTCTACAAACCATCTAGCAACGGACAAGCTGTTTGTACTATCTTCTTTGAAAATCTAAGGGCTTTCTCATTAGATATAATTTTGTGCATAGGTAACATGACTCTATGGAAAATTTTGTAAAAATGTAGATGAAAATATGATTCCCAAAGAACTCTGTAGTAAATGTGAATTGGAGTAGGGTCTTGGGTGATCCCATTTCCATCACATGGTAGGAAAACCTAGAAAAATCAAATTTCATCCATAACATAGGCACACATGTAAGAGAGGTATTTCTCTGAATGAAATAATTCTTTTCTCCTATCATTACACTGATGTTTCTGGCTAAATTATCAAATAGGATATTTCCCAATTCAGAATTAAAGAATTAACAATTGCGTCAATTAATGGGACTAATCTACGAAACCTAGTGGTATCGAGGTTTGCAAATAATCTAGCATATCGGCGGAATAACAATAAGAGGAAGGAATTTGTGTTGTCAGTCTGTGTGGCTGCTTAACAACCCCCTTTTTTTATTTAGTATTATTAACAAACAAGGGGACATAGTCAAATCAAAAAACAATTAGGATTTGTTTGCCTTAGAAAATAAAACTTTCTATCATAAACCTATAAATCCCCTTTAGACGAATATTGCATCTTTTAGCCTTTCTTTCTTGATGCAAGTTTACTGTCATTCAATAAAGCTGTCTTTGAACAAGATAGCGCATCCATAAATAATATACCTTTGATAAAACGTAGTCGTAGTCGCATAGCGCATAGAAATTGGTTAATGAATATTTTTGCGCTCTTTTCAAACATGCGCACATGATTTTGCGTTATGCGCTCTTTTCAAATATGCAATCATGCGATTTTTGCGATATGCGGCTAATTGTGATTTGTGATATGCGCTTTGCGCTATTGCATAATTCTCGTTTTACTTTTGTACATGGTGACGATGATTTAATATTGCGATATTGCGACATTGCGATATTCTGCAGTAAATCATGATCCCGCCATCTCCTTGATCATATCAGTAGCTGTCAAACAATCTTTCCATATATAAAATCCGTTATGCGCATCTTTAATGATTATATTAAATGATTGGATTGATTATTAATGTGAAATGAGATTGTGTTTAGAGTGGTTTCACAATTAAAATATTATATTTCATCCGCGTTCATATTCAAAGCAGTCTCATCACCTTTCTTATACCATTACTCTCATTTCCTCTCAAGCCTTGAGGCACGAAAGGAGGAAACGTCTATACAAAGCTTCCTATGGGTAAGAAGGAGAGAGCTCGAATTCTGAAAATAAAAAAATTGGCTTGGTAGTATACGGACACCGCTTGTAATAAGGATGCCGGTATATCACTTGGAAGGAATGTAATCTGCTAGGGAGAAAACCACGTAGTGACGAGTTGTAGCTGTGAGGTTCGATAATACGTCGAGGTAACCCTTGAGGCCCGAAACACTCATTTCTTCATAGAACAAGCGGCAAAGACTGAATTCTTGCGTATACAAACATATTAAAATGGGTCTTTGGACAAGCAACGATATTTCGGATAGGAGGTACAACCCCATTTGAAGAGATAATCGGGTCATTCACCACGGAAGACGTAAAGGCGATGTATAAGTTACTTGGGAACCTCAAACTTATAATAAACAATTTATGGAAAAGTTTGCCCGAGAGAACATCTTAAATCTATCGAGTGCACACGGAATCAGGCCCAAAGAGTGAACCATTGAAAGAAAATCAAACACGGCGGACGTTACCAAAGGATGTTTCGGGCAGCTTTGATACAAGTTCAAATATCCAAGTGGAGGCAAGTGAGCACATTTTTTACCACAAGATAAGGTATGTGAGTTTGCCAAAATTATCTCTATAGAACTTTTTAAAGTTACTAAAGAAGCTGTTGGAGATCAAGAGTTCAGAGAAACATAAAGCTCTTCTTGAGAAAGTCGGGAGTCGAAGAGACTTGAAGCTCTTCTCACGTGAGAGAGCAGCCAGTCAAATTCAAGACCTTAATGATGAACAGAAGGATGTGAAGCGTGTTTGGCTGTGAAAACTCTTATGAAAGGATAAATTGATAAAAAGGAACTACTTTAGCTAAAGTATAATATGAAAAATGGAAACAAAATCAAGATGAAATTGCAAAATTAATATCGAGGCAAAGAGCAATGAAAAAGGCGGCTGAGGAGAGCGCTCGGCAAACACTCTTTATGTGATTTAGCAATATGAATTTACACAAAACTAGCTTGATTCATGAAGCTTGTTCAGGGATATCTCCCACGGAGCAAATCAGCGCAGAAACGGAATGGAACAAAGGCGAGAAGAAAGAGAGAAAATCCATCCAAGGGGCGTAATTGAATTGGGACTCATCACTGGATAGCCTCCAAATTGAAGCCACCCACGATCGGCCTGGTCATCAATTGTATCATCAATCTCTGAGAGAAGATTTCTCCTACGCTTGCCGACTCATCTTCAGACAGTTGAATTCTGAAGTCGGTCTTAGCATCTTCTCAAGTATGTAGATACGCAAGATCAAGAGATCAAGTTCATAGTTAGATAGATTTAGTTTTAATTTCAACGTATTTTAGCCTAGGAAAAAGGGCGGTCATTAAGCAGATCCTTATTTTGTAATAAACTATTTTTAGAGTTAGTTAAGTAGTATTTAAACCCCTCTCATACATTTAGAGAGGTCATGGATCTTAATATTTTTTGGACTTGGAGATTGCATTTCCACTCCATTGTCTTATATATTTTTGAAAAGGATACATGCGGTGATTTTTATCAGGATATCTCTTTGAAGTGTTGCATTTTTATACCTTGGAATTTGGTTTTGCATTGCCAATTCTGGATAGAGTATCAGAATGCATTTGAAATTCTTCAAGATGAGCAAGGAGTATTTCTATCTCATTCCTTGTTGATCTCTTTTGTTTTATGATATTAGTTTTAAAATTGTTATCATTTATATGTATATTTGCTTGCTTTCGCCTTCCTTTTATATATCATTTAGGAGTATAATTGGTCTTTTCATAGAAGTTACATGTAATGAGTATACAACGTAGTGAATGCAATATATTTATATAACTACATTTAATTTCTTATGAGTTATCTTATATTGTTCTGCACATTTCAATTTGATTAATAATACATTTCATGGATTTATTGTTGAATTACAGAACAATCTTAAGTTGTGTTCACACACACTAATACCGGGTTAGTATTAGAATTTCTTTACTAGTATTTTAGCTTAGATTAGATAGTTTTATTGGTTCGTTTAGTCTCATTTCCACCCGTCAAATCAATCTATTTGAATTACAAAGGCTTGGTCCTTTAAATCCGATCGAACCACGCCTGGAAAAGGAGGCTGGCAGCAAGGTCTGGGCGGGTGGTTTTCCCGATGTTGAAACGGGGATTTTTCTATGCTTCAACATTTTTGGCGCTAGAAGGAGGGCATGAGCTATGAATGGCAAGTAAATCTTTATCCTGGCTCCATTAGAGAGCAAAACACCCTCATTACTTCTTCAATTTCTTACAAAATTCAAATCCTAGAGAAGAAATTAGAAAATATTCGAGACACCCACTACCCAAAATCTCAAAACATTTAATTTGATCAACATCTGCAGTCTCTGAGATTCAAGTCTAATTCATAAATTGAAAGGATTCTCATTATCTCTTGAGAGAATGGAAATATGCGAAGGTAGTGTAACTTCAAAATTTGTTTCTTCCAAACCTCTTACTAGACTTCAAAGTAGAAAAACTTAGTGGCTACAAGAATTCCCTGCCTAGTAAGGTCAAAATAAGAAAAACCAATCGGAATCGGCAAGTTCAACCTCTGCTCCAAATACATATTCCAGAAATCCCTTCTCAACACGAAATGCAGTCATTTCCATATCATCTCCACAGGCATCTTCTCCTCAATCCTCATCGATCTCCGCCTCATCACATTCAACAACCTCTATTCCAAACACCACAGTTTCTACTATCCCTCTAGTAGTTGTTTAGATAATGGCCCATGAGACCATGGGTCCTCAGGCTTGATCCTTGTTTTTGCTACATGATTTACGGACAATCCTGGAAAATGGCCAGTTTAGCCCGGATCTTAACATTCAAATTTGAAGAACATATCAATAACTTTATGCGGCTGTGAATTTAGTGAATACACGGAAGATGTTAGTTAGACTATTCCCTTGCTCTCAGAATAGCGAAGTCATGGTACTTCTCATTACCATCGGGATCTATAACAAGTTGGGACATTTTTGCGGATCATTTTTTAACCCAAATTTGGAGATATTGGAATCAATTGAAACTTTACTCAATGATCTCTCGGTTGAAAAATAGAACGGAACCGATTAAAGAATTCAACATTAGATTAGCAAACTCTTCCAACAAAATTCACGTAGATTCACAACTTAATGAACGAGTCGAAAATTAAGAATAATTTTCACCAAATATACCACCAGGCTTATATAGTAATTTTTCGTAGACGGAGAACTGCAAAACCTACAGTAGGCGGGAAATATGAAAAGAAGCTATTGCGAGTGGAAAAATATATGTCACTTCTCTGGAGAAGAAAAAATGCTCTGAGAGAAAATCCAAGAAGGTCGGCTTGAGAGATGATTCAAGAAAAAGGCCAAAGATCCATATGACATGGAAGGTTCTGAGAAAAGTTAAAACCATGTCAAATGAAATGGTTAAGGAAATTAAAAAACAAGTAAGAGCTAGAAACTTCTACAAAAACCATTCCGAAATTTCGGAAAGATCAAGTTGAATCTAAACCTCACAATACAATTTCAAATGCAGAATCGGAAGAAGAGGAAGAAGAAGGAAATGCATACGTAGTATCGGATCAAAAGAAGACGAAAATGAAGGAATAGCTGAATTAAATGGAATGTGGGATTTTGTCTCACACAAATTCGATAGTGAAGAAGCCATACTGTAAGTACAGGAGTAAATCTCTTTGTGAACTAGTGCAAGTTCTAAAAAAGAAAATTGCAACTCCAAGTACCAAAGACAAACCCATTACTACATGAAGAAAACTTCTTCACTACCTACAAAAATATCACATCCCTCTTCTAATCCTCTCCCATCAACGTTGAAGACTTCAGTGATGTGGAACCCATGGAATACAAAATTGTTGAGGATATGAAAAAGATCAAAGCTAACATTTCCTTACATGAACTCGACAAACTAAAACACCAACCAAAGTTTTTATTAAAAGAACTTAATCATTTCACGATTGCTCTGGCTTACTTAGCGATTGTAGTTGCAAAAGCGACGAAGGCTGGTAAACCACGGATAAGGTAGGTATAAATCTTTTATGCTCATTGAGAAAAGTCAAATTCTCAAACTCCTCCTTTTCTTTTGACTTATGAGATGTACAATAAAAATGCTGCTGGTGTTTGATTGATTAGACAACTGTGTATACTTTCTGTATACATGCTAAATTGAATATTGAACCCACGAAGTGGAGTTCATATCATTCGGTTGGATCATTCTAAAGTTTGCAGTGGTAGGAGAATAAATTGGGTTACTGCTCAGTTAGCCTCGGATCCTAGAATTGTCAAAGAATTGACCTTTGATTCTTTGATATCACGAATTTTTGTGGATTAATCTTGAGTAAGGAATTTGATGCAAAACTTAATGGTTATATCTCATTGATTATTCACACATGTAGCTTCCCTAGGGAAAACCAAATCAAATCAAAATTGAACGAGGAAAACATATGACGCACTATCAATTTGAACGACTAATGAACTTTGGCATTCAACAACAATATTCTTGGAAGTTATTTTTCTTCTGAATCATTTCTTGAAAATTTCAGCTCCTCAATCACCTTTTACGTAAATACTTTGTTTCTCAAATAGAAAATTTTTCTGATCTGATTCTTCATAATTGTAAATATTTACGATGTATTATAGATAAGCCAATAGGAGAAATCAATCTTTATTTTGGTCGTTATATTTCGATGGATCGAAGTCTAGTGATGGGCTTAAAAATTTGGATGTATGTAAGTAGTCCAAATGGGAGAAAACCATCTTGTCATGCAGTTAAATTTAGTGTACTAACATCTTGCGGAATATGAAGCCTTGGTTCAAGGACTTTATAAAGCTATAGAGGTTAGATGTTAAATACTTGAAAGTCTTTGGTGATTCTGAAATTGTTAATTAAACAAGTTAGGAATACTATTCATTTACCTTTAAAGGACATCTTAAACACTATCAAACCTAGTGCAAAGATCTTACCACTCATTTTTTAGCATTCAATATTTCTCCTATTCTAGGAATCATAATACATCGAATTGACTTGTTAGCTAATGTTGCACCATCTAAACTCCTACCACCCTTCAAATTGGAATCACGATGGGATTTCTGATGAACAGTTTTTAAATCCACTCTGTCCCCAGGATAATGTGTTACAAATTGGAGAGGTTTTCTATCATGATCAAGATATTTTAAATTTCATGACTTCAGACAAATCATATGATGATCAAATTATTGATGAAGAAGATCATGATTTACAAATTGCTTCAAAAAGTAATGAAAATCCCATTCCGAAATCTGTTGTTAAATTGGAGGACTTATATGATATTAAGGACAGATTCAAGAAAGTTGTTAATACAAAACTTCAAAGTTCCACTTTGAAGTTTGAATTAGTAAATCTTGGTTCTGATTCTAAACCCCAAAACATTAATTTAGGACTCAATTTAACACCAGAGGAAAGAAGTGAATTCATTAAATTGTTGAACAAGTATAAAAAAGTTTTTGCTTGGAATTATGATGATCTAAAAACATATGATACTTCAATTATTCAACACACGATTCCAATGCTTCCTGATGTTAAACCTGTTCAACAGAAACTGAGGAAAATCCATCCAAATCTCGAGAGTCAAATCAAGTCAGAACTCAATAAACTTTTGAAAGCCAAGATCATTTTTCCAGTCAGGCATTCTAATTGGGTTTCCAATATGGTACCTGTAAGAAAGAAGAATGGTGATATAAGAATCTGTATTGATTTTAGAAATCTAAACAAAGCATGTTTAAAAGACAATTTCCCATTGCCAACCATGGAACAGATACTTCAAAAGGTAGCTGGTTCTGAACTTATGTCTTTTCTCGATGGATTTTCAGGGTATAATCAAGTTTTAGTTCACCCAGATGACAGATTGAAGACAACTTTCAGAACAAAATGGGGAACTTATGCTTATCAGAAAATGCCTTTTGGTCTAATAAATGCAGGAGCAACTTTTCAAAGAGCCATGGACATTGCATTTAAAGGTCTGATCAATAAATCTATTGTTGTTTATCTTGATGACATAACAGTATTTTCAAAAAAGAGAGCCAATCATCTACATGACTTAAAGCAAATTTTTGAAAGATGTAGAAGGTTTGGTATTTCCTTAAATCCAAAGAAATCTTTCTTTGCTTTAAATGAAGGAAAACTCTTAGGATTTGTTGTGTCAAAAGATGGTATATATATTGATCCAGAAAGAGTAAAAGAAATTTCTGATATTTCTTTACCACATAACAAAAAATCCATGCAATCATTTCTTGGACAGATCAATTTTGTAAAAAGATTCATTCCTGATTTTTCTTTAATTGTTTTACCTATGCAAAATATGATCAAGAAGAATTCAATATTCAAATGGATGCATAAAGAAAAGGAAGCTTTTGATTCAATCAAACAAGCGATCATTAATGCACCAGCATTGAATACCCCGGATTTTTCTAAAGATTTTATTTTGTATACTTTGGCTACTGAAACATCTTATGCAGCCGTTTTGACACAACTCAATGATCAAGAAATTGAAGCACCTATTTCTTTCTTTAGCTCAAATCTGCAAGGAGCTGAGCTTAATTATTCCGATGTTGAAAAACAAGCCTTTGCTGTGTTTAAATCAATCAAACATTTCAGACCTTTTCTCTTAAAAACACATACAAAAATCATTGTCCCATTCTCCGCAGTGAGGCAATTATTAATTCAGAGAGAAGTAGGAGAAAAGAGAGCTAACTGGATAACAACTTTGCAAGAATATGATGTTGTTATTAAACCAGCCAAGATTGTTAGAGGACAAGGTTTTTGCAGATTATTGGCAGGAGCTCATAACATACCAGAAGATCAAGATTCAAATAAAGATATTCAAGTAAGTCAGATAAGTGTTATAGATGCTGATTCTCAGTATGCTGATCTCATCTATTACTTGAAAAATGGGTATGCTCCTTCTAATCTCAGCTATAAGAGTAAACGCACTTTAAGGTTAAAAGCTATTAAATATGAGATCATTGATAATGTGTTATTTAGAAAAAATTATGATTCAATTTTATTAAGATGTCTTGAAAAAATTGAAGCCGAAAAGGTTTTGCAGGAACTACATGATGGACCAGCAGGAGGTCATTTTGGAGGTGATACTACAGCTCACAAAATAATTCGCGCTGGTTATTATTGGCCTACCCTTTTTAAAGATACACATGATTACGTAAGGAAGTGCCAAATTTGTCAGACTGCAAGTGGAAGACAAAGGAAACCAGATTTTCCTTTGCAACCAGTAACTATTGAACAACCATTTGAACAATGGGGACTTGATATTATTGGTGAGATAGTACCTCATTCTTCCAAACATCATAAGTACATCCTTACTGCAACTGATTACTTTACAAAATGGGTAGAGGCAATCCCATTGAAGGTAGCCAATTCTGATGCAATTATTGATTTCATAGATCAATTCATCATAACCAAGTTTGGTGTACCTCAAGCTCTTGTTTTTGATAATGCATCTTACTTTTCTGGTAATAGTTTAATTGAATTTGCAGTCAAAAGAGGTTTTAAATTAAAATATTCAGCAAATTATTATCCACAAGGTAATGGTTTGGCTGAATCTACTAACAAAAACCTTATCAAAATCATTAAAAGAACCGTTGATCAAAATCAAAAGAATTGGCACAAATCTTTAATCTTTGCGTTATGGGCTGATCGTATCACTGAAAAAGCTTCGATAGGGACTTCACCTTTCAATCTGGTTTATGGAAAAGAAGCTGTGATACCTTCAAATTTAACTCTTCCATCATTAGCTCTAGTGCAGTTTATTGAAGAAAATCCTTCATCATCTATTCAATTGAGATACGATCAAATCCTTAAACTAGAAGAAGATAGGGATAAAGCAAAAATTACTCATGAAAAACATCAACAGCTTGTAAAATCTTCTTTTGATGCAAGTTCTACCGGCTCAAAACTTTTATCAATTGGTGATCTCATTTTGAAATGGGATAAAGCACACAAAGAAAAAGGTAAACATACCAAATTTCAGAAAATGTGGCTTGGACCATTTCAGATCGTTGAGAAGATAGGCTCAAATACATACATACTCCAAGATCTAACAGGTATGAGAGAACCTCTTCCTGTAAACGGGCTTATCTTAAAGAAATTCTTTTCCTAAGGAGGTAACCCCTTCTTAAACTGTACATATTTCTTTCTGCAGATTTTGATTGTTTTTGTTGTTACAAATAAAGGTCGTTAATAAGTCCCTGATTGACTGTTTACTATTTAAGAAAATTTCTTCGGAAAAATATTATAGATATTTATTTTATGTAAATAAGAATTTTTAAAGTAAATGATCATAATTTTTGAGTAGTTTAAAATAAGATGTTTAAACTTTGAAAAGATTATTTCAATCGTTTACATGATCTTTTGAAATATTGAGGAAAATGTAAAATCATTAGAAGTTTATCAAGCAGAGAAAGGTTATTTGTAAAAGTAAAGTTTTTAAAAGTTTTGGAACTCAAAAAACTCTGAAAATTGTCATCCATTGGTTCTTAAGGATAAAACTATTTCACCCCATCCATTTAAGTTGTGATTTTTTAGAATATAATTCTAAGAAATTATACGAAAATTTTAAGAGATAAGAGGTCTCAATATGAGCCGACTTACTATGTTCATAAGGAATGATAAAACTGACATTACCAATACTGCATACCAAAACAGGGTAATGGCTTATAAATATAAGACAAGGGGTCTCATCACGAGCCAACTTGTTCAGTTTAATTATAACTAGTGAATGGCATTGTTATCAACTGGCCACCAAACCAGAACAATGGCTCTTAAAATAAAAAATAAATAAAAGACAAAAAACATGAGATAATAAATCTTATGAATTTATCTTTTAAAAGGTCATAATTTTAATTGGATGGGACAATGAATTGTTAATGGTTTAAAGGTAACCTTTTCGAGACTATAAACGTTTGTTGGCAGCAGAGGCAATACCTATGACAATAGAGTATATTATAAAACCAAAACTTGAAGAGATCCACTTACTTTATTATTAACACCAATCAAAGCTTGAGATAACCCAAAATGTTTTTATTTTTCTTGAGGAACTAGAAAGAAATTATGAAATGATTTTTTATTTTCCTTTCATAGTTACATTTTATTTTGAATAATTCTAAAATAGTTTTCATCATCCTTTAAAATTTTTTACTTACTAAGGATAGAATGTTCATTTTATTTTTTCAGAGATAACTGTTTCTTCCAGTGAATCGCCAGTTGTTGTGGCTAGCAACAACCTCCACTTTTTATTTTTAATATTAGTAATAATACTAAATAAAATGGGGACCCTTAGTTAAAATCCAAAAAATCAATTAGGATTTGTTTCCTTTAGAAAATAAAACTTTCTATCATAAACCTACAAAAATCCCTTTGAGAGAATATTGCGAAAATATTAAGTTTATGATAGATTATAATAAAATTGCTCTTGAAACAATATAATGCATCCATAACAAAAATAGTCTATATAAAAAGCATTGATCGCAGATCGCATAGCGCAGAAAACAGAAATGATTAACAAATATCTTTTACGCTCTGATTTATTATGCGCTTTTGCGATTTTGCGCTTTTGCGATGATTTCATTTTGCGATTGTGCGCTTTTTTGTGATTCTGCGCATTTGCGATATGTGCTTTTATGATTTTTGCGATATGCGCTTTGCGCTATTACGCAGTTCCTGTTTTTGCGATAAGTTTTATGACTGTGATGATTTCATATCGCGATATTGCGACATTGCGATATTGCGATATTGCGCAGCAAATCGCAGATCGCAATGTCGCAGATTCACGTAAGCGCGCTATCCCGAGGCAATCTTCCCATGTGTCAAATCCATTATGCGCTTTAATGACTATATTAAATGATTGGAGTGATTATTAATGTGAAAAGAGATTGTGTTTAGATTGGAAGTCGTTTCATAATTTAAATATTATATTTCATCCGCGTTCATATTCAAAATAGTCTCGTCACCTTTCTATTATCATTACTCTCATTTATTCGTAAAACGCAGGCACGAAGGAGCGGATCACTATACAAAGCCTCCGCTATACATTATGGGTAAGAAGGAGAAGAGCTCAAGTTCTGAGAACAAAGAAATGGCTTCGCTATACGCAGATACCGCCTGTAACAAGGATGCGGGCATATCCACTTGGGAAGGAATGTATAATCTATTAGAGGATGAAAACCCTGTGGTGTTGAAGGTTGCAGCTACAGCCGGTTCAAAGGATACGTCTGAAGCAACCCTTAGAGACTTGACTTGCTCATTCCTGCACAGAATTGCAGCAAGGCCAAGGATTCTCCCATATACAGATATGGTGAGATGGGTGCTGGATAGCACAAATATCTCAGACAGGCAATTCAAGGCTCCACCTGAAAAGCTAATCGGGTCATTCTCCACTGAAGACGTGACGCTAATGTATAAGTCGCCAGAACCTCATGCGCCTGATAATGAGCAATTCATGAAAGAATTTGACAGAGAACATGCGAATTTCTCAGAATGCACATAGGAATGGACCAAAAGAGATGAACTATTGAAGAAAAACAAGCACGGGTGGACAGTACCAAAAAAGGATGTTTTAGACACCGTTCACAAGTTCAAATATCCAAGGGGGCAAATTGACACAGTTTCTACCACAAGATAAGGTAGGTGAGTTTGCCAAAATTATCCTCTATAGAGCTTTTAGAAGTTAACAAAGAAGCTGTTGGAGGTCAAAAGTTCTCAGAGAAACGCAAAGCTCTTCTTGAGAAAACCCAGGAGTTGAAAAGACTTGAAATAGCTGTCAGATAAAATGAAGAAACATTAACCAAATTCAAGGCATTTGATAGAGGAAAGATGTAGAGCGTGTTCGGCATAGAGGAAAATTACTGCAAAAGGTCAAATCGATAAAAAGAAACTACTCTGGTTAAAGTATAATAGGAGCATGACACAAGAGCAGAAAGGGGCAACAGGGGAAATTGCTCCTACGCTTGCCAATTCTGTCTTTTCAAGACAACTCAATCCTGAAGTCGGTTAACCGCATCTTCTCAAAACTATGCTAGATGCATGCAAGAGCAAAGATCAAGTTAATAGTTAGATAGATTTAGTTTTTATGTCACTATATTTTAGCCTAGGAAAAGGACAGTCATTGAACCGAATCCTTAATTTTTGTAATAAACTATTTTTAGAGTTAGTTAAAGTAGTATTTAAACCCCTCTCATACATGGAGAGAGGGGTCCTGGATCTTAATATTTTTAGACTTGGAGATTGCATTTCTGTACTCCATTGTCTTATATATTTTTTGAAAAGGATCACATCTGGTGATTTTTATGCGAAATTATCTTTGAAGTGTTGCATTTCTGTACCTTTAGAATTTGATTTTGCATTATAATTGCTGGATAGAGTATCAGATTGCATCTGGAAGTCATCAAGATGAACAAGGTATTTCTATCTGTTTGCTGTTGATTTCTGTTGTTGTATGATATTCGTTTTAAGATTGCTATCATTTATATGTATTTGTTTTCACAACGCTCTCTTTTATATATCATTTCTGAGTATAATTGAAACGTTATTTTTCATAATTACATGTAAATGGTATACAATGATGAATACAATATGCTATTATAACTCTGTTTAATTTCTTAAACAGAGTTATATTTATTTGTTTCTGCACATTTCAATTTTATTAATAATACATTTTCATGGTTATTGTTGGATTGAAACAATCTTAAGTTGTATTCACATGTTATTACCCGGGTTAGTATTAGAATTTCTTTATCAGTATTTAGCTTAGATTAGTTTTATTTCAGTTAATTTAGTCCCATTTCCACCCATCCAATCCAATCCATTTAATTATAAGGAAACTGGTCCTTTAAATCCAGTCGGAGCCACCATACCAAACGGAAAAGGAGCTGTCCTAAGGTCCCGACCGGGTGGTTATCCCCGATGTTTGAAGCAGAGATTTTCTACAAACTAACTCCGATGAATCACAATCTCCGATCAGCACTGATGGACACCAACACATACAAGAAACAAAACAAATGCAAGCGTAAAATCTAGTATATGCAACTATATATCGATCGAGAGAAGACACCTTTAACATCGTAATCAACAACAAGAGTGGAACCATAACCAATAGTCGCTTATCATTAATCAATCAATAAAAACATAACCCTTAGCTACGTCTTCGAATTCTCGCCCGGTCGCCGATGGAAGCGTCTCACGAAGAAGCCTGTCGGGGATGGGACAAACCTCTCTCTTCGGATGT
The DNA here is from genome assembly GCA_034641835.2 of Pinus albicaulis. NCBI lineage: Eukaryota > Viridiplantae > Streptophyta > Pinopsida > Pinales > Pinaceae > Pinus > Pinus albicaulis. The sequence continues at coordinate 1,600,316,911 of CM076580.1, forward strand.
CTCGACAATGATCTCCTTGCTTGGATTTGGCCTTAAGGGAATGAATCAAGGCTCTTGTAGCATAAGGCTCTGATGGCTCTTGGGAACTTGGAGACTTGGAGATTCAACCATTCAGCCCTTCAGCCATTCAGCCCCTTCATCAATGGATGAAGGCTATATTTATAGAGGAGAGGAGGAGGTTGGGATCCCTACAATAGTGGAAGGGAGGCCTTATCCTTTGGGATGTTCCCCATATGGTGGAAACAAGAGGCCAAAGGAGGAAGGCCGTGGTTATCCAGGCGAAACCACTCCTGGTGACTCATCCACGAAGTTGTTGTAATCGAAACTTTGCCTCTTTTTTTAAAAAACTTTCCATAAACAGAGTGGCGCGGGTACAACACTGGGACAGAGCGCCAATTGGCGCGGGCTCAGTGTTAATTTTCCCCCATTGGCGCGAGTACATAACGGGCTACCAGCGCCAATGCAAAAACAAGTGTTTTTAGGGGTCTGCTCAGGAAATGATCAACAGAAGGAATGTTGTCCTCATGGAAAGGGATGAAATGATGGTATTTGCAAGGCATGACACTGCTTATTGGTCACAGAAACGACCCTCCAATGGGCAAGGGTTTTTCATTAAAGTAAATTTGGGGTTTATATCTTAAAAGAGAGTGATCAATGCTATCTTTAGATACAGAAGCCGTTAACCACCATATTCATGCATAAATTTGACTATCGAGTGAGAGATAGGAAATATTTAAGGGAGATTGAAGAATATCAATACACAAATTCAAAGAGAAGAAATTGATCAAGTGAGACTAAATGTATCGTAAGTTAGTACTCAAAGATGTTATTGAGCACGTGTTTTCATCCTTGTCCTTTTGCATTAGTACTATGGCAATAAAAATTCAGAGGATAATGCACATGCATAGATGGAATACAAAAATCTATGAAGACTGAAAATTTTTTTCCGATGTGATGGGATGGTCACATGGTAAAGTTGACAGGGGGAGAAATTTATTCTTTAGAAATTGTTAATATTTACTTTAGGAGGAGTTTTGATTTTTTAAAATAAGTGGAGATATTTTCTATTGTAAATATGGTTTTAGTTTTTTTGTTTGTAGAGAATATGAAATGTTTCATCTATTGTGACTCTTGTTTGTCCCATGTTAGCTTTCTTTTTAAAGAGAATGAGTGTCTGGAAGAAAAAAAATGGAGGAGAAGAGAGGGCTTGTGTTCTATATGAAATTGTAGTCTTGCAGGATGCAAATCATTGTACTTTCCTTTTGAATGAAAAAGGAAGTTTTTTTATTTTTTATTTTTGCTGTGTGAATGGTGTAATTGAATGGCCCAAGGGACTATAAGTGGATGTGGTTTTGAATTGAATTGAAGTCTACTGTTGAAGAAAATCGATTTTTGTTTATAAACTGTTTCCAAATTGTAATTTTATTTTGTGCGTTGTTTACCTTTGAAAGTGCGTGTTTATTCCATCAAATTACATTAATAATATGAGAATTGAAGCCTTGATCTTTGTAGTTTGTTCATACATTTTGTATAACTTTGTTGAAACGGCCTCAGAACCCACAAATGAATGTGCCACGATGTTCAGAAGTGGGAATGTGAGGTAGTTACAATGAATTAAGCTTTGAAGCAGAGTACCCCTGTTTCAAATGTTGTCACGCTATTTAGACTAGATTTATGACCATTATGTTTGAGCTAGCATGAAATCCTTGATGAAGAAAGGTGTCTGGAACCATTTTCTATGATGGGGAGCAAGTCAAGGCCATGGAAAGTCGATTTTGCAAAGGCCTGAGTCGTTTCACCTTCCTGAAATTCACAATACATAATTTTCAAGTGTGATGTGAAATCATTTCGTAGTGCCTACAAAATTTGAAGGTACGATGCAAAATCATTTCGTAACGACTACAATTTTTTTAAGTGCATTGTGAAATTATTTCGTAGCGACTGCACAAAATAAATTTTCTGGATTGCGTCTTGGCATGTAAGTCTCCTTTTGGCCTACCCATTGCACCAATTTTTGGTATCAGAGCGAGAATATGGCTATGCGAGCGAGAAGAACACGCATTCAAGGAAGAATATTTGTGGGTAATTCATAGTTGAGGGAATAGATAAGGAGATTGCAAGCTCTTTAGAGGCCCTGGAGGTAGTGAGACAACGAGATCGTGAGGTTGGAGATATTAGCAAACCTGAAGAAGAAGTTGAGGAAGAAGGGGTGACACTTGCTGAGGAACCTCTAGAAGTCAAGTTATTGAGATTGTTGTTAGGGTCAAGTTCATGACCAAAACCTGAATTGTTTACCTATGATGCCAACCCGTCAACTGAGAATTTGTTTGAATAGATCAGTGAGTTAGAAAAGTATTTTGAATATGAAGAGTTGGACGATGAAAAAATGGTGAAGTTTATAGTAACAAGGTTGAAGGGTTGCACTGCACTATGGTGGGATACTGTGCAGGATGAAAGGAGGAAGAGGAATAAGCTATTGATCAAAGTTGGGATAGAATTGTGGCCAAGATGAAAACTAAATTCTTACCAAAATATTACCAGTTAATACTTTTCAGGCGAATGCAAAAGCTTCTTCCCAAAATATTACCACTTAACACTTTTCAGGCAAATGCAAAAGCTTATGAAAAGGTCATTAATAATAAAAGAATATACCAAATAATTTTACAAAGTTAACTTGAGAGAAGGTTATGTGGAATAAACCCTAGAAAAGACAAGAAGGTACATTAACGGCTTAAGAATGGATATCCAAGATGAAATCAACATGATTTTGCGAAGGACCATGGAAGATGCATACCATTATTCCTTGAAGGGAGAAGAAAAGATAACAAGAAATCATAACTCTAGTCGAGAGCATGGTTTTGCTAGAGTAAACAAACCGTTAATTGGAAGAGGACAGATTCCAACTCAAAAGAATGATGCAGGCATTCAGAGAAATAAGGTGGCACTAGAGGAGAAAGACGTTACCACAGAGGTAGAGAAAGAGGCAGAAAAATTTCTTAACAGTGCTACAAATGTGGCAAGATGGGTCATTGATATTCGAGGCTGAGAGACCATATAAAGCTGATGCCGATGACTATCACGCTGGAGGAAGGAGTGACCATGCATGCAGTGGATTTCAGCCATATATCTAATAGATGGTCAACAAATTAACTATGAGTAGATATTTGAGGCGGCCTTTAGTTAATACATTAAGTGAAAGAACTGAACGACCAAGTGTACAATGGATTTGGGCCACATATTTAATTCATTAGTGCTGCAACTGCTTGTGGAGGTGCAAAGAAGTTGTGATGTTATCCAGTTGATGCATTAGCATTAAAGGGCCCAACGTTCATTGTGGAAAGGATTAGGATGCCATGAAGCTAAATATATCACATTAAAGGAGATCCATATGCGTTGGAATTCAAGAGAGTGGGCCATTGATTCATCGCTGGAGCTAGGGCCAAAAGTCCATTGCTGATGTAGGAGCAACCGACTCAGCAATTTTATTGTAATTTATTAGATAGAGGGGGTTTTGTGTTTTAAAGGAAATTGGGTTTTTATGTAACAAATTAAAATAATTTGTTTAGAGTTTGAGTGATTTTAATGAGAGATATTAATTAGTGAGGAATTTTGTAAATGTTCCTGAATGATTGGAGAACATGAGAGAATTAGGAATTAGAAGATTTGGGAGTTAGTTGTAAATCCTAAATTAGAATTAGTTTCAAGAATCTGGGGATTTATGAGAATCCTTAGGGATAATAGAGGATATTTAGGAATTGATTTAGGATCTAAACAAAAATTTTTTTTACAATCCAATTGTATAAATTGTAAGCCTCAAGGGCATAATGGAAGAGAGATTTAGGATTTAGAAAAGTAGAGCTTGGATTGTAAGCATATGAGCAGTAGGAAGGAAAATTCCACTGATTTGAATCAAGCCAGAGAGAGGAAATATTTTGTAATTATTTGGTTATACATATATATGGAGGAATTCCATTCTGAATTTGGGTGTGTTGCATTGATTGGCAGATTTATGTGAAGCAGAGAATTGACATCACATTTATACTCATGAGACTGGAAAATGAAGTATAAACAGAGTATTCGATTGCCGAGTTAATGGATACTCAAAATTTGGGGTTGAATCTGTAATAGAGAATTTACATGGATCACAGAATGGATCGATGGTGAACCATGAATCCGAACTGGGCTTTCAATTGGTGTGCAATGCACAATTTGAAGAAGTGAATGAGGTAAGAATATAAAATCAAAGGCGTGAAGGTAAGAAATTTGTTTCTGTCACTGTACATCTAAATGTATGTCATAGTGAAATTTGAAGACTCTGTATAATGGAGTATATATCTAAGGAAAGCCGCATTAAAAGAACTTGAAACATTATGGAAAATCATGATTATAACAATTTAATGAGAAACCTTTATAATCATTTGAGAAGATTCAACAGAAATGCGAAGTTGAAATTATATGAGGAAAGGATCAAGTAGTTCTGAGCATTTATGATCTCCGTTTCCATTGCAGAGGAAAAATAGATCAGTGATCCAAAGGTACAGTTAGATTTATTGTGTTATAGATTGGTTTTGTGTGAAACCCATGAACTACTGTACAGTTTTAGCCAAAGAGCTTGAGTTTCATAAAATATAGCTTTGTTGTGTTAAATTGTATCCAAACAAAAAGTAATTCTTCAAAAACGAAGAATCGAAATTTGGTTTACCAATGCTTAAAGCACGAATGGATATTTGTCTCCATTCCAGGATAAAATGATTGGGAAATTGTTAATTGAATGCAAGGCTCGGCGTGGAAATAAGTTGAAATCGTGATTCCGTGAAGTAACAAGTGAAACGTGAGTAATGGCATAGTTAATGAAGAAGTGGTTTTGAAAACCACTAAGAGGCTTTCGCACAACTTAGAAAGGGAAAGCGGTAATATTTGGGAAGAATGCGATAGAGGCTATGTGGTGACACGTAGCTTTGACTTAAAAGTCAATACAACCTATTTCGCGTAAGTTTGAAAATGTTAAATAGCGTGTGGGTTAAAATGCGATTGTCGTTGGATCAAAAGGATGAGGATAGCATGCGGAAAAAGGTGTGTTTGAATTAACTGTGGGTCCAATATATAAATATTGACACTTTTGGTTTTATCCAAAGTCAAATGCGTAGATAGGAATTATATTGGAGTAAAGGTTTTAAACAAAGGTTTCCGCTTGTGAATAAATTAAAGGAGAAAACCTTGGATAATGGGGTTTATTTAAAAAAAAAGTGTGTCGCATGACGTGAAGTTATTAAATACATAATATGGGTGCTTTATTATAGGTTAAATAAAACTGATATGGAAAACTTCCACATAAGGGACCATCAAAATTTGGGATTTTGCATTTTATATGCATATTGTGGGTGTAGCAGCCTTTGGCTGCATCATTTTGGTATCAGAGCTAGCAAAGCTCTTTTGAAGGATAATTTTTTATTTATTTTTTTAATTGTAAAGAATGCATGCATGTTGAAGGAAATAAGGAAAGCTTAGATTTTAAATCTGATTGACAACAGTTGTAGATTGGACAGATAAGCAGTGACATCATGATAATGAGGAAATTCAGATTTGCAGAATCTGGGTTAAAAAAATGTGTTTTGAAGATTTACAAAGTTATGTTTTGAAAGATGTATGTACAGGAAAAATAGTGATGGAAGAAAGGAAAAAAGAGATAATATTTGAATCTGATAGACAACATGCAGTGTAGCAGAATATTGGAAGAAAGTGCAGAAGAAGTGGTGAAATAAGATCACACAGAGATCTTGAAGGTGAAGTATTTTAATTTTGTTTTAAGATTATGTTTGCAGAATTTAGGTTGTAGACAACTGAGGAGAATCCCAGCTAGAATATCAAAACTTTAAAGAGCAGTAATTAAGGAAGCCAATAAAGGTTTCTAAGTTGAAGAAGAATGTGGCAGAACCTTGAGGAATTCCAACAGAAGTTGGAGAAAAAGGATAGTTGTGTTCTTAAAAGGTGCAAATGAGCTGAATCCTAGAAGGAGCAAAGAGAATGCTCAAAAGGTTCCAGAGAATAGAGAACCAGTGCTTGCCAAAAGACCAAGTCTAGAGAGGGGACTGGTGAGGTAAGTGACAGCAGGGAGGACTTGCTGTTGTAGAGGCTTTAGTATAGCTCATGATGAATGAGTGAAGAACTCATGAAGATAGAAATGGATAAGAAAATGACTACTGATAGTCATAGTAGAAATGGCAGAGGTTCTGAGAGAGACCACAACAGAATGAAAGTGAAGAAAGAAGATGCCAAGGAAAATGGCATACAGAGACAGTTAAGTAAGAAAGAGTATGAGAGAGAGAAAGCTGAGATAGCAGTTCAACTTGAAGTGTTGCTTGATTTTTTACAGAGGAATGAGGAAGACCAAAGGTGTGGTTTTATTGTAAGAAGAAAGATAAAGTGGCATAAGCTACAAATGAAGAAAGAGCAAATGATACGTGCTCGACTGAAGGAAAAATTACTGAGAATAAATGGGTATTTGGGAAAAGGCTTGAAGACTGAAACTTCAATTGATATCAAGAGTTCACATGATTTTAAATTTGATAATTTTTTTATTTTGCAGGAAGAACATGTGAAGAAAAGAAAACTGCTGATAATTTCATAAAGGAAGAAGAAAATGGGACAACCAGATCTCATGTGAATGTCCATACACAGTTGGGGAAAAGTTTTAATTTTCAACATATTGGGAGCAAAGGAAATTTAACTTATGATGATGGCCAAAAGCTGGAAATTAAGCAATCAATTGAAAAGCTTAAGGGGATTGGGGAGAAGACCATTGAATAATTTCTCAATCATATAGAGGATTTGGAACAATAGAAGGATTTGGTGATTAAATCATCAAATGGGACCGTAAGGTCTTATGGTTTTAAAACTAACAAGCTGTGTGTGAATGTAGGTATTGCAGAAGAAAAATTATATGATGAAACTATATTGAATGAGGCAGAAATATGTCAAGAAAAATACGATGATGATTATCTTTCAGATGAAGACCAAGTTGAGTTATTGCAACAAAATGAATTCATAAATTTCTTGTTCAATGTGTAGAAATTTGTTGAATAAATCACTTATTCAATGGAGATTAACCTGATCACACATCAATTTCGAATTGCACGCATAACACATAATCTCTTCTACAATTAATTGTCACATGCGGAAAGAATAGAAGCGATCGCACATCAAATCATCACACACATTAACACAGTATGTATGGGGAAAGCTTATAGCTGAAAACCCCGCAGCTATAGTATATTATAAATGGAGAGAACATGCAGAAAATACATAGTACAAACTCCTCACAAGTACTCAGTACTATCTCCCAAAGCTACACAAAAACTAGCTTGGTTTTGAACAAGTCACAGGTTCAAAACACAACCACTATTTTCCCTGCCTCTATTGCGTAATCATGGCCTGTCTAAATAGAGATCCAAGGTTCGAATCTCCTTGGCTTGACAGTGCAATCATCATGGGAAATTTCTCCAAGTGTGGTGCAAATCTCATGCACAACTGATGTCGCAACTGATAGCTAACTCAACCCTTTCATCTACCTCTTTCACTTGTCGCCACTGAACTGTCCATGCACTGAGTTAAACTGATGTGTTATTTAGTTGAATAATGAGTTAATAATTTATGAATTAAATAATATTTAATTCACACAACTCATCTCTAGTGTATTAGCCAGTTAAACTAAATACAACTAGTTCAACTAGTTAACCAGAACACCATCTCCATTAACTGTCGCATCAACTCCACCGAACTCCGCCACTTGAGCTCTAACTGAAGTCAACCATGCATTAGCTCACCTAAACCATAGGAAAAGCGTATTTCCTTCTGGCAGCTGCATGCCCCACCTCCGGGGGTCAAACTGAAGTGCTCCAAGAGAGTAAACTGAAGTTTAGAGTCCAAATATTATTAAGGGTAAATAATATTTGACTTCCTTATTTTTAGGATAGGCAGTCTAAAAATAGACTTCGACCTATAGGTCCAAAAATAGAGGTCCATCTATTTTTACCAACATGACCAATACTCCAAGAATAACATACTGCAACCCCTGGACCATGCTCCATATGTCTAAAAATAGACATAGTCTAAAAATAGATTTTTCGACAAAAAAATCACATGTGTGGTCCCCACCTAGTTTAGGTGATCACTTTCCAACTAGGATCAGGAAAGATGTTTCAGGAGGCCTCCTTCACTGTTTCTTGTTGCCATTTTAAACACTCCCTCTCAACAAGAAAGGACTGTCTTTGCATGCGACATGAAACTTCATGCATTCGCCCTGCAATCTTCACAAGCGCCATGCAACTCCATGCATCTGCTCTGCAACTCCTCTGAAACTGAATAGGCTCCAAACAACTCAATCAGTCTTGATGCATCTAGCATCTATCATCAAAGTCTTCGACTTCTGTTGGTACCAACTGCACATGTCATCAGGAACTACTGCGCTGTTGAACTCTTGCACCCATGCACTCTTGCACTTGCTGTCAACTCTGATCCGCGCTCCAGTATCCGACACTGTCACTTTGATCTGCCTGCATCACTCCAACTGATCTTGCTACTGCTGTGCTGTGGGCACCTCGTAGCCAGGTTCAATCCATGAGATCCACACCATTTCATGAATCTGCCCAGAAATATCCTCATGGGATTACTCATGCATGTCGCCCCACCTCACACCTGGTGGTATAGCTGCATGCACTCCCTCTGCCCGTCTGGCACAAAATTTCTCTGCATGAGTGGTTTCTCCCACTCCATGATCCTCATCCCGAGGTTCAATATTACCTGCATGCAAATCCAGCTCCCTTTCAAGCTTCAATTTCATGTCTTTCTTGCACTTCCCAACAGTAGGAAGCTCCGTAGAAATCCCATCTACTTCAAATCTATAAAGATTCTTTTGCATCTCCAGTTGTGGCTGCTCCACAACCTTTTGAGACTGCTTCTCACGCTGCATGTTGAGAGGCTCCCTCTCAACCACCAAGTCAATAACCTCTTATTTTCTCCTTAAAGCTTTGCATGCATCTTGTACCTCAGTGCATGTAGATTCTTGGCTCGCGCACATTGCAATTGTCCCGCCGTCGCAAAATTTTCTAACAAAAGAGCTGATTTTAAATCGATGATATCTCTCTCATCCGAGCTCCGATTCGATCGATTTTTTTTTTTAAAAATTGGGTATTTTTTCACAAGGAATCCAAATATTCTATTTTTTTCTGAAAATATTTCACCAAAAATTTCATATATTCCCTACAAACTCGCGCACCCAGAAATTCTCGCTCTCATTCCATGTAGAAAATCTATAACACAGCTCCGATACCATGTAGAAATTATATACAATATGAATGTATATATCCAGAATCTCCTGATCTCACAATATTTATCTTCTTTCAAAATATGTAATCCTTCCACTATAATTCTTGCGGAAATTTAATCAACAATTGCAAAACACATGAAGCAATAAAAACACACATAACACAGTATGTATGGGGAAAGCTTATAGCTGAAAACCCCCAGCTATAGTATATTATAAATGGAGAGAACATGCAGCAAATACATAGTACAAACTCCTCACAAGTACTCAGTACTATCTCCCAAATTTAATAATAAAATTAGCTTGAGCCAACAAGTCACGTTCAAAACACAACTACTATTTTCCTCATTTACTAAGTAATCATGCCTCAGAGCAATAGAGATCCAAAGGTTCGAATATCCTCGGCTTGACAAATACAATCATCATGGGAAATTTCTCCAAGTACAGGGCAACTTTATGCACAACTAATGTCGCAATTGACAGCTAACTCAACCCTTTCATCTACCTTCTTTCACTGGTCTCCACTGAACTGTCCATGCACTGAGTTAAACTGATGTGTTCTTTAGTTGAATAATGAGTTAATAATTAGTGAATTAAATAATATTTAATTCACACAACTTATCTCTAGTGTATTAGCCAGTTAAACTAAATACAACTAGTTCAACTAGTTAACCAGAACACCACCTCCATTAACTCCTCAATCAACTCCACCAAAACTCTGCCACATGAGTCTAACTGAAGTCAAACATGCAATAGCTCAACTACCCCATAGGAAAAGCGTATTTCCTTCTGGCAGCTGCATGTGCCACCTCTGGGGGTCAAACTGTGTGCACTTAACTGGCGTGCTCCAAGAGAGTATGAAAAACCTGTTTAGAGTCCAAATATTATTAAGGGTAAATAATATTTGACTTCCCTATTTTTAGGATAGGCAGTCTAAAAATAGACTTCGACCTACATGTCAAAAAATAGAGGTCCATCTATTTTTACCAACATGACCAATACTCCAAGAATAACATACTGCAACCCCTGGACCATGCTCCATATGTCTAAAAATAGACATAGTCTAAAAATAGATTTTTCGACAAAAAAATCACATGTGTGGTCCCCACCTAGTGTAGGTGATCACTTTCCAACTAGGATCAAGAAAGATGTTTCAGGAGGCCTCCTTCACTGTTTCTTGTTGCCATTTTCAACACAATGAAAGAAATTGTTTCAGTGAAGATGTGACAGTTATGTCTAATGATGAGAAATTTGTTATTGGTAATTACAATGAGAAATTGATTTTATTAAATGGCCAAATGAAGAGTGATGGACAAACAACTAAAACTATCACATAGATGGAGGATCAAAATTCTATTATGATGAAGGATGAGGAGATAATGTGAGCAGGAAATTTGACTTGTGACAAAGAAGAAGATAGTGAAGATTGTACACAGATTTTTCAGATGAGATGACAGATTTTTGGCATGAATTAAGTATTTTGGAGAAGAGGCTAGAAAAACAAAGGATAAGTATTCAGGTTGTAAAGTCAGAGCTGAATGAGAATGAAAAATTTCATTTTTATGAACTAGAGCAAAGAAACATCCTTGAAATGGATGATGTGGAAGAAAGGCTAACTGATAGTCTTGAGAATTATTTGAAGAATTGGAATCAACATATTGATGTGTTGATAAAGGAGGAAATGTTAGAGCAGCAAATTGAAATATTGCTGAAGAAAGAAGAGAGACAAAGGTCTTATGATTTTGATTATTGTTTTATGATTACAGGTACTGTTGAAGAGACTAAATAATGTTTGGTCCAGGAAAAAAAATTAAAGCAAAGAAAAGAGGATGACAGTGAATGGAAAACTAAATACCAGTCCAAGGAATTGCTAAAGACAGTAGACAAAGGAATTGTCATAAGTGACAATCAAGAAGAAGTTATTAGTTGCAGTGAACAAGAGGGTGAGGATGAAAGGGCGACAGTAAGAATAGAAGTTCAACAATCAAGAGGTGGAAGTACTCAGCAGTCAGAAGATATATTAGACAAAGAAATTGAATTGATAAGAAGGATAATGGTGAAAGTGCTTCAGAAGAAGACAACAACATGAAAGAAAAGAATCAGCAGAAAAAGGAAGACAAGAACATAATGTGAAAGTATAGCAAGTGGGAAGATGCAGAATAAAGTATGGAAACCTAGAAAAGTGCAGTTGAAGAATGATGCAACTTTTAGACAGCAGCAAAACAGAGTATGGGATCCAGGAAGACAAAGATTAAAAACACATGATTAGGAGATCATGATAAATTTTTGCTTTGGGAGTCTGATGCAGGAGCATCCGGCTCAACAATGTTATTGTAATTTAGTAGATAGAGGCGGTTTTGTGTTTTCAAGGAAATTGGATTTTTATGTAACAAATTAAAATAATTTGTTTAGAGTTTGAATGATTTTAATGAGAGATATTAATTAGTGAGGAATTTTGTAAATGTTCCCGAATGATTGGAGAACATGAGAGAATTAGGAATTAGAATATTTGGGAGTTAGTTGTAAATCCTAAATTAGAATTAGTTTCAAGAATCTGGGGATTTATGAGAATCCTTAGGGATAATAGAGGATATTTATGAATTGATTTAGGATCGAAACCAAAATTGGTTTTAGAATCCAACTATATATATTGTAAGCTTCAAGGGCATAATGGAAGAGAGATTTAGGATTTAGAAAAGTAGAGCTTGGATTGTAAGCCTATGGGCAGTAGGAAGGAAAAGGCCACTGATTTGAATATCAGGCCAGAGAGAGGAAATATTTTGTAATTATTTGGTTACACACACACACACACACACACACACATATGGATGAATTCCATTCTGAATTTTGGTGTGTTGCATTGATTGACAGATTTATGTGAAGCAAAGAATTGACATTACATTTATACTCATGAGATTGGAAAATGAAGTATAAAAAGAGTATTCGATTTCTGAGTTAATGGATACTCAAAATTTGGGGTTGAATCTGTAATAGATAATTTACATCGATCACAGAATGGATCGATGGTGAACCATGAATCGGAATGGGGCTTTCAATTGGTGTGCAATGCATAGTTTGAAGAAGTGAATGAGGTAAGAATATAAAATCAAAGGCGAGAAGGTAAGAAAAATGTTTCTGTCACTTACATCTGAATGTATGTCATAGTGAAATTTGAAGACTCTGTATAATGGAGTAGATATCTAAGGAAAGCCACATTAAAAGAACTTGAAACATTATGGAAAATCATGATTATAATAGTTTACTGATAAACGTTTATAATCATTTGAGAAGATTCAACGGAAATGCGAAGTTGAAAATATATGAGGAAAGGATCGAGTAGTTCTGAGCATTTATGATCTCGGTTGCCATTGTAGAAGCAAAATATATCAGTGATCCAAAGGTACAGTTAGATTTATTGTGTTATAGATTAGTTTTGTGTGAAACCCATGAAATATTGTACGGTTTTAGCCAAAGAGCTTGAGTTTCATAAAATATTTGTTGTGTTAAATTGCATCCAAATAGAAAGTAATTCTTCAAAAATGAAGAATCAAAATTAGGTTTGCCAATGCTTAAAGCACGAATGGAGATTTTTCTCCATTCCAAGATAAAATGATTGGGAAATTGTTAATTGAATGAAATGCTTGGCGTGGAACTAAGTTGAAACCGTGATTTAGTGAAGTAACAAGTGAAACGTGAGTAATGGCACAGTTAATGAAGAAGTCGTTTTGAAAACCACTACAAGGATTTCGCACAACTTCGAAAGGGAAAGCGGTAATATTTGGGAAGAATGCGATAGCGGCTATGTGGTGACACGTAGCTTTTAATTAAAAGTCAATGCCACCCATTTTGCGCAAATTCGAAAATGTTAAATAACATGTGGGTTAAAATGCGATTGCCGTTGGATCAAATGGATGAGGATAGCATGCGGAAAAAGGTGTGTTTGAATTAACTGTGGGTCCAATATATAAATATTGATACTTTGGGTTTTATCCAAAGTCAAATGCGTAGATAGGAATTATATTGGAGTAAGTTTTTAAACAAGGGTTTCCGCTTGTGAATAAATTAAAGGAGAAAACCATGGATAATGGGGTTTATTTAAATAAAAAAAAAGTATCGGATGATGTGAAGTTCTTAAATACATAATATGGGTGTTTTGTTATAGTTTAAATAAAACTAATATGGAAAAATTTCGCATAAGGGACCATCAAAATTTGGGATTTTGCATTTTATATGCATATTGTGGGTGTAGCAGCCTTTGGCTATGTCATTTTGGTATTGGAGCTAGCAAAGCTCTTTTGAAGGATAATTTTTATTTTTATTTTAAATTGTAAAGAATGCATGAATGTTGAAGGAAATAAGGAAAGCTAAGATTTTAATTATGACTGACAACAGTTGTAGATTGGACAGATATGCAGTGAAAGCATGATAACGAGGAAATTCAGATTTGCAGAATCTGGGTTAAAAAAATGTGTTTTGAAGATTTACAAAGTTATGTTTTGAAAGATGTATGTACAGGAACAATAGTGATGGAAGAAACGAAAAAAGAGATAAGATTTGAATCTGATAGACAACATGTAGTGTAGCAAAATATTGGAAGAAAGTGCGGAAGAAGTGGTGAAACAAGATCACATAGAGATTTTGAAGGTGAGGTATTTTAATTTTGTTTGAAGATTATGTTTGCAGAATTTAGGTTGCAGAAAATTGAGGAGAATCTCAGCAAGAAGATCACAGCTTTAAAGAGTAGTAATGAAGGAAGTCAGTAAAGGCTTCTAAGTGGAACAAGAATGCGGTAGAACCTTGAGGAATTGCAACAGAGGTTGGAGAAAAAGGACAGTTGTGTTCTTAAAAGGTGCAAATGAGTTGAAGCCTAGAAGGAGAAGAGATAATGATCAAAAGGTTCCAAAGAATAGAGAACCAGTGCTTGCCAAAAGACCAAGTCTAGAGAGGGGATTGGTGAGGTAAGTGGTAGCAGGGAGGACTTGCTGTTGCAGAGGCTTTAATACAACTCATGATGAATGAATGAGGAACTCATGAAGATAGAAATGGATAAGAAAATGACTACTGATAGTCATAGTAGAAATGAGAGAGGTTCTGAGAGAGACCAAAACAGAATGAAAATGAAGAAAGAAGATGCTAAGGCAAATGACATATAGAGATAGTTAAGTAAGGAAGAGTATGAGAGAGAGAAAGATGAGATAGCAGTTCAAATTGAAGTGTTGCTGGATTTGTTAGAGAGGAATGAGGAAGAGAAGATGTGTGGTTTTCTTGTAAGAATAAAGATAAAGTGGCATAAGCTACAGATGAAGAAAGAGAAAATGATAAATTCTCAGCTGAATGAAAAATTACTGAGAATAAATGGGTATTTGGGGAAAGACTTGAAGACTGAAACTTCAATTGATACCAAGAGGTCACATGATTTTAAATCTGATAATTTTTTTATGTTTGTAGGAGGAACATGTGAAGAAAAACAAACTGCTGATATTGTCATAAAGGAAGAAGAAAATGGGACAGTCAGATCTCATGTAAATGTCCATACACAATTGGGGAAAAGTTTTACGTTTCTACATATTGTAAGTAAAGGAAATTTAACTTATGCTGATGGCCAAAAGCTGGAAATTAAGCAATCAATTGAAAATCTTAAGGGGATTGAGGAGAAGACCATTGAAGAATTTCTGAATAATATAGAGGATTTGTAACAACAGAAGGATTTGGTGATTAAATCATCAAATGGGACTGCAAGGTTTTATGGTTTTAAAACTAACAAGCTGTGTGTGAATGTATGTATTGCAAAAGAAAAATCATATGATGAAACTATATTGAATGAGGTTGAAAATTTCCAAGAAAAATATGATGATGATTATCTTTCAGATGAAGACCAAGTTGAGTTATTGCAACAAAAGGAATTCATAAATTCCTTGTTCAATGAAATAAATTTTTTTAGTGAATATGTGACAGTTATGTCTAATGGTGAGAAATTTTTTATTGGTAATTACAATGAGAAATTGATTTTATTAAATGGCCAAATGAAGAGCAATGGGCATACAACTAAAACTATCACATATATGGAGGATCAAAATTCTATTCTGATGAAGGATGAGGAGATAGTGTCACCAGGAAATTTGGCTTGTGAGAAAGAAGAATATAGTGAAGATTGTACAAATATTTTTTCAGATGAGATGACAGATTTGTGGCATAAATTAAGTATTTTTGAGAAGAGGCTAGAAAAACAAAGGATAAGTATTCAAGTTTAAAGTCAACGCTGAATGAGAATGAAAAAGTTCATTTTTATGAACTAGAGCAAAGAGACATCCTTGAAATGGATGATGTGGAAGAAAGACTCGCTGATAGTCTTGAGAATTCTTTGAAGGATTGGAGTCAACATATTGATGTGCTGATAAAGGAGGAAATTTCAGAGCAACAAATTGAAATATTTCCAGAGAAAGAAGAGACAGAAAGGTCTTATGATTTTGATGATTGTTTTATGATTGTAGGTACTGTTGAAGAGACCAAAGAATGTTTGTTCTAGGAAAACAGATTAAAGAAAAGAAAAGAGGATGACAGTGAATGGAAAACTAAATACATGTCCAAGGAATTGCTGAAGACAGTAGAAAAAGGAATTGTCATATGTGACAATTAGGAAGTTCAGTTATTAGTTGCAGTAAACAAGAGGGTGAGGATGAAAGGGCGGCAGTAAGAATAGAAGTTCAACAATCAAGAGGTGGAAGTACTCAACAGTCAGAAGATATATTAGGAAAAAAATTTGAATTGATAAGAAGGCTAATGGTGAAAGTGTCTCAGAAGAAGACAACAACAGGAAAGAAAAGAAGCAACAACAAAAGGAAGACAAGAACATAATGTGAAAGTATAGCAAGTGGGAAGATGCAGAATAAAGTATGGAAATCTGGAAAAGTGCAGTTGAAGAATGATGCAACTTATGGACAACAACAAAATAGAGTATGTGATCCAGGAAGACAATGATTAAAAACACATGATCAGGGGATCATGATAAATTTCTACTTTGGGAGTTTGATGCAAGAGCATCCGACTCAACAATTTTATTGTAATTTAGAAGATAGAGGGGGTTTTTTGTTTTCAAGGAAATTGGATTTTTATGTAACAAATTAAAATAATTTGTTTAGAGTTTGAATGATTTTAATGAGAGATATTAATCAGTGAGGAATTTTGTAAATGTTCCTGAATTATTGGAGAACATGAGAGAATTAGGAATTAGAATATTTGGGAGTTAGCTGTAAATCCTAAATTAGAATTAGTTTCAAGAATCAGGGGATTTATGAGAATCCTTAGGGATAATAGAGTATATTTATGAATTGATTTAGGATCTAAACCAAAATTGGTTTTAGAATCCAACTGTATATATTGTAAGCTTTAAGGGCATAATGGAAGAGAGATTTAGGATTTAGAAAAGTAGAGCTTGGATTGTAAGCCTATGGGCAATAAGAAGGAAAATGCCACTGATTTGAATATCACGCCAGAAAGAGGAAATATTTTGTAATTGTTTGGTTATATATATATATATATATATATATATATATATATATATATATGTGGAAGAATTCCATTCTGAATTTGGGTGTGTTGCATTGATTGACAGATTTATGTGAAGCAGAGAATTGACATTACATTTATACTCATGAGACTGGAAAATGAAGTATAAACAGAGTATTCGATTTCCGAGTTAATGGATACTCAAAATTTGGGGTTAAATATCTGTAATAGAGAATTTACATCGATCACAGAATGGATCGATGGTGAACCATGAATCTGAATTGGGCTTTCAATTGGTGTGCAATGCGCAATTTGAAGAAGTGAATGAGGTCAGAATATAAAATCAAAGGCGAGAAGGTAAGAAATCTGTTTCTATCACTGTATATCTGAATGTATGTCATAGTGAAATTTGAAGACTCTGTATAATGGAGTATATATATAAGGAAAGCCGCATTAAAAGAACTTGAAACATTATGGAAAATCATGATTATAACAATGTAATGATAAACATTTATAATCATTTGAGAAGATTCAACAAAAATACGAAGTTGAAATTATATGAGGAAAGGATCGAGTAGTTCTGAGCATTTATGATCTCGGTTTCCATTGCAGAAGAAAAATAGATTAGTGATCCAAAGGTACAGTTAGATTTATTGTGTTATAGATTGGTTTTGTGTGAAACCCATGAACTATTGTACGGTTTTAGACAAAGAGCTTGAGTTTCATAAAATATAGCTTTGTTGTGTTAAATTGCTTCCAAACATAAAGTAATTCTTTTAAAACGAAGAATCGAAATTGGGTTTGCCAACGATTAAAGCATGAATGGATATTTGTCTCCATTCTAGAATAAAATGATTGGGAAATTGTTAATTGAATGCAAGGCTCGGCGTGGAACTAAGTTGAAATCGTGATTCTGTGAAGTAACAAGCGAAATGTGAGTAATGGCACAATTAATGAAGAAGTGGTTTTGAAAACCACTAAAAGGCTTTCGTACAACTTAGAAAGGGAAAGTGGTAATATTTGGGAAGAATGTGATAGCGGCTATGTGGTGACATGTAGCTTTGACTTAAAAGTCAATGCCACTTATTTTGCATAAGTTCAAAAATGTTAAATAGCACGTGGGTTAAAATGTGATTGCCGTTGGATCAAATGGATGAGGATAGCATGTGGAAAAAGGTGTGTTTGAATTAAATGTGGGTCCAATATATAAATATTGATACTTTGGGTTTTATTCAAAGTCAAATGCGTAGATAGGAATTATATTGGAGCAAAGGTTTTAAACAAGGGTTTCCACTTTTGAATAAATTAAAGGAGAAAACCTTGGATAATGGGGTTTATTTAAATAAAAAAAAATGTTGGATGATGTGAAGTTCTTAAATACATAATATGGGTGCTTTATTATAGTTTAAATAAAACTGATATGGAAAACATCTGCATAAGGGACCATTACAATTTGGGATTTTGCATTTTATATGCATATTGTGGGTGTAGCAGCCTTTGGCTGCGTCAGTTGTGGAGAGAATTTGGAGGCCATGAAGTTCAAGATGCCACCCCAAGGAGATTCAGGTTGAATGTTCATCTTGTAGAGATTGGGGGTCATGAGGCAAGAGAAACTGTCTAAGAACCAACTCAAGGTGCCATTAACATATTTACAGGCCCTGATGAAATACTGAATAGTTATTATTATTTTCACATTGGCTGGGTTGCTGTAGAGCGTTTCCATATCCAAATAAAATCATAGGTCATTTCATTATAGTGCATTATATGGATATCCTTCATCATGGTCCATTGTATGGCCTATACATTGGAATGGATTATTAAATGTTTACCGTAACTTCAAGAAATAAAATGAAATAAAGAGTTGGGTGTTAAAAGTGTTAGAGATTTTTTTTTATTTGTCTCAGGAATATTACAGTGGTATCATGGAATATATCGATATAGACGAGATTTAAATCTAGTCTTAGTAAATCAAGGCTACTCACAAATCGCTCGTCTTCAATGATCGTCGCGGAGCGATTGAGTTTTACAGACGAGTGTTACCAATGTAAGTTTCTCTATTGTGACGGCTGAAAAGCATATTTGTCCACCACTCAAGCAGGCTGAAGTGAAACGATTGATCTGCAGACCATGACCGGGAGGGACAAGGCATAGGTGCATCACTCCACTCACTACATCGAATACTCAACTCCTTTTGGTCACAGAATCAACGAACAAAGGCATAGGAACTGAAGTTTGTCCAAGCCCGTGGCATCAACATAACTACTAAGGCCTAAGGCCACGTGGGTAAAATTAATGGTATAATCGCCCTTTCTAATTTTGTTAAAGTTGGAAAAGTTGGCATAGGATGGGGGTCTATGTTAAATGAGTTTGATTTTTATATAATTATTTGGATGTATAAGGGCATATAAGTAGGTATAAATGTTTATAAGGGGATTTGACGTAAAATAATATATATATATATATATATATATATATATATATATATATATATATATATATATATATATATATATATATATATATATATATATATATATATATATATATATATATATATATATATATTATTTTACGTCCGTCCCTTATAAACACATACCTACTTATATATATATATATATATATATATATATATATATATGAAAAAATAAAAGAGAGAGGAGTTTGGGGTTTGATAGTATTATTTTATTGTTAAAAAAAAGTGAGAAGTAGGGGGCTTTAATTCCTTTTGGGATATATGATGGTTAGATGTTAAAGTGAATTGATATTTCTCTGTTTTGAAGATGGGTCTTGAAGAGATCCTAGAAAACACTCATAAACTTATTGATGAACTAGATAAAATATATGTTCCTTTACGCACCAATACCTCCTTAAATGAAAATAATGATAAAAAAAACATAACTTTATTGAAAAGAGTCTATGCCATTCTGCAGCAAGAGTGCCCATGGGAAGCAAAGAAAGGATAGGGAAGAGGGGATACTCTCTTTGCACTTGGATTTGAATTGCAATGAACAAATTTAATCATAGAACTTTATAAGTTGGGGGAATTATATAGGTGTTTGTCCAAGGTGGGAAAAACAGAATGGAAGAAACTCAGTTGGGATCTCAATCCATCCATGCTTGTGTTAATACAACCCAAAATCTGGGAGCATCCTTGTGAATATGTTAGAATAACAATTTCCTCTTGTCTTAGCAGGGTCATAACTTTAACATCGCCTCTACCACCTTATAATAATGCTTCCTACCATTTAGAAGTCATGCAAAATCTTATAACTCATGGAAGGATTCAACTTTGGCACATTCATACTAAATTAGGAATGTGACGACTTAATATTTCAGGTGTTCCAAAATTTTTACAGCAACATTACATCAACTCATCGAGATCGTGTCAAAACAAGGATGAAAAATATTGTTTCCTTGTTCTTTGAAGGAGATATTAGCATCTGCAACATCCTAAGATCCAAACTGTTGAACATTTGGAGAAAGGAACTAGTTGTCTCACTAGCCTCCTATGATCTAGTTGAAAGGTTGGTCATGAAAAACATAAAATTTCTTAGGAGACTGCTTAATAAGAAGTAGCCGAAGAGAATTTATAGAGGAAGCAATAACAAAGATAGTAAAACCTTCAACAAGAATTAACTAAGAAGTAGAGGACTATGTTTTATCTACAAGGGAACTTGGGCACTTAACCATTCGTGTCTAGGTGATAGGAAGAAGGAAACAAGAATAAAACAAGAAGAGATTCCTTTAGATCATGGGGAGTCTTCTATAGTTGGGTATATTAATGGTGAGTAGCAATGTGATATTATTCAAAGAGGCATATAGGATGACAAGCATTCAGAAGTGCTTGAGGAAAATATACCTAATGGTATTGATAAGATAGAATCCTATACAACGGATTCCATATTTCTCCACCTGGATTTCCATAAAGAATATGAACAGTCATGGTGGAGACACATACATAGAATTCAACATGGCACCAAAATCGCCAGTAGAGGACTTTTAGGGAAAGATAAAAATTAAGATAGATCTTATGATGTTGAAGTAGAGAGTCTGGATAGCCCAAGACATTGTCTTACAGGAGAATAGAAAAATCGAGGAGCTCATAGGGGTACATGCTGAGTCAACGACCAAGCTACCTAGTGTATAGGAACATCTCAAGTCCCTCACACGACAAAAAAAGGAGTACAATTGGGAGTTCCAAAGCAGCCCTCTACAAGAGGACGTAGATAGGGCTTGCGACACTACCAACCCACCTTTATAAATTAGGGTGAGTAGGGAGGATTTATCCAAATGGATCATGTTGGGTGACCGAGTGGAGTAACATGAGTTGAGCATATGGAAATATCAATATAGTAGAAATATTAAATGTGCAGGAATTCATGCATTAGATCCTTCCCACAAGATGGATTGGTGATAAAATATGGGTTGGAACTCTATTGATGGGATGATTCCTAGGAGGATATTCTTAGCTAAGGGAATACTGTAGGTTGGGCTCTTTAGCGTATACAGTGATGGATGACCGAGATAGTATCATAACCCAAACATCCTAGGACTTAAGTGGCATTGGGATCTAGTCGTCTCTATTAAGGGAAGGATTGGTTGAAGGATAATTTGGGATTCAGGTACCAAAGGATCCATTTAGGATAATTTAGCATGTAGGATTGTGATATCAAACTTGTTTTTATGGGATCCTGGTATCAATTTACATATGCTTCTAATATGGATAGAAGTGGATTACATGATGACAAGAAATATTTGCATGAGAGGATTTGTAATATTATTTTCTCTACATGGTTAAAATGGATGAAATCTACCCATGGTATTTACCGTGGTATTTGCACATGGTATCTGCCCATGGTATTTTCCTTCATTTTTTAAGGGGGTTAAAATAAAATAAAGTTTCTAGAGCATCCATCAAGCCTATAAAAGGGTATAGGAGCTAGGAATTGGGATCATCCTGAGTTTTCTATATATTTTATATTTGTTGAGAACTTGGAAATTCCAGTTCTAGTTCGATCCATGGAAGAAAACCCCGTGGGAATGATTTTTCTGGTGGATGATCCATCCAGGGTCCACAATTTTTCTTTAGTGTCTTTGTTTTCACTTTTGACGAGAAACCATGCATGCCATTGTAGGGGCTTCAATATTATAGTATGGGCATTACTATTTTCTTTTGTTAATAATATAAATAAGGGTTGTATCTTCTTTATAGATTGATTTTGTTTTGTTTTTGGCTTGTTAGTATTGCAATTAGAACACTGAAATATTCCATTTCTGTTGATTATTTAGCCATTTGGGATCTTATTGAGGAACAAACTCAAGAACATTATGCTTGATTTTGGGGAATTCAACATTGTTCAGATACATGTGTGGAGTTCTCTGGGTCTGTAATTGCATTGCTGAGAAGAGTCTGAGTGTGACAATGCAGAAGAAGAGGGCCGAGAGCAGAGAATGGTGTGGAGTATGCTGAAAAAAATGATGAAAGCCAAAAATTTTGAATGTTAATTGAATGAGGGCTGATAGCTCAACTGAATGTGTGTTAGTGCAGTGTGAGCTTATGACAGAGTGTTACATGCGATGAATAAATATAAGGCTTTAAAGTTGAACAAATATATGGAATTAGGTAGAGTGACTGCCAAGTACAATGTGAAATATGTTGCTTATCGAGTGTGGGTTGGAGCTTGCATAACAAGGAGTCCGTGCTTCCATCTAAGTGGATGTTTTAGTATAGCTTGAGGGTTGGTGGCTCTTGCAAGTTGGTGCTTGCATAATTCCAAGAAGATGCATATTGGTGCTTGCAAAAAATCCATGAAGTTGATGCTTCAGTTGGTGTTTTTGGTAAGTTGATGAGGTTTCTACAGAACAAGGTATTTGGTGCTTCCTTCTAGTGGGTGCTTGAAAACAATTAAAGGGAGTTGGTGCTTTCTATGAATGGTGACTCACAAAATATTTGACGCAATAGAGTAGGAGATTACATCAAATAAAAAAAAAGCTTTAGTGGTTTTTTCCATTTGGGTTTCCACGCTAAATCCTATGTGTATGATGCTCATGGCCTTGTTGTGTATTCTTATGCATTGAGTTTACTTGTCGTAGTTATGATTTGTTCGTGCTTTTTCACATGATGGTTTTAAAGTTTGAATGTGAAAGTATAAGTTGGAATTAAAAGTAAAATTAGCCTTAATACTAATTCACACCCCCCGCCTCTTAGTATTAAACAATATTTCCAATAGATCCATGGCTAAGCATTTCATAGTTTTACATACTCTCGAAAGGCACTATAGCTCATCTTCACGAAGATAGTGCTTTTTCCTTATCATGGTCATGTTGAACAATCCTAATAATGGGGAATACGTGGTTGGAAATCGACCATGGAATTAAGAATATTTAGGAGGAATCCCAGGAGGCATTAATATGCAGTATACTCATGTCATCCATGATTTATCTATCTGATGGGGATGATGATCACTTAATTTGGTAAAAAAATCCAACTTCGAGAGAGTTTACACTAGAGTTAGGATACCAGGTAGAGGTTGAAGCCTGTTTTAGTGATGAAATTTATTGGTGGTGGAAATATCTTTGGAAACACAATCGTCTAGTAAAATGTAAGTTGGCCTTAAGACTATCTCTCAAGAACAAATAGCTTATGTGGGACAATGTACTGAAGAGGGGATGGATTGAACCTAGCAGGTGTTCTCTCTATAGATATGAAGAGGAAACCATATATTACTTATTTATTACATGCCATTTCTCTATTTAGGTATGGTCTTTGGGAAAATTCACTTTTACACCTATTGCATCTTGAATTGGCTCTAAGACAAATTTGTTAGTGAGTTCCCAATTTTCCATCCTTCTTTTGTTCATTCTATTTGGTGGACCTAGAATTTAGCTATTTTACAATACAAATTGATATAATTTGAGGGTTTTATGGATTTTATTGATTCCACTTGCAAATAATTCAGAACTAAAACAAAGGGGAAAAAATAGATTGTTAGTCATGGTCGTTGTTGATGAGGAAACCCCGTAGATATTTTTTGATGGTGCCAGCCAAAGACACCGCGCCATAGGCGAACAAATAAAAAAACAGTCCTTACAGCAAATTGGAAATTAATATATGTTGCAAAGTTCAAAATATAAAAATGATTCAGATTTTTGGAGACTCAAAACTAGTGGTGGATTGTGTATGTGATCATATCTGCATTGTTGCACCCTCCCTTGGGAATAATTTAAAGAATATAAAAGATGAAATGGGTTCACTTGAATGGTTCACATGCAAACATATATATAGGGAACTCAATATGAAGTCTCACCAACTATCCAAGGAAGTTGTGTATGTAACCCAAGCAACCTTGATATCTATGAATTTGTTGATCGCAATGGCCATATAGTTTCAAATCTAGAGCCTTAGAAATCTATAATTTTTTCAGTTTTTTTTGTTATATACTTTGATCTTGAATTCCATTTTTTTTATAAACTTTATAAAAAAACTTATCAAATCATCACAATATATATATATATATATATATATATATATATATATATATATATATATATATATGTTTCGATAGAGAAGAAAAATGTTTGGTTGGCCCATGAAAACAAATAATAAAGATGACCAAGGTTCAAGCAAGGAATTGGATGTCTTACAAACTCGCCTCTCCAATGACATCGAGTTAAACTCAGACCTCTCATAAAAATTATTATTTTTGAACTTATATTTTTATGATGCGAACAACTTTGTTTTGATTCATCTGAATCCATCACAGTATATTATTTGAATAATCACATTGTGAAAAACATACTTAAAATATATCGTTTGAGTGAAAACATACTTAAAATATTGTGATGGATCCTAGGAATCAAACAAATCAATACTTTTGTTCACAACATTATCAAACATGGCACCATCCGTGAGCACACGTGGGATAAAACTAGCCTAGATCCATCTAAATTCGGATCTATCATGTGCCGAGAGGGATCAAATTCCTCGAGGTGAAAACCTTCTTTTTGTAGTGTAGAATTTGAGGAAAGGTTGGAACCTTGAGGGATTTGATCCCTCTCGGCGCCTGGTAGATCTAGAGTTAGATGGATCTAGGCAAGTTCTAGTTGAGGGAAATAATGACACATTTTTAGATTATCATTATTATCTATATGTTTGAGATAAACTTCATACTTTGAAATTTATATTATGTTTTCAATGTTTGACATGAATATATCATTCTCTTCTGTAATTTTGTTTTTGTTGCTTGCCTTGAATGGTTTGTAAGTCTGTGCCTAGATGCTTTGAGTGGTTCGTGTGTTTGGAATTGGATGGTAATGTTTGTGAATGTTACAATTGTTTTGTTATATTTCTATATGTGTATGTAATTGTATGTTAGTAATTATTTGGTGATGATTAAGGGAGACAAACTTCTCAATAGTTTGCAATGACATATTACAAAATATATCTTGAAGAGTAGTTTTAATAATTTACTACATCAAGATTGCTCTTGAAATCATTTGTTTCTTTGCTAATTTTTGAAATAATTTATTTCCTTCAAAATATTTTGATGATTTTTTTAATCGATAGTTTATTTTGCAAAAGTCAAGAAATAATGTATTTTGAATTTATTTTAATGAGTGGTCAGATTTACAAAATATTTACATTATTTTTTTTATTTTTTCCATCCTTTCATATCGATTATATGAAAAGGATAGTTGATATCATAAACCATACAATTCTTTAAATCGAATTACTATAACACAAAAATCAATGGACATTGTGAATCATATTTTTTTTTGCTTACACTGAAATCAATGGACATTGTTAATATAATCACTTTAAGTTAATGTAAAATCATACATTGAGTTACATCAAATAGGAAATCATCATTTGCACTGAAAGCAATGCATCTAATGCACACAATCAAATAAGATTAGAAAACATATACACTGAAATCAATGAACCTATTGCAAGCAAACAAATAATATTAGAAATCAACATCTACACTAAAATCAATTCATCTAGTGCAAGAAATAAAACAAGATTAGAAATCAACATCTACACTGAAACTAATGCATCTAGTGCAAGCAATCAAATACGATTAGAAATCAATATCTACACTAAAACCAATGCATCTAGTGAAAGAAATCAAATACGATTAGAAATTAACATCTACATTGAAATCAATGCATCTAGTGCAACCAATCAAATAGGATTAGAAATCACCAACTACATCAAAATCAATGCATTTAGTGCAAGAAATCAAATATAATTAGAAACCACCATCTACACCGAAATCAATGCATATAGTGCTTGAGCAATAAATAGAATTAGAAATCGACATCTACACTAAAACCAATGCATCTAGTGCAAGCAATCAAATAGGATTAGAAATCATGTCTACATCAAAATAAATGCATTTAGTGCAAGAAATAAAATAGAATTAGAAATCAACATCTACACTAAAATCAACGAATCTAGTGCAAGCAATCAAATACGATTAGAAATCAACATCTACACTGAAATCAATGCATCTAGTGAAAACAAACAAATAGGATTAGAAGTCACCATCTACCATGAATTTAATGCATTTAGTGCAAGAAATCTTCTTCCCTCTCTCCCCCCTCCATATATATCTATATATCCATCCATCTGTCCTTCTTTGCCTCTCTATCTCACCCTAAACATACACTCTCTCTCTCCATATCTTCCTTTTCACTCCCCCTCTCTCCCTCTCACTCCACTTTTCTCTTTGTATGTCTTTCTTATTCCCTCCCTCTCTCCCCTTCCAAATCCATATGTTTGTCCTACCTCTTTCCTCCTCTCTCTCCCTCTCTCTCCCCTCCTCTCTCTTAAGTAGTCTCTTTCCCTTTCTGTCCCACCTCCCTCTCTCTCTCCCCATCTCCCTTTTTCTCTTCCTATCTATCTCTCTTTGCCCTCCAAGCTTGTCACTATCTCCCTCCATCTCTCCTTCTCTCTGCCCCCCTCCCCCCCCTCCATATTTATTCTTCCCTCTCTCTCTCTCTTACCCTTCTCTCCCTCTCTCACTCCTTTCCTTCTCTCTATCTTCATTCCTCCTCTTCGTTATCCTTCAATTTATCTCCTTCAATGCAAGCAATCAAATAGGATCATAAATCACTATCTACACTAAAATAAATGCATCTAGTGCAAAAATTATTCTCCCCTCTCTCACCCATCCATCTATGTTATGAAACCAGCTCACAAATAGAAGAAAATATCAATTAATGACTTAGAAATCAACCTCTTCAAGGGGGAACCCTCCTTTACATTACATAAATGAACAATTCATTGATGATACAAATGACAAAACCTACGTTCTATATATAGGAGTCTAAGGGGTCACAATATAACAATATGGGGACCACATGGGCACAACAATAGCAATAATGGGGCGACAGTTATAGGCACAATAATAAAAATATGGGGAATACATGGGCAACCTCCAATACATTACATGAATGAACAATTCTGGATGATACAAATGACAAAACCTCCTCTCTATATATAGGAGTCCATGGGGCCACAATGTAATCCTAGCCGACCTAACAATAATAATGTAAGGGCACAATAATAACACTGTGGGGGTTACAGGGGTACAACAATAACAATAAAGGGGTTAAAATAACAACAATAAGGGACTATACTAGTAATATAAGGACCTAACATGCTCCTCTCCTTCAAAAAAGTGTTGTCCTCAATGCTTGAGTAGCTCTGGGTGCTTCTGTATAAAATTCTCATCCTCCCATGTAGAATCTTTAGTGGGTAAGTTCTTCCATTTGATGAGATAATCTGAAATCGATCGATTTCGTAGCTGTCGAGTTCTTGTTTCCGTAACTGCTTCAGGTTCTCATATGGTTTTTCCTTCCTCATTAAGTTCTGGCAATACTGTTTGAACTAGAAGTTTTCCCCCTATAACCTTTTTTAATCATGAAACATGGAAAACTGGTTACACTCGCGAAGAAGTAGGAAGCTCCAATTTGTATGCCATAGTACCAATCTTTTGCAACACCTTGTAAGGACCATAATATTTTGGCGATAATTTATTATCCTTCTTAGCTTGCTTGAGGGACATTTGTTTGTATGGTTGTAGTTGTAAAAATTCCTAGTCTCCCACATCAAAACTTCTCTCACTGCGATGTTGATCTACCTGTTGTTTCATTCGATTTTGTGCCAAATTTAGATTATCCTTTAAGAGTTGGAGAACTTCTTGTTTTTGCTCAATGTGATCCTCCACTGCTTGAACCCTATAATTTTCCCTTAAATAAGGTGTTATGGACAGTGGATGATATCCATAAAGTGCCATAAATGGGGTCATTTTTGCTGCAGTATGGAAGGAAGTGTTAAACCACCATTCAGCGAGAGGTAACTACTTGACCCATTTTGCTTGCTTATCAGATACAAAACAACGAAGATATCCTTCCAAACATTTATTCACTATCTTTGTTTGACCATTGGATTGAGGATGATAAGATGAGCTATGAGCTAGTTGAGTACCCAAACAAGAAAATAATTCCATCCAAAAATTTCCTGTAAAAATGGGATCTTTGTCACTTAAAATAATCTTCGGGTTTCCATGTAGCTTTTGAATTTTTTCCATAAATGCAGTAGCAACTGTACTTGCTTTAAATGGATGAGATAATGCACAAAAGTGTGCATACTTGGTAAGTCTATCAACTACCACTATGATGACACTCCTTCCTTCGGACTTAGGTAAACCTGTGATAAAATCCATTGAAATCTCCTCCCAACGTTGACTTGGAATGGATAAAGGTTGTAGAAGACCCGGGTTCTTAATTGTCTCAACTTTATTTTGCTGGAAAACCGAACATTCCGCCACAAAATTTTGAATATCAGATTTAAGGCCATCCCAAAAAAATTCTTTCTTCACCCTGTGGTAAGTTTTTAAAAATCCCGAGTGTCCTCTTAAAGGAGAAGTGTGCAATTCCAAAAGAATCTTTTGTTTTAGTTGGGAATTCTTGCAAATATATAAGCGATATTTGTACCATAAGGAATCATTTTTCCAACTAAATGTATCAGATGTACTAGGATCTTGTTGTAACTTTTGAATGAGTGTCCAAAATTCTTCGTCCTTCTTCCATTCATCCCTTGCTTCAGTTATCCAATCTGGTTGGATAATAGAAATGGCACAAAGCAATGCTTCCACCTCTTCATCCTTTCTTGAGAGTGCATCTGCAACAAAATTTAGCTTCCCTTTTTTGTAGATGATTTCAAAGTGATAACCTAACATATTTGTGACCCATTTTTGCTACTCTTCTGAAGATAGTCTTTGTTCCAAAAAGTGTTTAAGATATCATGATCAATTTTTACCTTGAAGTGTCTTCCCATTAGGTAAGGTCTCCATTTCTTTAGTGCATGTAGTATTTCCAACATTTTCGTCTCATAAATAGCCTTTTGTAAATACTTTCTTTTGATTGAACGACTTTCAAAAGCAATGGGTCTTCCTTCTTGCATTAAAACAACACCAATTCCATTTCCTGAGGCATCACATTCCACAATAAAGGTTTTTGTGAAGTCTTGCATAGCTAAGACTGGTGCTAGGCACATTGCCTCTTTAAGATGTTCAAACGCCTTAGTTGCTTCAGGAGTCCATGAAAATGCATCTTTCTTCAATAATGTTGTTAGAGGTGCTGCTATTCTCCCATAATTCTTAACAAACTTGCGATAGTACCCTGTTAACCCGAGAAATCCGCGCAACTGCTTTATGGTTGTGGGGACTTTCCATTCCTTAATGGATTTAATTTTTTTAGGGTCTACCTTAACACCCTCATGAGATATAATATGACCTGGATATTCCACCTCTTGTATTCCAAAGAAAAATTTGGATGTTTTTGCATATAATTGTTTCTCCTCCAATAGTTTGAGCACCATGTCAACATGTTGAACATGATCCTTCCAAGACCTGCTATAGATTAGTATATCATTAAAAAATACTTGCACAAATTTTCTAAGGAAGGGTTTGAAAATGGAATTCATCAACCCTTGAAATGTAGAAGGTGCATTGGTAAGGCCAAAAGGCATGACCAAAAATTCATAATGACCCTCATGAATTTGAAATGTTGTTTTTGGAATATCTTCAGTCTTCATTCTAATTTGATGATATCCTGAACGAAGATCCAACTTGGTAAAATAAATTTCTCCATGTAATTCATCCAATAATTCATCAATCACAGGAATGGGAAATTTATCTTTAATGGTGAGCTTATTGAGCTCCCTATAATACGGACACATGCACCATGATCCATCCTTCTTGTGTACCAATACTACAGGAGCAGAGAAAGAACTTTGACTAGGTTGAATTATACCCGCCTCTAACATTTTTGAAATCATACGTTCAATTTCGCTCTTTTGGAAGTAAGGATATCTATAAGGCCTGATGTTTGGAGGAACACTTCCTGGAATCAAATGAATAGCATGATCATGATCACGAATAGGTGGGAGTCCTTTGGGAGTTTCAAACACGTTGGAATGATTGTCCAAGACTTGTTGGAGATCTGCAGAAATAGATGATTTTGATGTTGGAACTTCTAGTGAGCATAATTGTGCAATTACGCCTCTTTGTTCTTTCTTTAGAAGCTTTGTCATGCCATTAGAGCTTATTATCCTTCCTGGCTTCCCTTCAATACCCCGTAATTCGACTTCCTTTTCTTCTGAAAAGAATTTCAAGAAAAGTTCTTGAAAATTAAAAGCTACCGTCCCCAAAGATTGTAACCATTGTACTCCTAGTACAACATCAGCACCTCCCATAGGAATGGAAAGCATTGGACTTGTCAACACATATTCCCCCATGGTTAGCTTCATATTATGGCATTTTCCAGAGCAATTTATAGTTCCTCCATTTGCAACCATCACTTGACATTCTGGTGCTGGGTATAGGAAACAATTTAATTCCTTGGCTACCTTACAATGAATAAAATTATGGGTGCTACCTGAATCAATCAACACTATTACCTTTTCTTCTTGATATGTCCTTCTATCTTGAGAGTTTGAGGAGTGGTAATTCCTGCCAATGCATTACACGATATGGTCGGACTCATTTCTTCCTCTTCTAGGGTTGGTTCCCGGTGTATATCCTCTTCTTGTTCATTTTCTTCTTCCTCTTCACAATTTATGTAAAATAATTTCTTCTCAGCACACTTATGACCTTTAGTGTATTTTCTATCACAACTGTAGCAAAGCCCTTTTGCTCTTTTTTCTTCAAATTTTTGTGGTGTCAACCTTGTAGGTTGTGGAAATCTAGGCGTAGCAACACTTCCTTCTTTATAGAATTGAGTGGTAGGCTTCCTTGTCGCCATAATTTTACATTCAACTTTTCTTGCCAACCTGAATGCCTTCTCCAATGAATCAGGTTCCAAAACAAGAACTTCATGTTGGATGTTATC
The DNA here is from genome assembly GCA_034641835.2 of Pinus albicaulis. Classification (NCBI taxonomy): domain Eukaryota; kingdom Viridiplantae; phylum Streptophyta; class Pinopsida; order Pinales; family Pinaceae; genus Pinus; species Pinus albicaulis. Next base: position 1,600,348,139 of record CM076580.1, read on the forward strand.
CTTTAGAGTACCTAAGAAGAGATCAATCCTGTGTTCCTCTGGAATATTAGTTACCCTTATATTCAATTTTTGGAAGTCCTCAATGTGCTGCCCCACTAAACCCTTTTGTTTGAAATTTATCAATTGGCTAAAGAAGGTGTTGCTCTTTGTATCCTCATAATGTGCTATCATTTCCTCCGTTAAAATTGACCAAGTGACAATTTTTTTACGGGAGCAAAGCCATCGATACCATACAAATGTATTTTGTTCTAAATGTAAAGTTGCAATGCGTACCTTTTGTGTGTTTTGCACATTATTGAGATCAAAATATTGCTCCATCTATAGTATCCATGTTACGGGATCCTTGTCATCAAACTTCCTCATATCCATCTTTGGAATATGGTGGTTCTTCCATCCAACCTTAGAGTTTATGAAATCATGGTTAACATTTATTTTGTTCTCATCATGAGTTTTCTCTACTATATTTTTGCCATTAGAAAACATTTCTTGTATCAACTTTTCCCAACCTTCGATTTCTACTTTTAGATCATTCTTCATGTTTTCCATGTTGTCTTTAATTTTTTCATCGATCTTAGCTTCCGTTCTGTCCATCTTAGCTTCCATGCCCACTTCCATGCCATCCATCTTAGCTTCCAAAACATTCATCTTGGCTTCCATGCCTTTCTTCAAACCATCCATCTTAGTTTCCACACCTTTCTTCAAACCATCCATCTTAGTTTCCACGCCTTTCTTCAAAACTTCCATTTCATTTTTTGTTGCTCTTTGTGATAGCAAAATTTGGTGCACTTGCTCTTGTAATTTTGATATCTCATGTTGTGTTTCTTCATCTTCATGAGTCATAGTGGAGCCTTCTAAAGGCTTAATGGGTGTTGAATTATTTTTATGGGGCATTTTAGAACCCAATACTGATATCTATTCTTAAATATGCCCTTGGAATAAATTCAAACTAATTTTTTTCAAACGAGACTTATGTAATTCGAAAAAAATACACACCTTTTTCTTGCTTTTGAGGAGCTCGATATTGAAACTGAATTATTTATGTGATTTTTTACCTTCAATATATGAAATTTGGCCCTAAGGTAGCCCTATGAATCCTCTTTCAAATGCCATAGGTCGGACCTGATTTGGATTCTTGAAGCCAAAGTTGTGCCCAATATCCTACGATGACCTAATTATGGCTGGTTCAGTAGAGTGAAATTGTATGACTTGCCACGTGTCACTGTTTCCTCCTTCGGCTCTGAAATTGATAGAAAGGAAACTATAGTCCGTGTACTTGCGGCCACTTTTTACAGAATTTCAATCCAATTCTCAGAGAGAGAGTTATGAATATTTTTCCATGATCACTTCTTTGACATGAAATTCAGGAGCCTGAAAAAGACCTAACTTCCATAGACCATATCTCCGAAAATATTGCGAACCAAGATCTGAAATTTTGTGACAATGTTCCTCAGGATTTCAGCTTTGTTCTCTAGACCTTTCATCTTCTGAAACTCTCTAGAAAAAAATTTATAGAAAAAATTCCGCGATGACCTGTTTAGGTTAAATTCAGGAGCCTGCAAAATTCCCTACCTTCCACAGATCATATCTCCAAAAATGTTGTGAACCAAGCTCTGAACTTTTGTGACGATGTTCCTCTAGATTTCGGCTTTGTGCTTTAAAAATTTCAGCTTTTGAACCTTCATATAAAAAACGTTATATCGAAAATGCCACGATGACCTGTTTGGAGCAGCAAAACCCTAGAATCCAAAGCTCTGATACCAAATGTTATGAAACCAGCTCCAAAAATAGAAGAAAAGAAATACCAATAGCTTAGAAATAAGAAAATATTAGGGGGCAACCTCCAATACGTTACATGAATGAATAATTCTTGGATGATACAAATGACATAACCTCCTCTCTATATATAGGAGTCCATGGGGCCACAATGTAATCCTAGCCGACCTAACAATAATAATGTAAGGGCACAAGAATAACACTGTGGGGGTTACAGGGATACAACAATAATGATAAGGGGGTTAAAATAACAACAATAAGGGACTATACTAGTAATATAAGGACCTAACAAACAAAAATAACAATAATGGGGCGATAGTAATAACAATAAGGGGTTACACTAGTATTATAGGGACCTATGACAGCAACAAAATTGAAGACCAGGCCCCAAGGAGAGCTGGTCCCTAGATTTACTCTATCCACGTTTGCCTTAGTGCAATTTTGTTCTAATACAAGAAGTCCCCTGCTTTTCCCTTTCAAAATTTATTGTCAATTTCATAGGAATTGACAAATAAATATATTAACCTAACTTTGATTATAACCCCTCATATATATATTGTCACTTGTGTTTTTTTTCTTATTCTCACGCGCATAATCATAGATATATATGTGTTTCATAAAATCCCCATTCGATGTTAATACCTTGGGAATTTTTTAAATGTATCTCCGTACTTTAAGACAAAACCTTAAGCACTAACCATCGGGTAATGACATGTATTAAGTTGACACATACACACTTTGATCTAGCACTGAACCTTATAATTAAGATTAGAATACTTGGCTTATATTAATAACCCGACCTCATTATAAATGAACCACTTTTAATACACCTTGTGGCTGGCCCACACATATAATGAGCAGATTTCAACAAATGTAAACACTCATACCTTGGGTTAACCTCCGAGCGACTTTGCAAGTGATCACTGTTCGATGAACCCACCTCCAGATCGGACAACGCACCTCCATATCGTGTTAAATTCCCCATCGAAAGTTAACACGTGAAAGTCACGCGATGAGGGTGGTATTGACTCGTCGACGTGGCGACCTTCCACTAGATCGCGTAATTTTTTTGTGGTTTCACGTCCGCGCAAAGGTGGGGCGAAATGAGTGGTTTTGGTTTTGCGAATCCGCTCCAAGTTTGGAAAAGTAATTGACTGGAGGTTCACCGGGGTTAACACAACTCTGCGTATTCACTTTGGTTCATGAACTCAGGGTTGCAACCTCGGGACTGTGCTCTTAGATAACAATGAAACAATCCTATTTCTTTTACAAGAAGATTTTCCACTATGAACAGAATCCTCTATTCTGTGGGCAAACAACTCCTACAGGTTGCCCTCTTTGAAGGCTGGTTGAACACACTAAAAAACACCTGCAACGATGGGTTAATACATCACTCTCAGCCTCTTACATAATGCATTCCAACAATTCAAGAGAAATCCACAATCAAACATAGACAGAGGTTTGCGGAGATTTACACAACAATTCTCTTCATCGAATTAATAACAGGGCTGGAGGTTCAATATGCTCGGAACCAAAAAAATTCACACAGAGACCAATTCAATCACACACAGATAATCAATAAAATATCGGCCTTTATTCAAACTGAAGCAAATGCTTAACACACCAACTTTACTGCGAAAACCCCCCCCCCCCTTTCAAAGTATCTGGCGGTTACATTTTTATACATCCTCATATGTCTCTTCGGTTCCTCTCTGAGGACTGTTTCTGTTCTAACAAAAGGCATAATTACATTCATTCGAATAATTGAACAGAACAGACAGACTGAACCTAAACTATTCGACTTCTACTGATTCTAATTGATCTAAAAGCAACTGACAGTTAAGGTGTTGGCACCTTGCTGTTACAAATTAAAATGATTTTGAACCCTCCTAGCCACAACATGTGGACAAAATTCCTACATTGCTGGCTAGTGTCTAATGCCCCTGCATCAGACTCCTGAGGGGAATTTTCCTTCATGGACTCCTGTCCATGAGCTCTTTCACTAATCTTCCTATCTTCTGCAACATTCCTTCAGTAATCCAAGTGGCATCTTCCTCTGGCTGGTCCTTCCACTTGATTAAGTATTGAAAGTACTCTTGTCCTCTGGTCTTCTTGAACACTCTTTTGTCCAATATCTTCTCTGGCTGCAGTGGTTGTGCTGGAGGTAGCTGCTTTTCCCATTCAATCTATTCCCTGTCTGATGGTCCTTCTTCTGCACCATCATCTTCATACTTGTACAGATCTGCAACATTAAAAATGGGAGATATCCCAACATAGGGGGGAAATTCAATCTCATAAGAATTAGCAGAAAACTTTCTAAGTATCTTGCATGGCCCAATCTTTTTGAACTTCAGTTTGTTATACTGCTTCTTTGGGAAACTCTCCTTTCTCAAGTGTGCCAAAACCAAATATCCTACTTCAAAATGGACTTCTCTTCTGTTCAAGTCTTCTCTGCCTTTGTATTCGATGCTGCTGCCTTGTAGCTGTTGTTTCAGTTGTTCATGTATGGCTTGGATTTTTGAAGCAAATTCCTCACCATCAGCACTCCTCAACTCTGCCTTTCCCAAATTTCTTAACTCTGATACTCCTCTGGGGTGCATTCCATAAACAATATGGAATGGGCTCTGCCTTGTGCTTCTGTTTGGTGAATCATTATAAGCATATTCTGCCTGAGGCAAAATGTGGTCCCACTGCTTGGGATGCTCTCCTGCAAGACTTCTCAATAAATTTCCCAGACTTCTATTCACTACCTTAGTCTGTCCATCAGTCTGAGGATGATAAGATGAGCTGAAACTTAGTTTGGTACCAATTTTCTTCCATAGTGTCCTCCAAAAATTGCCCACAAATTTGGTGTCTCTATCTGAAACAATACTCTTGGGCAACCCATGCAACCTAACAACTTCTTTGAAAAACAAGTTAGCAACATGGGTGGCATCACTATTTTTATAGCATGGAATAAAATGTGCCATTTTGGAAAACCTGTCCACTACAACAAAGACTGCATCATTCCCTCTCTGAGTCTTGGGCAATCCTAGAACAAAATCCATACTCACCATGTCCCAAGGCTTGTTTGGAATAGGCAAGGGAGTGTACAATCCTGAATTCTGGCTCCTTCCTTTGGCATATTGACAGATTTTGAAAATTTTCACAAAATTGTCCACTTCTGCTCTCATCTTGGGCCAATAATAGAAGTGGCTTAGTTGTTCATAAGTTTTATCAGTACCAGAGTGCCCAGTAAGTCCACCACTATGCTTATCCTTGATCAAATTTTCTCTCATGGAACATTTTGGTACACACAGTTGGTTTCTCCTGAATAGTAAGTCCTCCTGCAAGAAATAGTCCAGCCACTGGCTTCTATATGTTAGAACAGGGTTATAACATGCTTCAAATGCCTCCTTAAAATCTGAATCTGTTTTATATAGTTCTTTGAGAAAATCAAAGCCCATAACTTCAAAATTGGTTTCTTGAATAAGTAGGTGCCTCCTACTCAAAGCATCAACTACTTTATTTGCTTGGCCACTTATATGTTTCAAAAAAAAGTTAAAACCTTGGAGATACTCAACCCACTTGGCATGCTTATGATTTAACTTGGGCTGCTGTACAATGTACTACAAAGCATGGTTATCAGAGTATAATACAAATTCTTTGGACACTAAATAGTGCCTCCACTTTTTCAATGCCTGAACAATTACATAGAATTCCTTCTCATAAGAGGAATACTTCCTTCTGGTGTCATTTAGATTTTCACTGAAATAAGCTATAGGCCTATCATCCTGACTCAGCACAACTCCAATGGCTTCTCCACTGGCATCACACTTCACTTGAAATGGTTTAGTAAAATCAGGCAGAATTAAAATTGGTTTTTCAATGATCTTTTGCTTCAAAAGTTTAAAATTTCTTTTTGCTTTAGCAGTACGATTTAAATGGTTGTTTGCTCTTCTTTATTTTCTCAATGATGGGAGCATTAATCTTACTGAAGTTTCTTATAAATTTCCTGTAAAAACTAGCAAGTCCATGGAAACTCCTTACCTAAAAAACATTTATGGGTGAAGGCCACTCCACAATTGCCTTAACCTTTTCTGGGTCCATCTTCAATCCTTCTGCAGAGACAAAAAAGCCCAAATACACCAATTATTTCTTCATGAATGAGCATTTTTTAAGTTTATCAGCAGTTTCTCTTGGTGCAGCTTCTTCAAGACATAATTAAGATGTCTTAGATGATTTTCTTTAGTTTTGCTGAAAACTAATATATCATCCAGATACACTATCACAAATTTACCAATGAATTCTTTCAACACTTCATTCATAAGTCTCATAAAAGTGCTAGGTGCATTTGACAACCCAAAAGGCATTACCATCCATTCATACAGTCCTTCATTTGTTTTAAAGGCAGTTTTCCACTCATCACCCTCTTTTATTCTAATATGATGATATCCACTTTTTAAATCCAACTTTGAGAAATATTTGGCACCACTCAAACAATCCATTAAATCCAACTCTGGGAAAAGGGAATCTGTACCTGATTGTTATCTTATTGATTTCTCTAGAATCAGTACACATTCTCCAACCTCCATCTTTCTTCGGGCTCAATACTACTGGTACTGCATATGGACTCAGACTTTCTCTGATCAGTCCTTTGTCCACTAATTCCTCTACTTGCTTCCTGATTTCCTCATTCTCTGTGGGAGTCATTTTGTAGGCTTCCTTATTTGGCAGATTTGAACCTGGGATAAAATCTATTTGATGGCTGATCTTTCTCACAGGCGGAAGCTCATCAGGTAAATCATCCACAACAATGTCACAATAATTGTCTAACATCTCTTGGATTTATATTGGAAAATTAGAAATCTTTGTAGAAGTAAGAACTACCTTAGGTTTGAAAACTAAAGAAAATCTTACCTCTTCTTCTTCAATCTGCTGTAGATGCTCCTTCCCGCTCAGCAACAAGGTCTTTGGATCAACCACTCTGCTTGATGGTTCTCCTTCTTCCATGGGTTTCAATGTATGATGTACCCCATATTTGAAGAACTTGTAAGTGTTCTTCTTGCCATCATGCATTTCTGCTCTGTCATACTGCCAAGGTCTACCCAACAGTATGTGACATACATCCATTGGCATCACATCACACAGAACTTTGTCTTTGTAGTTTCCCATTTGCAGTTCTATCTCACACTGTTCCTTCACAATCAACTGGTGCCCTTTATGCAGCCAGGATACGTTGTAGGGAGTTGGATGCTCCCTTGTCTTCAGCTTCAACTTCTATATCACCTCAGTGGAAAACAGATTTTCTGTGCTGCCACTATCAATGATTAGCTAGCAGCATTTCCCCTGGACTTTGCATATGCTCCTAAACAAAGTCTTCCTTTGTGCAGGCTCAGTGACCTCTTTGGCTTGTTTCAACAGGACCTTATTAACCACCAAGGATTCTCCTCTCTCTGGTAGAATTTCCTCTTTAATTGCTGCCTCTTCTCTAGCCTGAGCAACAATAGCATTTCTTGCGCCAGCACCCATTTTCTCCAAGCACTCATAGTGCTTGTGTCCCACTTGATGACATCTATAGCACCTCAATTCTCTACCTCTGCCTCTGCCTCCTCTTCCTCTATAAGAACCCCTTCTGCCTCTTGCATCGCCCTCTGTGGATGGATTTTGAGGTGAGCTGCTACTAGCTCCATCTCTAGGTGTAGTAGGCTTTCCTCTACCACCCTGACTTCCCTTTCCCCGAAAGGTACCTCCCCTTGGTAGACTGCTTTCTCAGGAGTTTCTCCTCTGCTTTCAAGGCCATCTGATAGGCCTCTTCCACTGTCTTAGGAGAAAGAAGACCAATCTCATCTTGGATCTCAAGCTTGAGACCATTCACATATCTGGAAATCTTCTCTAGTGTGTCCTGAAATTTCCCAGCTCTTATACTTACTCTATATAATTATTCTATGTATTCCATTACTGTCAGCAATATCCATCTCAGGTTCTGCATTTGCCTAAACAATGTTAGCTGATAATCACTAGGAAATAATTTACCTTTTAGCTTAGCCATCATTCTGGTCCAGCTTTTGATAGGCTGTTTGTCAGCTCTCCTTCTTTCTGCTTGCACTCCATCCCACCAAAGTGCAGCATGTCCAAACTTGACTTTCTTATCTTCACTCATTTCTTCATAGTAAAAAAACTTGTTCATTTCATTAATCCAGTCCACCAGCTCTTCTGGATTCAGTCCTCCTGCAAAACTTGACACTTCAATCTTGGGCTTAATTGCAGACCCCAGAACAGTTCCGAGGAGCCTCATCCTAGGAGGAATCTCAGAATTTTCTCCAGCTTCTTCTAATTCAGGTTCACTGATGTCTTCAGGATCTCTGGGCTGTCCTAGCTCCATGGCATCCAATCTGGCTTGGACCCGCTGTAAGGTCTCCAGCACCTCTGCATTGGCAATAGGTCTGCCTCTCCTTTTGCCAACAACTCTGACAACTTGGATTTCCATGTTAATTCTCTGCAAAAAAATAACTCAAAAACAACTCTGATACCACAAATTGACAGTAATAAAATTGAATACCAGGTCCCAAGGAGATCTGGTCCCTAGCTTTACTCCGTCCATGTTTTCCTTAGTGCAATTCTGTTGTAATACAAGAAGTCCCCTACTTTTTCCATTCAAAATTTATTGTCAATTTCATAGGAATTGACAAATAAATATATTAACCCAACTTTGATTATAACCCCTCATATATATATTGTCACTTGTGTTTTTTTTCTTATTCTCACGCGCACAATCATAGATATATATGTGTTTCATAAACTCCCCATTCGATGTTAAGACATTGGGAATTTTTTTAAATGTATCTCCATACTTTAAGACAAAACCTTAAGCACTAACCATCGGGTAATGACATGTATTAAGTCAACACATACACACTTTGATCTAGCACTGAACCTTATAATTAAGATTAGAATACTCATCTTATATTAATAACCCGACCTCATTATAAATGAACCACTTTTAATACACCTTGTTGCTGGCCCACACATATAGCGAGCGGATTTCAACAAATGTAAACGCTCATACATTGGGTTAATCTTCGAGCGGCTTTGCAAGCGATCACTGTTCGATGAACCTACCTCCAGATCGGACAACGCACCTCCATATCGCATTAAATTCCCCTTTGACAGTTAACACGTGAAAGTCATATGATGAGGGCAGTATTGCCCGTCGACGTGGCGACCTTCCACTGGATCGCGCATTTTTTTTGTGGTTTCACGTCCACGCAAAGGTGGGGCGAAATGAGTGGTTTTGGTTTTGCGAATCCGCTCTGGGTTTGGAAAAGTAATTGACTGGAGGTTCACCGGGGTTAACACAACTCTGTGTATTTGCTCCGGTTCATGAACTCAGGGTTCCAACCTTGGGACTGTGCTCTCAGATAACAATGAAACAATCCTATTTCTCTTACAAGTGGATTTCCCACTATGAACAGAATCCGCTGTTCTGTGGGAAAACAACCCCCAAAGGTTGCACTCTTCGAAGACTGGTTGAACACACTACACAACGCCTGCAACGATGGGTTAATACATCATTCTCAGCCTCTTACATAATGCATTCCAACAATTCAAGAGAAATCCACAATCAAACATAGACAGAGGTTTGTGGAGATTTACACAACAATTCTCTTCATCGAATTAATCACAGGGCTGGAGGTTCAATATGCTTGGAACCAAACAAATTCACATAGAGACCAATTCAATCACACACAGATAATCAATAAAATATCGACCTTTATTCAAAATAAAGAAAATGCTTAACACACCAACTTTACTGCGAAAATCCCCTCCCTTTCAAAGTATCCGGGGGTTAAATTTTATACATCCTCATATGTCTCTTCGGTTCCTCTCTGAGGACCGTTTCTATTCTAACAAAAGGCCTAATTACATTCATTCGAATAACGCAATAGGACAGATGGACTGAACCTAAACTATTCGACTTCTACTGATTCTAAATGATCTAAAAGCAACTGACAACTAAGGTGTTGGCACCTTGCTATTACAAATTAAAATGATTTTGAACCCTCCTAGCCACAACATGTGGAAAAATTTCCTACATTGCTGGCTAGTGTCAAATACCCCTGCATCAACCTATGATCCAGATTTATGCAAGAACGCAACAGAATACAGAAATAACCATACACACAGAAATACAGTGGAAATAAGGCTTCATTTCATTAATATCAAATCACATAAATATGCTTACAAACATGATGGAAATAAAATATCTAGGGTGCTGGTAGCGAATCTCTGAGAAGATATTTGGCGACTACAGACCTCTGAACTGTGTTAAAATGAGGCTCGAGGGCCTATTTATTATGGAGAAACAATGGAGAACTCTAAACGTCCAAAAACCTAACCCTAGGATATGAAGCGCCAAAACTATGGGCCTCGTTTGGGTAAATTGGTGTTTCAACTTCCCTGGGACGTAACTTCGGCATACTATCTCCGTTTTGGGCTTCAAAATGGCTCCGAAAGTTCAGGACCCGAAAAAATGCTAAAAATAGTAAGTTGTGAAAAAAACTGAAAGAGACAATGGTGGGGCCCCAAGTGGAATAGGCGGGTGGCCACCAATATCCACCTGGATCATTCCTCCCCACTTAGGAAGCAATGGTCCCCATTGCGTTGAGTTCCTCCATGAGATGAGGAAACTTCTGTTGAACTTGTTCCCTGGTGAACCACTTGCCTTGGTGCAGGAGTTGGACAGCTTTGACAACCCGATACAGTTGGATCTTCTGTTGGCGAGTGTTCTTGATTTGTATGTCCATGATACAATCTGTGGTGGAATATTCCATGCAGTCTGGGTTTAACTATTTTGGTGTGAGTTCTTCTGCAATGTCAGAGGTGTCCAATAGAGGTGGGAAGTAGGGATGAAGGTGGTCTACATTGAATATTGGATGCAGACCAAGGAATGGTAGAATACTGAGCTCAAAGGCATTGTTCCATACAGCCTTGGTGATGGTGTACAACCCATATCGGAGTGGGAGAATCTTGCAGTGGGGTCCAGTGTGGCCTTCCTTCTGCAAATTTAGCCACACTTTCACCCACTTGGAAGTTGTGTGGCACCCAGTGTTGATCATGTAATTTCTTGTACTTAGCATTGGCTCTGTTCAATATGTCATGAACCTGTTGGCTGATGTGCTGAATGCGCTCGATGAAGTTGTTTGCTTTGTCAGCTTCAGACTGGGCATGAGCCGAATCGGCCTGAGTAGCTGCAAATGGCATGGCTACGTCAATGGGACATAGTGGCTAGAATCCCAAGCCCACCTGAAAGGGGCTGTGGTCGGTTGAGCTGTGGAGAGCCCAGTTATAACTGTGTTATACATAGGGAAGGCTCTCATCCCATGTGTGTGGATTCTTTGAATTGTACATGCGCAGAATGTGTATAATCATCCTGTTGACGACCTCTGTCTGGCCATCAGTTTGGGGATGGAAAGATGTGGACTTGGTGAGCTTGGTGTCCAACATTGACCAGAGGTTGGACCAAAATTTTCTAAGGAACCTGCTATCGTGAACTGACATGATAAACTATGGGATCCCAAAGTGCACCCATACTCGTTCAAAGAAGAGTTTAGCAGTGACTTATATTATGATATTATTCTTGCAGGCTGCCATAATAGCCATCTTTGAGAATCTGTTGACGACCATGAAAACACAGTCGTTTCCATGCTTATTAGAAGGAAGGCCTGACATTTAATCCATGGAGATGGATTCCCAAGGTCGACTAAGGGTAGGTAGCGGAGTATAGAGCCCTTGCTTCTTGATGGTCTGTTTGGCAATGACGCAAGCAGTGCAGGATCTGATGTACTTCCTGACATCCTGTTGAAGGTTCGGCCGATAGAAATACTTCTGCATTACTGCCACTGTTTTCTTGACCCTGAAATTCCCAGTGACTCGACTGTAGTGTGCTTCCCATATCATCTTGGCACGCTCGCTTGAAGGAACACAAAGGTGTCCCAGGTGACATAATAGTGCATCTCAGAGGTGAAAATTTGGAACTTGCATACCCCCCAAGAGTGCCTTTTATGTGTAGCTGAATTCTGGATCGCTCTTATAGAGAAGCAGCCAATCAGAAGTCTCATGCCCACAAGAGTTGAGAACGGTGGTTATGGCCACGATCGGTGGTCGGCTGAGGCAGTCTGCAACATTATTGCTGCTAACCTTCTTGTACTTTATTTTCAAATGAAATTGTTGCAGATATGTGGACCAATTCTAATGGTGATCGTTCTACAACTTCCCTTGTGTCTATATGAGCTGCAGGGGTCAGTGGTTTGTGTGGATGATTATCTCCTTCAAAAAAATGTAATGCTTCCATTTTCGACAAGCCTGCACAATGGAATACATTTATTTGTCATAAGTGGGATGCTTTCGAACTGTTTCGGACAATGTCTCACTGTGATATGCAACTGGATGCCCTTGTTGAGTAAGAACTGCCCCAATAGCATAGTCAGAGGCATCTGTCTCGATCTCAAATGGTTGTTGTAAGTTTGGTAATTTGAGCACTGGGGCAGAACAAAGGCGATGTTTCAATTCTACGAACACCTTATGTTGAGATTCCGACCAACAGAATTTTGATTTCGATCCTCCCTTGCTGACTTGACTCAAGGGCCAAGTGATATGAGAGAATCCCAACACGAACCTTCGGTAGAAATTAGCAAGCCCCAGAAATTTGCAAAGCTCTGTTAGGGTGGTTGGGGCTGGCCAATCCCGAATGACTTGGATCTTCGCTGGATCCACATGCACCCCCCTTTCATCAATAATGTATCCCAGATATTAAACCTGGGTCATGCCAAAAGTGTGCTTCTCCAAATTGGCACACAAATTATGTTGCCACAATGTTTGGAGGACTTCTCGGATGTGGTGGAGGTGCTCTTCCCAAGTCTGGCTGAAGATCATAATGTCATCCAAGTATACCACTACAAATGAGTTGGTGAATGGATGAAAGATGTCATCCATCAACCTCATGAAGGTTGCGGGAGCATTTTTCAATCCAAAAGGCATGACGAGCCATTCAAAAAGTCCCTCCTTGGCTTTGAAGGCAGTCTTCCACACATTAGAGGATTCAATTGGTACCTGGTGATACCCAGACTTCAAGTTTATCTTGCTGAAATATTTTTCCCCTTTGAGTTGGTCTAGAAGGTCATCAATCCATGGGATCAGGTACCTATTTTGGACAATGATCTTGTTCAACGCCTGATAATCAATACAGAGTCTCCAAGTCCCATCCTTCTTCTGTACCAACACTATCGAGCTCCCTAAGGGCGATGAACTTGGCCGGATGTGACCTTTCTGCAACAGCTCCTGAATATGCCTCTTGATTTCATCATTCTCCAGAATAGAGCGCCTATGGATCGGTCCATTGGGTAGTGGCGCACCTGGGGTCAGGTTAATGGGGTGCTTGACCTGACAGTATAGAGGCACCCTTGTGGGTGAGGTGAAGATGTCCTTGTACTCCTCCACAACCTTGTCCATTTGTTGTTGTCGTGTAGAGGAGCCATGTTTGGAGGTCGTGGCCACAATATTCTTCTTTCCCTGGGGGCAGATCATCAAGAAAACAAATTTTTTGGTTTGGGAAATGAGCTTACTGCATTGTTTTGTAGTAACCAAAGAGATAGTGGTAGGCGGTGGTACCTCTGGTATCCTGTACAATTTATTTCCCAAAGTAACAATAATAGCACGAGTCCGGGACTCATACACAACATGTCGCTTCCACAAGTATGGTTGGCCTAATAATACATCAGAAACATCAGTAGGACCAATGTCACACAATACCTCATCCGTGAAGGGCTTGATGCTATAGGGAAGGCAACATTGCTGGGTGACGCAGAGATCTCGTCCTTGGTGAAGCCACCCGATGGTGTATGGTTGTGGGTGCGCTGTGGTCGGCAAGCCCAACTGCTTCATGACATCTACTGAAATGAGGTTCTTTTGGCTCCCATTGTTGACAATGAACCATAGCGGGGAACCCTTTACCCACATCTGGGAGTGGAAGAGACGCTCTACCTCCTCTGGATCTTCTGGTTCCTCCTTTTGGATCTTCGTAGTGGCAACAGTGGTGTTGGGCTCCACATCAATAATCTGCTTCCCTTTGTCATTCACCTTGTTAGGTTCTGATTTAGATTTGGAGCATGCATCTAATTCAAAAGCCCTCATCTCGGCCACCAGCGACTACTTGGCCCGACACTCACTTGTGTTGTGAGTGGAGCTCTTATGGAACTCACACCACTTTCCCATGTTCTTCTTTGGCTTCGCGGTGTTGTTCTTTGCTTGTGTCTTTGGCAGGCTATCTTGGGATACCATGCCTTGGCTTTGTTCTTTGTTCTGCGATTTGGGGGCACCTTTCCCTTGATTTTTATTCACAGATCCAAAGTCTTGCTTCTTCTGTTTGAATTTCTGCTCAATCTTGGCAACATGCTGATATGCTATACCAAGCGAGGAGATGTTGAGGAACTCCATTTCCTCTTGAATGTATCTGTGCAGGTGTTACATAGTAATTTGTCACCATCCCTGCAATCCCCATCTCGCCCATTGGAGGGTCGTTTCTGTGACCAATAAGCAGTGTCATGCCTTGCAAATACCATCATTGCATCCCTTTCCATGAGGACAAAATTTCTTTTGTTGATCATTTCCTGCGCAGACCCCTAAAAACACCTGTTTTTGCCTTGGCGCTGGTAGCTTGTTATGTACTCGCGCCAATGAGGAAAATTAACACTGAGCCCATGCCAATTGGCGATCTGTCCCAATTAAGCACCTACGCCAATCTACTTATGGAAAGTTTTTTAAAAAAAGAGGCGAAGTTTCGATTACAACAACTTCGTGGATGAGTCATGAGGAGTGGTTTCGACTGAATAACCACAGACTTCCTCCTTTGGCCTCCTATTTCCACCTTATGGGGAACCTCCCAAGGGATAAGGCCTCCCTTCCACTATTGTAGGGATCCCAACCTCCTCCTCTCCTCTATAAATATAGCCTTCACCCATTGATGAAGGGGCTAAATGGTTGAATTGCTGAATAGCTGAAGGGCTGAATGGTTGAGTCTCCAAGAGCCTTTATAGCCCAAGAATGCTGCAATAGTCACCATAGGGCTAAATCAATAGCAAGGAGATTGACGATCAAAGAGAGAGGCTTGTCTCCATTCCCGACAAGCTTTACCGAGACGTATTCCGCTGACGACCTGCCGAAGGAAGATTTAGCGTCAGAGCCAGGTTGTATTTTCCTTTGTATGAATTAATGATAAGTGACTATTGGTTATGGTTCCACTCATATTGTTCATTATAATCATGAGTTGTGTCCTCTATGACTGATACATAATTTCATATATTGGGTTTTACGCTTGTGTTTGTCGTATTTCTTGTGTGTGCAGGTGTTCGATCGCGGCAAGCGAGAGGATTGTGATCTGCTAGAGCAAGGAAATGGGAGCGCCATTTTCCCTACGAACAAAAGTGTTGGACATGAGGTGGGCCTTCGTCACAATTTGGTCTATTGCAATTAGGAACTTGCACCTTAGCATGATACGATTGTTGCTAGACCCGATTTGGGCTAGTAGGGATCGCCTCTGTCCGCAGAGGGGATTTACCTCTACAAAAAATTGGCGTCTCCGCTGAGGATCATTGATTTGAAGTATTTTCTTGTCTTTTCGATCGATTCTTGACTTTTCTTGCTTGATTATCTCTTTTGGTTCGCTTTTTTCTGGTGTAAAACCTCTGTTCAACCCCGAGAGGATCAAATCTAGCCTCTGTTTTTCCGAATTTTCATCCTTTCATGTTTGGCTTTATTGGCGCGGTTTCCACCCTGACAGTCGCGCCCATTGGCGTAGGTTGCCAGTTCATCGCTCACGCCATCCCCTGTCTGGCGCAGATTACAGCCAGACAGTTGCGCCATTTTCTGTAGGTGGTAGGGTTTACCCTTGTTCGGAAGTTTCTTTTGGTCGGTACTTTGCTTCTTGGTTTGTTTTAGATTTTGCTTGAAGTGGTGAGTCTGGTCTTGGTTGGGAGAAATTATTTGTTTTTTCATTTTCAGGCATTGGCGCTTGTTTTCAGTTAGCGACCCGCGCCAATTTTCCATTGGCGCTAGTTGTCAGTGAGCAAGTCGTGCCAGTTGGCGCTAGTTGTCAATGATAAAGTCATGCCAATTTCAGGGTGTGTGAAAATTGAGATTTTTTTCCTAAATCATTCACCAGTGTGTCTTTCCCTTTCGGTCTTTTCACTGTATGAGCATAGATTACATTGCTCATTGTTTGAAATGTCTTCTCTCCATGATTGCTTGATGTAAAAGGGAATGAATGCCTTGTTTTGAGCTCATGCTTTGGAAGTCCTCTTTGCGTTTGACCTCATATGTCTGGTCGCCTTTTGAGGGATTTCATTACAAAGTGTTTGAAACAACGATTGCATTCTTAGCGTTTGTTTACATCTCTTTTGCATTCATCTAGAAGATTTGCATTCATTTAGTTTTCGTCTCAAAGTTTTCTTTTCTTTTAAATGCATTAGATTACATTGCATCGAAAAGTATTTTTTGAGATTTATCATTGGACTTAGATCACATTGTTTAATGGTTGAAAGCTAAAAGTCGCTTGGAGTGCATTCTTATCATTTCGAAAAGGAAAAGGAAATTGTGCATAGATTACAATTGCATAGTTTTCGGAAAAAGGGGTGTTGCATAGATTAGATTGCATTATTCGCATCGTTGAATGTTTGAAATTACTTTTGGATAGCGAAATTCATCTAGTTTGGAAAGAGTTTCGTTTTTTAGTGTTGTTGTTTGTTTCATCATTGTTTGAAGCTCTTCCCTTAACTAGATAGCATTCATTGAATTGAAAATTTTTATTTTCTGATATAGCTGCCTATAGGAGATTGTCAGATGACATATGTTAGGGCCTTGAAACTGAAACATAATTGAAGATCAACTCTAAAATTTATTCAATTAGCCTAAGGAAGCATTGAAACATTAACGAAACATTTAGAGGTCTAGGCTAGAGACGTGTTCCGGCGTCTTTAAACCTGGTAGCTGTCGTTCAGCTCTTGGCTTTAGACAACACCAGTACGGACTTGTGCTCCCCGTACCATCGCGTATATAAAGGGAGACCCCACTAGGTTTCTATCCTTTATCCATAGGAAGCCGAGTCTGCCGCCCTATACCCGTGATACACCGGACACAACATTCGGGGAGAACCTACACGTACGTCAGTCCTTGGTTGATTTCTCTTTCATTTTGAAACCAGGTGTATGTTAGGTTCACGGTTATTTGGTACACCCTTTGCACAGAATTCCCGAGTAGTCATTTTAGTCTTTTTGACTCTTTACATTTGAAAGGATCACCAAGTGCTTGTCCTTTCATGCTTGCTTCAAAACTGAAAGAGATAGAGTCACCTTTCATCCATTTCTTGACTCTTAAAACATGAAATGGTGAAGTTTCTAAGTTTCAATGTGGTAAAATAAATCACTCGCAATCACATGCTCTTTTAGAGTTTTTTTATTGGTCGTTTGATTGTGTGCCTTGGTTTTTAGCCTGTGTGCAGTTTTGAGTTGTTGATGGCAAATTTTCCAGAGTTCACCAACCAAGGAATCCCCTCTGATGGGAATCCATGTCATTTTCCTCCTTTTGGAAATGTTGGTTCTCCTTATATGGCAACGTTGTCCCTTCCTGGGTTAACTGTTGGGTTGCCTATTTGGCTTTTTTTAACCTCTGTGGTCCCAAATATCTCAGCTGTTGTTCAACCAGTTCCTCTGCTTGAACAACATCATGTTGATTCTAAGGTGGACCTCTCCCCTTCTTCACCTGTTTCTGCATCCTCTTCTTCTACTTTGCCTAGTGAAAGTATGGATTTGAGTAACCGAGTGGCTAAGAAGGATAAGTCTGATAAGCGAGAGGCTAAGAGTGCAGCCATTGCTTCTGAAACATCTCTTCTTGACAAACCTTCCAACCCTCCACAGAAAGTCAAGTTTCCTTGCATGTTGTGCACAGGAGACCATCTTCTTCAAGACTACCCTGGCATTCCCAAGGTGCTTGAAGCATGGTCCAATGGTCGCTCGCCGTTTCCTTTGGCTTTCGGGAGTCATGTTGGGGGCACGTCTTCAACTGGTGTTGGTAAGGCTCCTAAGAAGCAGGGTAAGATTACCAATCCCTGTAAGTTGTGTGGGGGGCACCATGCCATTCACCTTTGTCCATATATGGATGAAGCCAAGTGAGTTTTGGACAACTCGGCTGTTTCTGCGCTGTGCCTTCCGGCTGGTTACAAACAACTTTCTTTGAGTCCTCCACCAGCTGATCCTACGATTGGTCAAGAGTCATCCTTGGTCAATACCACTCCCTTGGAAATTCAAATTCAAGAATCCATCCCCGAACAACCATTGGTCGTGGGATCGGTTGAACTGGCCCCGTCTGCGGTGCACCAGGTCTTTTCCGTTGAGAGTGGACCTCACATCCCTCGGGTTCTTCTTGTTTCTTCAGATTCCTCGGACTTGGAGAAAGATTCTCCTGTCCCTATATCTCAAGAAGTTGCTCCTACGCCTCCTGTGATGGAGGTCCCGGAGGATACTCCTCTCGCCTTCGAGATGGAGGTCGTGGAGGATGCTCCTTATTCTTCCATAACACCAGGGGAAGACCATCTCGGTTTGATGGTAGCCCCTCCGAGTAGTTTGGTCGCTTCCTTTGACTGGAGTTGATTTGCAGGATACTGCCTTCCGTCTTATGTGCCTTTTGAGATAACGGTACAAACCTCTAGTCTGGCTGTACCTAGCACTGTTATAGATGAAGGTGCGTCTGTTAGTGTTCTATCCTCAACTACTTGGCAAGCTTTCGGTTCACCACCGCTTGTGCCTGTTACGCAGAATCTGTTGGCATTTAACAGAAGAACGAGTCAGCCGTTAGGGATCCTCCCAAGGTTACCTGTTACTTTGGGAGGTAAACCCGTCCATATGGATGTGATGGTTGTTCCAGGCCCCTTGGATTTCATTCTGCTCTTGGGGGGCGATTACACCTATGCCATGGGAGTGCTTGTCTCCTCCCTTTTTCGTGTGGTCTGTTTTCCGCATGAAGGATAGATTGTGACCATAGATCAGCTTTCGTTCTTTGCTCCTGATGTGGCAACTGGCCTGCCATCATCCCTTCTTGGTTTTTATCCACTTATTGTATCTGCCCCACCGCAGGTCAACTATGTGACTACCTACCCTGTGCCTGTACTCAGTGATAGTGCCGTTGTGCATTAGGTGCTGGGGGCATTGGGTCCTGACTTCCAGGATTTTTTCCTTCCATCAGGAGTGGAACTCTTAGAAGCCATGACTTCTTATTCATCATGATCAAGGTCCTCGGAGCACAGTTCATTTTCTTGTGTCAAGCTCCTTAAAAAAATGAAACAAGACCGTTGGAGCAAAGTTCGTTTTCTTGTGTCAAGCTCCTTAAAAAATGAAACAAGTGTCACCGAGGATAGTTATTTTAATGTGTCAACCTCGTTAAAACAATGAAACACGTTCCCGTTCAATTCGAGTCTTTGATAAGATCTCGTAAAATCCCAGTCGAATCTTTCTCTTGATCTCATAATTTGAACCTTCACTCCATTTTCCTTTAATATGGAATAAAGCTTGGGGCGCATGTACCTCGAATTGAGTCACCATGCTAGGGTATGCTTACTTTTTCAAGCATAGTTTGTTTCCATTTCAAGCTTGTGTAAAAATGAAACCGGTGTCAAGCATAGTTTATCTTGATTTCAAGCTTGTGTAAAAATGAAACCTTTCCCATTTTACCTCTTGTGATTGCCATATTATTAGCCTGTCTTTGCCAGATAAGCCTTGGTTTTTTCATTCCATTGTCACTATCTGCTTGGCCGATCAATTCCTTCACTTGGTTGTTTTACCCATTCCTGAGGAACCGCTGCGATGAGTGGTCTTGTTAGCCAACCTATTAACCTTTATTTCTTCTGAGCAGTTCCACTATTACCGGAACCAATTGCTACCCTTTATACCACTCGTTCCTCCAGGTGGAGTCATCTTTCAGCTCTTTTCTGACTCTCTAAACATGAAAAGATTGCCGAATCTCTTGTCATTTCGATCTTGTTAAAGTGGCCACGAAACTACATCTACCCAGTATACATTTACCCATTTTTCGGGCTGGGATAGATTGCTTACGAAAAAGGAATACCCTAGCCTATCGCGACTAGGAGGTTTTCTCAGACATAGTTTTCTGCCTTTTCGGGTCTGAGAAACTATTTACGAAAAGGGACCGTTGGAGTTTACTTTTATGCTGTCTTTTCAAACTCTCTAAACATGAAAATACATCAATTTCTTTCTTTGTCAGACTCGTTAAACCCTGATGACATTGGATTTAGTCGTAGTGATGATATTCAAGTTTCTCCTTCCTAGGGCTCGTTAAATGTACTAGGATGGATTCGTCCGAAGGACAGATTTATATTACAAGCATATGCTATCCCCTTCAATCTTGTTTTCACAAATAATTGGGGTACTTCCCAGGAATGGTGGGGAAAAATGGAACCAAAATCATTGTCGTGTCGACAGTATGTCGCTCTTGAACATGGCACTTGTCTGCATTTTTCTCGGGTTGGGAAAATCTCACCTCATTATCTGATTGCCTCTGTGGGTTTGGGTAATCCCTTTTTACCTCTCATCTGCTCTTTGCCTTGTCATCATGAATTCTGATCTTTTGATGTCAAATAATGCCAAATCCACTATCGTGCCGCTGATATGTTCAAGAGAAGTTGACCTCTGCAAAAGTCTCAACCTTCCTCTGATTCGCGTATGATCCTGATTCACAAAGACATTATGCTCCTCTATCTTGCATCGATGATGTGGGAAACACTATGGCCCACCTTTGATCAAGGTCACTTCCTGTCGACTTCAGCTCATTATCCGGGAAGTTGATCTAGAGACTCCCTTCTGGTACCTTGGAGCTTGCATGCCTCAATGGCAGGTTCTTCGCGTTCGACGTGAGGTTTTCATCATTAGACTTCGGTCGAGTGATTCTATGGGTGTTCGATGCCAGCTCGTTGATTCACATGTCGTGGATTGTACCTATAGTACCTTGAGGGCCATTGTCTTTATTGGTGGTACCTATCGTGTCTGTTAATAGCTTTCATCATCGGCTGGTAATCAGACGATGTTCTTGCATGTTCGACTTCAGCTCACTTACTCGCATGCTTGAACTTGTACTTTGTTCGGGTCGAGATGGAGCGCAAGACCCTGGATTTTGTTTGTCGGAATCCAGGCTGCGATTTTGTGGATTATTATGATTGGTTACATGACTCACTGATTGGATGGCTGCGACCATACATGAGTCTCTTTTATCGATCCTTATTGGATGGTTGCGTCCATGCCTTGGATCTGAATTCTTGTATACTTTGTTATGGATGGCTGTGCCCATACCACATATATATCATGTATTTGAGATATTAGTTGTACTTCTCTACGCAGGTTTTCTGATGGCAGTGTTTTCAGTTGGACACGTTCTCGTAAAGCATTTCACCCCTCTCTCTCTTTCGGGCCTCATGCTTTAGGGGGCATCTGTTACACAGTAATTTGTCACCATCCCTGCAATCCCCATCTCGCCCATTGGAGGGTTGTTTCTGTGACCAATAAGCAGTGTCATGCCTTGAAAATACCATCATTGCATCCCTTTCCATGAGGACAACATTTCTTCTGTTGATCATTTCCTGAGAAGACCCCTAAAAACACCTGTTTTTGCCTTGGCGCTGGTAGCCCGTTATGTAGTCGTGCCAATGAGGAAAATTAACACTAAGCCCGCGCCAATTGGCAGTCTGTCCCAGTTAAGCACCCGCGTTAATCTGCTTATGATTTAAAAAAAAAAAAAGAGGCGAAGTTTCGATTACAAAAACTTCGTGGATGAGTCATGAGGAGTGGTTTCGACTGAATAACCACAACCTTTCTCCTTTGGCCTCTTGTTTCCACCTTATGGGGAACCTCCCAAGGGATAAGGCCTCCCTTCCACTATTGTAGGGATCCCAACCTCCTCCTCTCCTTTATAAATATAGCCTTCATCCATTGATGAAGGGGCTGAATGGCTGAATGGTTGAGTCTCCAAGAGCCTTCATAGCCCAAGAATGCTGCAATAGTCCCCATAGAGCTAAATAAATAGCAAGGAGATTGATGATCGAAGAGAGAGGCTTGTCCCCATTCCCGAAAAGCTTTACTAAGACATATTCCGCTGACGACCCGCCGAAGGAAGATTCAGCATCAGAGCCAGGTTGTATTTTCTGTTGTATGAATTAATGATAAGCGACTATTAGTTATGGTTCCACTTGTATTGTTCATTATAATCATGAGTTGTGTCCTCTCTGACTGATACATAATTGCATATATTGGGTTTTACGCTTGTGTTTGTCGTATTTCTTGTGTGTGTAGGTGTTCGATCGCGGCAAGCGAGAGGATTGTGATTTGCTTGAGCAAGGAAATGGGAGAGCCATCTTCTCTACGAACAACAACGTTGGACTTGAGGTAGGCCTTCATCACAATTTGGTCTATTGCAATTAGGAACTTGCACCTTAGCGTGATACAATTGTTGCTAGACCTGATCTGGGCTAGTAGGGATCACCTCTGTTCGCAGAGGGGATTTAACTCTACAATAGCAAGCAACCACGATACTTTAGCACCAAATGTTTCTCTGAATCTTTGATACCCAACTTTGTGCGCAGGGTATGGAACAGATTCGTTAGCCCATGCACATCTTGATCCCTTTTTTGCTACAACATGGTCCATTGTATGTACTTGTCCTCATAGCTCCCCATGGGATAGTATTGTTCCTTGATGTAATATCAAAAATAATTCCAAGTGGGTATGGCTGAGAACAAAGAGGGTTCTGTCTCGTCCTTTTTCTCACAGTAGGTTTCCCACTAGTCCTTGACATGGGGGGTAGCTTTGAGGAGTGCAAAAATAATCTTCTCCCGGTCGGAAAAGTCATGAACCGAGAAATATCCTTCTAATAGATTCAACCATCTATCTATGGCATCTGCATCTATTTGACCCTCAAATATGGGAATGTCAAAGTTTACTTGTACCTTAAAGGGAGTCGCGCCTCTAGAGTGGCTGTTGGATGCAGATGCGCCGCCGGTGGGTAGTCGTTGAAGGATCTGGGAAAAGTTATCCATCATCGCATTCCTTTGTTTTTCGAGGGCCTCCTCAAGCAATATTTTGATAGGATCTCCTGCTCCCTCATATTTATTTTCGTCCCCCATGGGCGTCCATCATGGTTTGCGAGGCTGATTTTGCAAAAGTTCCACCAGATCGAGCCCTAACTCCTTATACCCCGACCTTGTTGGGGACATGCAAAGAAGGATCGAGAAAAAGTAGACCGCTCTGATACCACCGATTCAGATTTATGCAGGAACGCAACATAATACAGAAATAACCATACACATAGAAATACAACAGAAATAAGGCTTCATTTCATTAATATCAAATCACAGAAATATGCTTAAAAACATGATGGAAATAAAATAGCTAGGGTGCTGGCAGTGAATCTCTGAGAAGAGATGTGGTGACTACAAACCTCTGAACTGTGTTACAATGAGGCTTGAGGGTCTATTTATTATGAAGAAACAATGGAGAACTCTAAACGTCCAAAAACCTAACCCTAGGAGATGAAACACCAAAACTATGGGCCCTGTTTGGGTAAATTGGTGTTTCAACTTCTTGGGGACGTAACTTCGGGATACTATCTCCGTTTGGGGCTTCAAAACAGCTCCGGAAGTTCAGGACTTGAAAAACTACTAAAAATATTAAGTTGTGAAAAAAACTAAAAAAGACAATGGTGGGGCCCCAAGTGGAATAGGCAGGTGGCCACCAATATCCACCTGGATCCATGTAACATGCCCTCTCCTTCAAACACGTGTTATCCTCAACGTTTGAGTAGTTCTAGATTATTCTGTATAAAAAATTTCATCCTCCCATGAGGAATATTCAATTGGTAATTTGTTCCACTTGGTGAGATACTTTGAAATTGATCAATTTCGTAGTTGTCGAGTTCTTTTTTCCATGACTGCTTCAGGTTCAAATATGACTTTTCTCTCCTCATCAAGTTCTACAAATATTGTTTGAGCTAGGAGCTTGTCACCTGTAACCTTCTTTAAGCATGAAACATGGAAAACTGGGTGTACTCGGGAAAATGTCGGAAGTTCCAATTTGTATGCCATAGTACCATTCTTTTGCAACACCTTGTAAGGAAAATAATACTTTGATGATAATTTATTATCCTTCTTAGCTTAATTGAGGAACATTTTTTTGTATGGTTATAGTTATAAAAATACCTAGTATCATACATCAAAACTTCTTTCGCTGTAATGTTTATTTTCTTGTTGTTTCATTCGATTCTTCCCCAAAGTGAGGTTATGCTTTAAGGGTTGGAGAACTTGTTTTTGATTCTCAATGTGATTTTCTACTACTTGAATTTATAATGAGCATAATTGTGCAATCATGCCTCATTTTTGTTTCTTCAGAAGCTTTGTCATGACATTAGAAATGATTATCTTTCCAGGTTTCCCTGCAATACCCTGTAATTCAACTTCCTTTCCTTCCGAAAAAAATTCAAGAAAATTTCTTGAAAATTAAAATTTATAGTCCCCAAGCATTGTAACCATTGGAATCCTAGTACAAAATCAACACCACCCATTGGAATAGAAAACATTGGACTATTCAATACATATTACTCGATGGTTAGCTTGAAATTATGGCAGTTTCCAGAGCAATTTATAATTCCTCCATTCAAAACCATCACATGACACTCTGGTGCTGGCTATAGGAAGCAATTAAATTCCTTGGCTATGTTATAATGAATAAAATTATGGGTACTACCCAAATCAATCATAATTATTACATTTTTCTTCTCGATATGCCCTTGTATCTTGAGAGTTTGAGGAGTGGTAATTCCTTCCAATGCATTACAAGATATCATCAAATTCATTTCTTCTTTCTCTAGGGTTGGTTCCTGGTGTAGATCCTTTTATTTTGAATTTTCTTGTTCCTTTTCTTCCTCCTCTTCACAATATATGTAAATTAATTTCTTCTCAACACACTTATGAACTTTAGAGTATTGTCTATCACAACTATAACAAAGACCTTTTGATATTTTTTCCTCCAATTGTTGTGGTGTCAACCTTGTATGTTGTGGAAGGTTAGGAGCAACAACATTTCCATCTTTATAATTATTATTGGTAGACTTACTTGTTTCCATAATTTATTTCAACTTTTCTTGCCACCCTGAAAGCCTTATCTAATGAATCGAGTTCCCAAAGACGAACCTCGTGTTGGATGTTATCCTTTGAAGTCCCTATGAAGACATCAATGCTATGCTCCTATGGAATATATGCTATCTTGATATTCAATTTTTAGAAGTCCTCAATGTGCTATGCCATGTAAATATTTTGTTTGAGATTTATCAATTGGCTAAAGAAGATGTTTCTCTTTGTATCCTCATAATGCGTTATCATTTCCTCCATAAACAACTGACCAAGTAACAAGTGGTTTACAAGAACAAAGGCGTCAATACCATACATACTGATTGGGGTTCTAAATATAAAGTTGTAATGTGTACCTTTTGTGTGTTTTGCACATTATCGAGATCAAAATATTGCTCCATCTGTAGTATCCATGTTACCGGATCCTTTCCATCAACTTCCTCATATCAATCTTTGGAATATGGTGGGTCTTAAATCCAACATTAGATTCTATGAAATCATGGTTAACATCTATTTTGTTCTCATCATGAGTTTCATCTACTACATTTTCTCCATTAGGTACCATTTCTTGTAGCAACTTTGTCAAACCTTCCTTCAAACCTTCCATGTCTGCTTTTAGATCATTCTTCATGTCATCCATGTTGCCTTTCAGTTTTTATTCTATACCATCGATCTTAGATTCCACACCATTCATCTTAGTTTTAATTCCTTTCTTCAAACCATCCATTTAGTTTCCATTTCATTATTTATTAATTTTTGTGAGAGCGACATTTGTTGTGGTCTCGTAATTTTGATATATCATGTTACACTTCCTCTTCATGCATCATAGTAGATCTTTCTCAGAGCTTAATGGGTGTGGAATTTTTTTTGGGAGGCATTATAGAACCCAATATTGATATTAATGCTTCAATATGCCCTTGGAATCACTTCAAACTTATTTTTTAAACAAAAGTTATGAAATAAAAAAAATAAAGTACATATTTTTCCTTCTTTTTAGGAACTCTATATTGAACCTGATGTATCTTTGTCATTTCAAATCCCCAAAATTTAAAATTAGGTCTTGTAGTAGCTCTTTGAGTATTATTTCCAATTCCATAGGTCAAACCTAATTTTGATTCTTCAAGACAAAGTTATAACCGATCTCCCACAATGACCTAATTATGTATTGGTTTAGTATAGTGAATTTGTACAATGTTCCACGTGTCATTGTTTCGACCTTTGGCTCTGAAATTTTTATACAAGAAACTACAGTCCATGAAATTTTGGCCACCTTTTACATAATTCCAATACTATGTATAAAACAAAATTTATGATGATCTTCCCTCGGTCATTTGTTTGAGATGAAATTTTGGAGCATGTAAAAAGCCTAACTTCCACAAATCGTATCTCAAAAAATATTGCGAACCAAGATCTAAACATTTTACACGAAGTTCATCAAGATGTCAACTCCATGCAATAAAAATTTCAGCTTCTGACGCCTCGTAGAAAAAAGTTTATAGCGAAAATTTCAAGATGCCATGTTTGAAGAAGCGAAACCATAGAATCCCAAGCTGTGATACAAAATGTTATGAATCAACTCACAAATAGAAGAAAAGATAACTCAAAAACTTAGAAATCAACCTCTTCTAGTGCGAAACCTCTTTGCGTTACATAAATGAACAATTATTTGGTGATATAAATGACAAAACCTACCTTCTATATATAGGAGTCTAAGGGGTCACAATATAACAATATGAGGACCACATGGGAACAACAATAACACCTATAGGGCTACACCTATGGGGCACAATAATAACAATATGGGGACTACATGGGCACAAAAATAACAATAATAGGGCTACACTAATAACAATAAGGGGATACACTAGTATTATAGGGACCTAACAATCTATATCTATATCTCCCTCCATCTCTTCTTCTTTGGCTCTCTATCTCACTCCCTCTCCCAAAACACACATGATTTCTCCCTCCATATTATCTATCTCTCGCTCTTTCTATCTCTCCTATTCCCTCTATTCACCTTCCATTTATATATCTATCTCTCTTTGTCTCTCTTTTGTCTCTTTATACAAACCCCAAAACATACACACTCTTTTTCCATATTTATCTATCTCTCCCGCCTCTTCCTCTCTCTCTCTCTCTCTCTCTCTTCCCCTTCTCTCCCTCTCTCCCCTATTCTATCTCTCTTACCTCCTTCTCTATTCTCTCCCTCTCTTTCTATCTCCCTTATCACTCCCGCTCTCTCTCTCTCTCTCTCTCTCTCTCTTTGTCTTTCTTCTTACGTCCCTCTTTCTCTCGCTTCCTCTCTTTTTCTCTCTCTCATGTCCTCACTCCCTTCCTCTCTCTCTCTCTCCCTTCCTCTCTTTCCTCCCTTTGTATCTCCCCCTCATCCCTTTTTCATTGTCTTTGTCTCTCTCTCTCCAACTTTCTCACTATCTCTCCTTCTTTATCTCTATATCTCACCCCAAACATATACACTCTCTCTATCTCTCCCTTGTCATTCCCCCTCTATCTCTCCACTTTTCTCTCTCTATGTGATTCTTCTTCCCTCCCTCTCTTTCCTTCCATCTCCATTTCTCTATCCCCTTCTCTCTCCTCCTATCTCTCAAATCCTCTCTCATCCTTCCTCTCTGTCCCTTTCTCTCCCTTCCTCTCACTCCCTCTATCTCTTCACCTTTATCACCCCGTCTTTGTTCTTCCTTCCGATATATATATGGAGTTAATATATATCATGATATATTAATATATATTATAATATAAAAAATTAATATTGTATTAATCCTAATTTATTAAATTTATAATATTAATATTATAATATATTCATATTAATATTAGAAAACAAAATTTTAGATTATTATAACTTTGATGTGGAAATATTTATTCTAAGAAACCGTATTGACTTTACTAAACAATAAAGATGTCTAAAATTTTACCTAATTTGGAATTTTGAAGTGGTAATTTTTTTTATTTAAAGTGAATTTATAATAACTATTAAAAACATAATATAATTGTATTATAATTTTTTTTCATTAAATTTTAAAATAAAAAAGTTACAATACAATTATTTAAATAACTATATAAAACATTTAAATTAAATATTTTTATTTTTAAATTTAAAAAATAATAATTTTAGATGTAAAATTTTAACTATGATCCTAAGAATTACAATATGATCTGTAAAATGAACCTCTAGCAATCAATAACAACTCACAACTCAATCTTATCAAAGTTTCTTCTATTTAGATACAATAAAAAAAAATTTGTAAACTCGATAGTTAAGTGCAATAGGAACATGATTAATACAACGACTGGTGGCTATATATCTGAGCATGGAGATAACAAAAACTTCAAAATTAAATCACATGAAGCTTTATTCAATTGAAAGTCAAGGTCGAGGCATATATTGCGGCATAGATTGAGCCTAACCTATCCATGGAAATTCATGTCATAGATTGCGGCAATAGATAGAGCCAACCCTATATGTGGAAATTCATTAGTTTATGTTGAGTGAATAGAAAATGGAAGAGTACGAACACAAATTTTTTTTTATATGCAAGTTAAGACTGATCGTGGCACATTTAACCTAGCTTGGACAAGTTACCGCTTAAAAGTTGTGGATTGGAATTGTATTAACTCTATGCATTGGCAAGGTCAAAGAGTGCCGACGACTGCTGTTTTTTCACATATTTATAAAAATATCATAGAGTTTTAGATTGGTAGGAGAGTACCATGACCGACCAATCAATGTTCATAGACTCCAACCCATCCCACACGGCATGGTATCCAACTTGGCCTAGAAGTTGTGAATATTTAATGACGGTGGAGACAAGTCGAGTTTTTCCTATAAATAAACGGCCTTGCGGGAGAGTTTCTCAAGTCTCTCATTTCCTGTGAGAAAATATGGTAGCGTCTAATGAACAAATGAAGAGAATCGTGATTGGGTTTATTGCCATCTTTTGTTGTTCAATCGTCACTGGTAAATTAGCATTACCCAACTATTCTTTACCTTTTTAATTGCTAGTGTTATTCAAGGTTTAACATTGATTGGGTTTTATTAAATTGATTATTTTTCAATTGCTTATGCAGATGGTGATAAAATAGGAGAGAATTACGACATGGTCGGAGACAATTTTCTTGACGTTAGTAATCCGCTTTACATTTCATCGCAGATGTCTGAATCTTCAGAACCATTTGTTGGATATGCTGATGGTGCTAGTCATAGTATGCAGAATATATCCTTTGCAGCGTGGGCCACTTTCGCTGCGAACCGCAAGTTAGTGAGTTTTCAAGGAATTTGTATTGGTAGGTCGACGAACAATATCGCTGAGTATAGTACGTTGATCGAACTTCTCTCTAATGCCATTTCATTTGGTATTAACTACATCATCATAAGGTTAGACTCACAACTTGTGGTATTACAACTTGCTAGTGTTTATACTGTTAGAAATCCAACACTGCATAGATTGTTCCTAAGAGTTCAACTTTTGGAAAGACACTTTGATTTTATTCAATATCAACACATTTCCAGAAGTTTGAACACATTGAATGATTCTTTAGCTAATCAATTTTTAGATAGACATTTTTAACATATGTAAAGAAAACATTCACATCATTGAATAGGATTGCACAATAAACATAGAAAAACGCTGAAATCATATAGATAGAAAGTTATAGGTTTTTACAAAATTTCTGCCCAAGACACATTGGTCATCTAACGTAAAAATGTATGCAAAATGTCAAAAGTAAACTAGTGGTGCTCGTGGTAACATGTTATAGATCTAGCTATCCTACGTAGTAACCACATCCAGCGGTTAGGAACTCCAATAGTGTGTCGCTGCAGTCACATGGGTAACTCTTCGATCCGAAAATTCGGAATCCCGAAGCTGAAACCCTCTATGTGCTGCTGAAGCTCAGTCAGAGTCTCAGCCATATCAATATCCTGAAGGACTTCTCTCTCGACAACCCTCTCTGCTGGCGCATCTGCTTCACGCTTTGGTTCCTCTACTAGTTGAACATGATCAACATCTGTATTACATCAAACATTTTGTTTAGTCTTGGGAAAACGTCAAAATACAAAAAAATTGTATAAACCTTAAAAAAAAAAACATGGTCAAAACATTCTTACCTATTACACCCCACTGAGTGCCTTTTGGCAATTCTAAATATGGATATCCTCGGAAATCAACTCTTGCATATGCATACTCATCGATGGTGACAATCTGTCGTTGGAACCAGGCAAAGAACGCAGTCGAGAACACAATGGTCGATTGGCCTGCATGCCTACTAATCAAGTGATAATGTCCTAAGTTGTAAAAATGCTCAAAATTTTATTTGCTTAGAATTGGTTGGAACCTGAGTGACAGGATAACCCTCGTCGATACGATCCTATAGTCGTGAACGACACTCAAATCTGACACTGTATGTGAAAGTTATATAGGTTTGAAGTTTTCAGTAAATTGCAAAAGTCCAGTTTGACTTGGGTTGACTTTGGATTAAAAAAATATTAAAAAAAGAATATTCCTTGAAATATTCCATTCGGATGAATGAGCGTTTGACAAGTGGCCGCGCAGGATTTGATGGTTGGTTGACTTTTTTTGTTTCTAGCCAATCACAGGCTACCACGTGGCAGGCCCAGAGACCGCCACGTGGCCCCTGTCTTGTGAAATTTATGGCAGTTCAAAATTTTTATGACTCCACCGGAGTCGAACGTCCGACCTTCCACCAACAAACCGGGGCGTTTTACCGTTGCACCATGCGTGTGGTTCTTAACCACTAACGGAGTTAAACCATAAATGAAGTTTGTTTTAAAAAACCATGGAGGACTTAAGGGCTAGCCCCCTTACGATGTGACCGCAAGCCGTGACCCAGACCTTCAAATCGACAGGTTAAAAAATTGTTATGCGACGGTTTGCATGTGGCCATATATAAATGTAAATGCCACGGTTTAAGGATTTATCGCCAGTGTTTACGTTAACCACGATGTCAAATGCGGAGGGTGCGGACATGTGTCCACCCTAACCTCTCACATTAAATGTTACAGTTAACCGCCCATAAATATTTGGAGCGCGCCTGCCAATTTTGGAATTTCTTGCTATTTTAACTGGAGTTAACTCCAGTTCTCCACAATTAGTGGAGGTTTTTTAGGGAAAACTGGGCAAAAACTTCAGTTGGACAAAAATTTTGCTAGGCTGAACCTTTTTGATTTTTTTTTTTTTTTTGGGTAATTTGAGCATTCCAGAGCCAATGGTGCAGGTTGAAGAGGCAACAAAGCTCATATTCAGGTACTTTTTCAGCGAAGAAGCTTGGAGAGCCATTAGGGCCTAGGGAGTGTTGGAGTTGTATTGGGCTATGGTTAACCTTTGGAGGTGAAAAAAAAGCCTATATTTACTGTTTTCAGTGTTTTGAACTCATTTCTACAGCTATTTTTTCCTGTTTATGCTTTCTTCACACTGTATAACTAATTTTTTATTATAATAAGAGTAAGGACATGCCCATTTGGGGGCCTTCGACCTGGCAGATGTAGCCCAGGAGGGGTGGACTGCCTTATCATATGCTGTATTATATTATGTGATTTATATTGCTGTGTTTTTTCAGAGTTAAATATGTTAAATAGTAAAAATAATAAGCCTCCTACACACAAAAAGACTCGGAAATTTACCAAAAGCATTTTGTTCCAATTGCAAAACATATAAAACAGTTTGCACACATAATTTTATGGATAATGAATACCTTGAACAACAAAGAAGTAGTTTCATTTCTAGATCATTAGTGGTTTCTTCTATTATTTCTTTAGACAGAGTCTGTAAAGGGCTAGGTAGCTTCTGGATCTCATCCTTTATTTAAAGGTGACATATCCAGTAAATGCCCCTACAGTCAATCTCTGTATTAGAAATAAGAAGTTCTCACATTTTCAGATCACCTACCCATGAGTTCTACCCATCTTTACATCTGCGGATCTCTAGGATTATACACATCCAATGTCACATGTTGTGGCTGCATCAATGGAATCTGTTCTAAAGCGAGTGATATGAGGATTGAACCATAACTAAAGTTATTTTTCCTTCCTCCCTTTTCTTTGTTCAATTGTTCCTTTATCTGAGAAAGTACAACTTCAGACTAGTTGAAGACTGTTGGCTCCATGCACTCTAGCGCGTACTGCATATACGATCTATTCACTACATGTAGTGTAACAGTGCCGACAAGTTTTGCAATCGTGAAAAGGATAGTTCTCATAGGAAAATATCTAACATCCTGGATGTTTATCTTTCCATATTTTCTTGGCTCTGCCCCTGGAACAATGTTGAAAAACATAATCTCTCACTGTCTATCCTCCAAGAATAGACCCTGAGAGCGAAATGGGAAGCCTCTCCTCGAAAAACCTGTAAGAAAGTATACATCCTCAACTGTTATGGGAACCACTTGGTTCTTAATATGAAATGCCTCAATAGATGGATCCCATGCTCAAACTAAGAACTCCAAGAGTTCTATTTGTTGCCTCATCCTTAACAACCTGAAGTATTTAAGCAGTCCACAATATCTTAGGGCCCTTACTATACCTGGATCATTTAGGGTAATCATATCCTGTTCTTAATCTTCCCTTTTCCTCCATGTAATCGTCATTGTAATATGATGGAAACCTAAAATACAACCCTAAAGACCATTAGATTGCATTCAATGCAAAAAATTGGGCAAATTTTGGGTATAATGCAAAAAACAAAAATCTAGATTGCACCCAACGCAGTCCCTAACAAGATACAGTGCATTGTGTATGTAAGCAACCTTCAATTTACTTGCTATGCAATGCAGCATGGACATCCAAGGGTGCGTTGCCCTCTTTTGGGGCAGCATTTACCCTAGGGACGTCAAAACCCTAAAAATTTGCAGAAATTGGAAATGAAATGATTACTGAAGGAAAGAGGAGGTTCATGGCACTTACCTAGATCAAACAGAAATGAAATCCATCCACAAAAACGATCGCAATCAGCAACTGTAGTTCGGGGGAAAAATCAGGTTCAGAGCTCCAAAATGAAAATGGTAACTTTGGAATGGTAAAAATGAATAGTAAAACTACTTTTAATAGTCATTTAATTATTTTAAAATCATATTTATTGCTATGACTATAGTTTTATTATGTTTTTACCATGAAACAAGTATTTTTAATCCATTTGATGTTGTTCTGAACAGGTCTTACAACTGATGAACATATTAGTCGTGCTAATTTATTTCAAGAATGATTTGACCACAAAGCATACTTTTTTCTCGTTATTTTTCGAGCTTTGTTAAAAACAGGATTTGAATCACACTTTTATCTCTTTTTTGAGCTTCGATAATAGCGAAAAAGGAACCTCTAGAGTCTTCTTTAAGCTCTTTCAGACTTCGATAATGTGAAAATATTGTCGGTCACTTGTCTTTTCAAGCTCGTAAAAGTAAATGAATTGATATCTACTCAGTATAAGCTTAACCATTTTGCGGATTGAGATAGATTATTTACGAAAAAATGAATACCTTCGTCAAACATGACTGAAGAGGTTCTCTTAGATATTATTTTACACTTTTTTAGATCTGAGCGACAACTTTATGAAAAATTACTTATGGATTTTTCTTTCGTCCTCTTTTTCAAACTATCTAAATATGAAAAGGGACCAAGCTATCATTGTCGTTAATCTTGTTAAAGCATAAAATAGCGACAGGCTTGCGATCATGGCAAGAATCTAGTTTTATTCATCGCTAGACTCGTTATATTATTAAATAGCGATTCATTATTCGCCTGAAGGGTTGAATTACAGATCAAGAAAATGTTATCGTCCTCCATCTTGTTAAAAGATAAAGAGGTATTGGTCGAAAAATGACTAGGGAAAATTTGGGAAAACTAACAGAACTTTTTACAGTAGCAGGTCACTCTTGAACATGACACTTCACTCAATCACCCTGACTGTTTGGGTTGGTTAATCTTCTTGATGTTTCATTCATACCTTCACTTCGATTTTGGGTCAATGTTTCCAACTCATCTCAATGTCACTGATATGTTCAAGAGAAGTCATCCAGTGAATACTCATCCTTCTACAATACTCATAAACTTTCATTCTCATGACTGTCATCCCTAAAAAATTTCTATATCAAGTCATACCTTTGTCTTTGAAACCAGTAACTCCCATTTCGCGATAAGGTGAATTCCTATCGACGAAAAATCATTATACAGGAAGTTCACTTAGAAACATTATGTTCCAGTACCATGAGGCTTGTTACAACATCGACAAGATCCTTGCTTCTAGATTTTTGACCGAAAGATTTTTTTTGGCGTTCGACATCAAATCATCTATTCACGCCTTACAAAAATGTACTGCAGTACCTTGAGGGCCATTGACATTAATGGTGGTTCTCTCGCATTTTTTAACAACTCACATCATTGGCTGGTAATCAAATAATTTCTTTCCATGTTTGACTACAAATCATATATTCACATGGCTAGAATTGTACCCGAATGATCGAGTGAACGAGATAAGAAGACCCTGGATCTAGTTTTAGCGATCTGGGCTGCGATTTCAGGATTTTTGTACACATCATATGTACGGTGACCTTACATATAGATCGTCATTCTAACATGGGCCTATATCTATAGGCATGTCTGTATTGGGCAACATTCCAATATAGATGACTTTCTGAATTATGTACATGCTATTAGATTTTTTATGTGATAAACATGGGAATGCCTACCCTAATAAATTATGATCAAGAGGATATATCATGACGTAATGTATTGTAAGATTGATGCAGGCTGCCACTCCGCTTCATCTCTAGCCCATCACAGTGTAAAGCATCTCAATCAAAATGTTGCTATTATTATTCTGACTTCATGCTTTAGGGGGGAATTTGTTATAGGTCAATTTTGGCATCATTCCCAATGACCTGGTTAACTGGACATCATCTCCAGGACCAATGAATAGGGTCTATCATCCCCTATCATTTCAGTTGCTACATTTCCTAAGACAAATAACAAGACAAATTATTCATGACTTTCATCTGTAAAGGTTTCCAATATTTGAAGCTTATAATATATGATATTAGAGCTCATCAACACTGCTTCTAAAGGGACTAAGTGCATTGCATATGTAGGTAGCCCCATTGAAGGCTGCTCTACAAAGCACTTCTTGACACTCATAACTGTGTTGGTCACATTGGGAGCGAAATTCTCATTGTTCAGGAATCTCCACTTGGCCAATGCCTTCTAGAAGAGTTCACATGTGTCAAAATTCGAATCCATGTGTCCATTTGACATCTACAAGATTGGGAACATGTCTTGCCTATTATTGAAAAGTCATTGATTGTAAAAATACCTTCAGCTCCTCTATAGATTGAGCACAGATCTTAGTGTTTGATAAAGAAGAATTTGAGTAGAGAAATGCTGGTGGAATTTCAATTGAGGAGTTGATTTATGTAACATTCTAATAGAGAGATTTGCATTGTGATGAGGTTGAGATGCTGCTGGAGATGGTCACTTCAAATCAATCACTGGGCTGTAACCTCCCCTTCTATCCATTAATAAAGATTGATGCTTACCTTCCCACATATGTATCTATATAAGCTCATGTTTTCCATATTATGAATTCTTATCTGATGTGTATGGTTGATGTTTCATTGATTTAACTAAATAACTTGAATATAAATCTGTATTATTGCTATCTTTTTCTGTTTAGTGTTCATCTTTGCAGGAAATATTTTCAGACATCTAGCTTGGATTTGAAGCTACAACAAAAGTGACAGAAGGAGAATAGGAAGCACTTGGACTCCAAGTAAGTTCTTTGATATGTTTTGTGTGTCTATTTACAATTAGGAAAAGTAGTCGCAAAGTATTTAATCTATTGTTCTAGATAAGCACCTATCTAGGGAAGAATGTTTTATCTGTAATTCATAATTCCACATAACACTCCTCCTGCACTAGATCTGACCAAAGTCGCTCCCAATCCGACAGTTTCTCCCGCGCATTGATAGAGTCTTGATAACTGTGCCAACTCTTCGGAAGTCCAAGGAGAACTAAGCTCACCAAGTCATCATCAGTAACTGTAATTCCCACACTCCCCAGCTCATCCCTACATGGAAAAAATTCATGAGATACTTTGGAATAATGTCGCCCTTCTCCATTTTGATTTTTCTGTGTTTATCTTTCATCGCCAACTTCGTATGGTTGCTGATGCTTTAGAAAATATCTTTCAAAGCCTTCCACATTGCAAATGGAGTGGCTTTCCCGTGAAGGCTTGACACAATATGGTATTTCACACCTTCCAACATAATTCTTCTCGTCTTCACTACTTTCTTTTGCTAGGCGTCAAGTAATGCAGCATCCGTCGAAGTGGGCTTAGGAACATCGCTATTGATTAACTCATTCAAGCCATTATCTTCAAGCACTACCTCCATCCTATCCTTCCAGGCTATGTAGTTCGAGCTGCTCTCAAGTGCATACTCCAACTGTAAGCCATTGAAGGCCATTTCAATGCTTACTCAACTTTCGCACCAAGAAATTCTTGCAGCAAATTCGAATTGTTCCACTAACACAATTCATCACTGCTTCAATATTGCAATCTTCAGTGATTAACACAACTCCGATACCATGTAGAAATTATAAAATATGCATGTATATTACTGGACTCCCCTGATCTAACAATTAAATCCACTATTAAATACATAATCCTTATACTCAATTCTTTGCGGAAATTAAATCGCCAATTGAAAAAATATGAAGAAAAATCAATCGCACATAACAAGATGTTTTACCTGAAAATATTAAAGCTAAAAACCCCAACTATCATATATTATGTATATCATCGAATCATGAAACAATCTCATACAAAGCTCAGCTCATAGAGCTCTCAGTGCAATATACAATCATCTCACACTGTCATAAAAAAATTGGTTCACACATGCACCAATTAACTGTCTCCTGACAGCCTGCTTCCACTATGAAATCCCTGCTAAAGAAGATCCCTGAATGAATTCGATCTTGCCTTGCCTTGACTACGCAATCCTCATTGGCAACTCCAATGTGTGTGTAGATGCATTGAATGCATCACTATAGTCACAACTGATAGTCAAACACACCCTTTCACCTATCTCTCCATTGGGTCTCCACTGGATCTGAAATGCAAATAGTTAACTGCTGTATTTCTTCAGTTGCAAGTAAGACACTACTTGTGAATTAATTAAATAATTAATTCACTCATCTTTCACTAGTGTATATTCAGTTACAACTAGCACAACCAAGTTTAACTCACTTAACTGAGTTAAACTAAATAACAACTCCCATAACTACTCTTCCAACTGTGTCACACTCAGTTACAATGAAGTCCATCATGCATGAGTCACGAACCAACCTTGCAACTCGTAATTCCTTCAACTAACTCGTTTAACACATCACTTCACTGAAATCAAGTGCTCCAAGAGAATGAGTTATTATTTATTGTCTGATTATCACTAAGGGCTAATAATAATCAACATGCATTCTATTTTTAGATATGCGATTTATAAATAGACTTCGCCCATGTTCTAAAAATAGAAATTAATCTAAAGATATAATCTGCTCAACCATGTAGAATCAACATGATGCTAATTTTAGAATATGCTCACCATTTTAAAAATAGATATACACCTAAAAATAACATGCAAGCCCCACCTAGTGAAGGTGCTTAATTTTCACTAGGATCATCATCTTGTTGAATCTCAACACATCTCTCCCTTGTTACTCCCTCTCTATCTCTCTCTCCACTTTTCTCTCTCTATGTGATTCTTCTGCCCTCCCTCTCTTTCCTTCCAACCCCATTTCTCTATCCATCTCTCTCTCCTCCTCTCTCAAGTCCTCTCTCATCCTTCCTCTCTGTCCCAATTTCTCTCCCTTCATCTCACTTCCTCTATCTCTCCACCTCTATCACTCCGTCTTTGTTCTTCCCTCTCATATATATCTAGAGTTAATATATATCATGATATATTAATATATGTTATAATATAAAAAAATTAATATTTCATTAAATTTGATATTGTATTAATCCTAATTTATTAAATCTATAATATTTATATTAATATTATATTGAATGATATTTATTAATATTATAGATTTAATAATATTTTTTAGATGGCCTCATAATTTTTTTTTCAAATATTACAGTTTTAATGTGGAAATGTTTATGTCTTTAGAGATTTTAATATATCCATAAGATATTTCTTTCCTTCTAAAGATTCATTTTACAAATATTTAATTAAAATAAATATTAAAAGATTTTGGAGCAAGATTTTAATTTTTTTGTGTTGAATTAACCTTTTTACTTTCTTCTAAAA
Organism: Pinus albicaulis; assembly: GCA_034641835.2. NCBI lineage: Eukaryota > Viridiplantae > Streptophyta > Pinopsida > Pinales > Pinaceae > Pinus > Pinus albicaulis. The sequence goes on from CM076580.1 coordinate 1,600,386,447, forward strand.
AACTGTATTGATTTTACATTAAAAATGTTTAAAATTTTAAGTAATTTGGAATTTTGATGTGGTAATTTTTTTTTATTAAAAGTAAATTTATGATAACCATTAAAAAATAAGATAATTGTATTATATTTTTTTTCATTAATTTTTCCAATAAAATTAACTACAACACATTCATTTGAATAACTATATAAAACATTTAACTTAATTATTTTTATTTTTAAACTTAAAAAATATTTAATAATTTTAGATGCAAAATTTCAACTGTGATCACTATGAATTACAATATGAGCTGTAAAATGAACCTCTAGCAATCCATAACAACGTAGAACACAATCTTATCAAAGTTTGTTCTATCTAGAAACTGTTGGAATATTTAAAATTCCAGAACAACAATGGAGAATAAAATTCCCCCTCTTCAACACAGAGAAAATATTAAAATTTCTTCACTGGAGACAGAGTTTTCACTCTAAAAACTGTTTCATTAAACTTCAAAAACTTGGTTACAAAATCACCTCTGACTGAGGGAATACAAAAAGCTAACTGCTTCAAAACACAGTTCAAAAACAAAATTCACACTCTCTAAAATTTCACTCTATCTGTGCATTCACAACTCACTGCTGTGTGTTGGAAAAAATACTCTGTCTCTCAAAAAAAATGAATGCACTGCTGTGCCATTCAAATTCCGTTTTACACTTCTGCTGTGTGTAAAAATAAAACTTACCATGTAATTTTCTCACAAGCCTTTTTCAACTCTTTTTATGCCCCAACATTTTTTTTACAATATATAAAAAAAATATATTAAAATAAAAACTTATTTTAAAAACTTAAAACAAAAGTTCTGCCTATTCCATATGATGTACGTATATGGTGTAGTGTTAAATAAAAAAACATAAACCAAAAATTTACTATGGCCCACGACCTTCCTTTTGAATTGTGCATATGATGTATATATGTAAAACATATATATATGGACCTGTACGCACGACATTTTAAAACAAACATTAAAGAACTTTGACCACTGGACGTCAACCAGAAATTAAACCCTCCTTCAATCAATTTCGGGTGACAAAAGGCTTTGCTGACGTCACCAAAATTGTGACGCGAAATTTCTATTAAATCCGGCTTATGATTTTTCCGCGTCCGATTTTGGGCAGCCGTACGGACGGCTGAGTGTGATGCGAAATTTCTCACAATTCCGCCTCAATAAAATTCAGGTCCGGGTTTGCCATTAAATTTTCTCCGTAAACAATACAGCGCTGAAGTTGACTGATCAATCAAAAAATGGAAAGCGGCTCTCTGCAAGTTTTTTTTATTCTGCGATCTTGACTAATCGCTGGAAATGGAAGGCGACTGCCTGTACTTGAGCAACTGTAAGTAATTTCAACACTCCCCCTTACTTTCAGCTGCTGGGTTATCTGTCATACCCAGACATTTCTTCAAAAACTCAAAACTCTTCTGCCCCAATGGCTTGGTCAGAATGTCTGCAAACTGCTCCTGAGTTCTGCAGTGTTCCAAAACAATTTCACCATTGTTTACCAATTCTCTGATGTAATGAAACTTTGTGTCAATGTGTTTCGTTCTCTTGTGAAACAAAGAATTCTTGGATAATGCAATAGCTGAGCTATTGTCACAGTAAATCACTGTTCCTTTTACCTGCTCTTGGCACAAACTTCTTAACATCCTCCTCATCCAAATTGCTTGACACGCTGCTGCTGTAGCTGCCACATATTCTGCCTCTGCTGTAGACAATGCTACAATGGGCTGTTTTTTAGAAGCCCATGAAATAGTTCCTGAACCCATGTGAAAAACATAACTGGAAGTGCTCTTCCAATCATCTACACTTCCAGCCCAATCACTGTCAGTGTATCCAACTAAATCTGAATTTTCTGAAGCAGTATATAAAATACCAAACCTTTTAGTACCTTTAACATACCTCAGAATTCTCTTCGCTTCTTGTCAATGTGCATCCTTTGGCTTCTCCATAAATCTGGAAATTAAACTAACATCATGCATTATGTCAGGCCTAGTTGCAGTCAAATACATGAGGCTGCCAACTATGCTCTTATACAAGCTAGGATCAAAATCCTTGCTGCTGTCCTCTCTGCTGAGTTTTAATCCCATCACTGTGGGAGTGATTGCTGTTTTGCTCTCCTGCATATTAAATCTTTCCAGCGCTTCATTAACATATTTTGCCTGTGAGATAAAAAATTCATTTTCATCTTGTTCTACCTCTATTCCTAAGAAGTATTTCAACAAACCCATGTCAGTCATTTCAAATTCTTCTTTCATGATTGTTTTAAAATTTTCAATAAGGTAATCATCATTACCTGTGAAAATAACATCATCAACATATAAAACTACAATCAACATTTTACCATCATTTTCTTTGATGTAGAGGGTGGGTTCTCCCTCACACTTTTCAAATCCATTTTCCAGTAGATAGGAGTCTATCCTACTGTACCATGCTCTTGGCGCTTGCTTCAGCCCATAAAGAGCTTTCTTCAACTTGCACACTTTGTGCTCTTGGCCTTTCTTTTCATAGCTGAGAGGTTGTTCAATGTAAACCTCTTCCAATAACACTCCATTTAGGAATGCTGACTTCACGTCCATTTGGTAAACTTTCCACTTGTTTTGTGCTGCTATGGACAACACTGCTCTCACGGTTTCCATTCTTGCAACCGGTGCAAAAGTTTCCTCATAATCTATCCCATGCTTTTGCTTATACCCTTTGATGACAAGTCTTGCCTTGTGTCTCTCTATTTTGCCTTTAGCATTACTCTTGGTCTTGTAGACCCATTTAACTCCAATGACATCTTTACCTTTTGGGAGTTCAACCAAATCCCAAGTCTTGTTTCTTTCTATGGCATTAATCTCCTCATCCATAGCTTCTATCCATTTCTTATTCTTAATAGCTTCTTCGAAATGAACAGGGTCATCAACATGACAATATAAAGCAAACAAAGAATTGATACCTTCATTTGCTGCCTCTTGTGCATAAATGTCATTCAAATTTCTGAACTTCTTACCTATTTCACTAGATGTACAAATGCTTGAAGAAGCACTTGAATTTCCTCCTTGTGGTGTGCTTGGAGAAGAACTCTCATTTCTCCTCAAGGGTGTCTCTTGCTGCTCTTGTGTTGGTGCTGCTGTTTGGGGATGTATTTCAACCAACCCATCATCATTCTCATCATGAGATAAACAGTGTTTAACATTCACTGTTTTCTCTATGCTTCCATTCCAAGCTTCCTCTTCAATGAACTGAACATCTCTGCTCACAATAAACTTCTTGGTGGATGGGTTGTATAACCTGTAGGCCTTGGATTCCTCACTGTATCCAATGAAAATACATTTATCCCCCTTGCTGTCCAACTTCTTCCTTAGCTGATCCGGTATGTGTGCATAAGCCACACATCCAAAAACCTTCATGTGTGTGACACCTTGTTTTGTGCCATTCCATGCCTCTTCCGACACTTTGTTCATCACTACTTTTGTAGGGAACCTATTCAAAATGTATGCTGCACAATGTACAACTTCAGCCCAATAATCATTAGGTAAATGCTTTGCCTTTAACATACTCCTCACCATGTCTATTATGGTTCTATTATTCCTTTCGGCTACTCCATTTTGCTGCGGAGTATGTCTAGTTGTAAACTGCTTTTGAATACCATTTTCTCTACAAAAACGTAGAAAATCTTTAGAGATATACTCACCTCCTCTATCAGTCCTTAGAACTTTGATGTGCAGCCCACTTTGGTTTTCCACAAGTGCTTTGAAATTGCAGAATTTTTCAAACACTTCATTTTTATTTTTCAAAAAGTAAACCCAAGTTTTCCTTGTAAAATCATCTATGAATGTTAACATGTAGTGGCTGCTAGCAAGCGATGGAGTTTGCATCGGTCCACACAAATCTGAGTGGACAATCTCTAAGGGTGCCTTTGCCCTTATGCTTTTTCCGGAAGGAAAACTTTCTCTGTGTTGTTTCCCAAGAATACAACCTTCACAAAGGCTGTCCGACTTCTCTATCAATGGTAAACCTCTTACCATTCCTTTTCTATTCAACAAATTAAGACCTCCAAAGTTGAGATGTCCAAATCTCAAGTGCCACAACCAATTTTCATCTTTTGGTTCGCTTTGGATAGCCTCTTTTGCCACTGCTGCTATCTTTTCTTCATTATTCAAATCTGCTCTCATTCTAAGAGGGAACATCCTGTTCCTTGTCATTTTTACTTCAGCAATACATTGTTTGCTGGGTGGTTTGTCCATGATGGTACAAACATCATCCTCAAAAAATACATTATACCCCTTTTGAACAAGTTGTCCAATACTTAAGAGGTTACACTTCATTCTTGGAACATAATAGACATCTGCTATGGATTTCTTTGCACCTTTCCTTGTTAAAACATTTACATTTCCTTTTCCCATAACAGACACTTTACTATCAGTCCCTAGTGTGACTTGTGACTTCACACTCTCATCTAGCATAGAAAACATTGCTAATTTTCCTGTCATATGGTTACTGCAATCGGAGTCTAGAAACCATAAGTCTTCATTCTTTTCTTCAACTATATTACAAGCCAAAAACAAATTATCTTGGCTGATATTTTCTCTAGTGAAATTTGCACAAGTTCTATTTCCCATATCATGCTGCTTCTTTCTACATTCATTAGCATAATGACCATATTTTTTACAATAATGACATTGGACATTGGACTTATCATACGTCTGTCCTTGAGCATTCTACTGACCACTCTGCTGGCTGCTGCCTTGGCCTTGATGTTGATTTGGATTGCTGCCCCTTCCTTGAGCATTTGCTGGACTGTTCCTTCCACCTCTGTTTTGGCTTCTGCCTCTTCCTCTTCCGAAAGACATCTGGGTCTTAAAGGCATGTTCCAGAGATGAGTTTTCACTTCTACCAAATCTCTGCTCATGAGTCATCAGTGATGCATGTAGCTCATCCACTGTGAACTTTGTGAGATCCTTAGTCTTCTCTATGGCGGTGACAATCACATCAAATCTTGAAGGTAGACTCCTCAAGAGTTTTTCCACAATCCTCTTCTCTTCAAGAGTCTCTCCATGAGATCTTATTTGTGTGACCATTTCAATCACATGAGTGAAGAATGAATCAATAATATCTGACTCTTTCATGCAGAGAGTCTCAAAGTCTCTCCTCAGCAACTGAAGTTTTGTTGTCTTCACTTTTTCCATGCCTTGATAGGCTGTCTTGAGAGTTTCCCATGCTTCTCTGGATCTCTTGGCTGCTGCTATCCTTGGAAACACACTCTCATGCACTGCTTGATACAATAAGAAGAGAGCCTTGGAGTCTTTCTTCTTATTGCTCTTCAACAACTCTCTTTCTGCCTGAGTTAAATCTTCAAACTCTTCTTCATTTGCTGGCTCTTCAAAGCCATCCTCAACAAATTCCCATAAGTCTTGGGAGACAAATAAAGCTCTCATAGTTATTGACCAGTAGTCATAATTTTTCCCATTAAACATTGGGAGATGGATATTTCCCATACCCATACCAGTGCTGGCTCCAGCCATTCTACACTCTTAACTATGATTTAAAAACACTTGAGTGTGTATTCAAATAACTGACTATTTTGCAACAGTAACACAAAATCTGTATAGAGAAATACCTTGAAGTCTTTTTGGCTGAGTCTTCACACTGCTGGAGAAGCTGCTGCAACAAAGAATTTCTTTCCTTCAGCTTCTTTGATCTTCAAAGAGCCTGGACTAGCTTCGATATCATGTTAGAATATTTAAAATTCCAGAACAACAATGGAGAATAAAATTCCCCCTCTTCAACACAGAGAAAATATTAAAATTTCTTCACTGGAGACAGTTTTCACTCTAAAAATTGTTTCATTAAACTTCAAAAACTTGGTTACAAAATCACCTCTGACTGAGGGAATACAAAAAGCTTTGACTGCTTCAAAACACAGTTCAAAAACAAAACTCACACTCTCTAAAATTTCACTCTATCTGTGCATCACAACTCACTGTTGTGTGTTGGAAAAAATACTCTATCTCTCAAAAAAAATGAATGCACTGTTGTGCCATTCAAATTCTGTTTTACACTTCTGCTGTGTGTAAAAATAAAACTTACCATGTAATTTTCTCATAGACCTTTTTCAACGAGCATTTTTTTTACAATATATAAAAAAAACTATATTAAAATAAGAACTTATTTTAAAAATTTAAAACAAAAGTTCCGCCTATTCCATATGATGTACGTATACGGAGTAGTGTTAAATAAAAAAACATAAACCAAAAATTTACTATGGCCCATGGCTTTCCTTTTGAATTGTGCATATGATGTATATATGTAAAACATATATATATGGACCTGTACGCACGACATTTTAAAACAAACATTAAAGAACTTTGACCACCCGACGTCAACCAGAAATTAAACCCTCCTTCAATCAATTTCGGGTGACAAAAGGTTTTGCTAACGTCACCAAAATTGTGACGCAAAATTTCTATTAAATCCCGCTGAGTGTGATGCGAAATTTCTCACAATTCCGCCTCAATAAAATTCAGGTCCGAGTTTGCCATTAAATTTTCTCCGTAAACAATACAGTGCTGAAGTTGACTGATCAATCAAAAAATGAAAAGCAGCTCTCTGCAAGTTTTTTTTATTCTGCGATCTTGACTGATCGCTGAAAATGAAAGGCGGCTGCCTATACTTGAGCAGCTATAAGTAATTTCAACAGAAACAATCGGAAAAAATAGTAAACTTGATAGGTAAGTGCAACAGGAACATGATTAATACGACGACCGGTGGCTATATATCTGAGCATGGACATAACGAAAGCTTCAAAAGTAAATGACGTGAAGCCTTCTTCAATTGAAAGTCAAGGTCGAGGCGTACATTGCGGCATCGATTGAGCCTAATCTATCCATCGAAATTCAAGTCATAGATTGCGGCAATATATAGAGCCAACCCTATATGTGGAAATTCATTACTTTATGTTGAGCGAATAGAAAATGGAAGAGTATGCACACAAAAATGTCGTTATACGCAAGTTATGACTGATCGCCGCGCATTTAAACTAGCTCGGACAAGTTGGCCGCTTAAAAGTTGTGGATTGGAACTGTATTAACTCTATGGATTGGCGAGGTCAAAGAGTGCCGGCGGCTGCTATTCTTTCACATATTTAGAGAAATATCATAGAGTTCTAGATTGGTAGGAGACTACCATGATCGCCCAATCAATGTTCGTAGGCTCCAACCCGTCCCACACGGCACAGTATCCAACTTTTCCTACAAGTTGTGAATATTTAATGGCAGTGGAGGCGAGTCGAGTTTTTACTATAAATGAACGGCCTCGCGGGAGAGTTTCTCAAGTCTCTCATTTCGTGTGAGAAAATATGGCAGCGTCTAACGAACAGATGAAGAGAATCGTGATTGGGTTTATTGCCATCTTCTGTTGTTCAATTGTCACTGGTAAATTAGCATTACCCAACTGTTCTTTACCTTTTGAATTGCTAGTGTTATTCAAGGTTTAACATTGATTGGGTTGTATTAAATTGATTATTTTTCAATTGCTTGTGCAGATGGTGATAAAATAGGAGTGAACTACGGCATGCTCGGAGACAATCTGCCTCCTGCAGACCAGGTGGTAACGTTGCTGAACGGCCACAATATCGGGAAAATGAAGCTTTTCGACCCAAACGGTGATGCATTGAATGCTTTTGCAAATTCTGGGATCGATGTAATTGTGGGAGTGAATAATAACGATTTGCAGGCCATCTCCTCCAGCCAGGACTCAGCAAATGGTTGGGTTAATGACAATATTGTCCCCTATTCCAGCACCAGTATCAAATATATTGCGGTGGGCAACGAGGTTTTGCCTAGCACGCAGTACGTATCGTATCTTGTTCCCGCCATGACCAACATTCAAACCGCGATTCAGAATGCCAATCTGCAGAATAACATCAAGGTTTCTACTCCCCATTCCGTCGGTGTTATAGGAATCAGTTCCCCGCCTTCACACGGAGCATTCAGTGACGACGTGAAGGATACCATGAGCTCTATTCTCAAATTTCTTTCAGATAACGGGGCTCCTTTCATGGCGAATGTGTATCCCTATTTTAGCTACGCCGGCGACACCTCCATTCCTCTGGACTATGCTCTGTTTCAGCCCACGGCTACTGCGGTGACAGACGGAGATCACAGCTACAGCAATATGTTCGATGCTATGGTGGATTCTGTTTTCTCCGCAATGGAAGCCTTGGGATATTCCAACATCCCACTCATTGTTACCGAAAGCGGATGGCCTTCTGCTGGCGCGGATGCGGCCACAACTGAGAATGCTCAGGCTTATAACAACAATCTCATCCAACATGTTTTATCGAATGCAGGGACACCCAAGAGGCCGGGTACGAACATCGAGACCTATATCTTCGCTCTTTTCAACGAAGACCAGAAAACTGGGGACGAGATAGAGCGTCACTTCGGGCTCTTCAACCCTGATCAAAGTCCTGCATACTCTGTCAACTTTTCTCCATAATTGAGCCCAACTCAATTCCGCTAAAGCCATGTCGAAGTCGAAAAGCCTTAGAAAAATGCAATGATATAAATCTATAGAGGATGCTACATAAATAAACATCCTCCGTCCTCCTCAATAAAATTTGAATGGCAAAGTGTGGAAGCCTTCAATTAGTTCGCTAATTTTTTTATTGAACGGCCGCACTTTGTCTTTATGAAGAATATACGTTATATGCATAACAGGTTTGGAAAACAATTTAAGTAGACGCGGTAAAGGCGGCCTTCCAAACAAATGGGATTGAGAAATTTTAATCTTTGGAATGAATTGTTGGTACAGCAAGAAATTGTAGATGGTTGTCAAGGCAAATTACAAAAAATAAATGTGTTAAATGAGAGTTTTCGCATTAAAGGTACGGTCACACGAAAGTCTTAAATGTTGACTTTACAGTTCTAGTTGGAAATATTTAATTCCTACTTGTCTATGGTTGTAATTCCCTATCTGAGGAGTTTGTTCCTACATAATAGGAATTAGCTAGAATATAGTTTCTCCTAGTTTAGTGTGTGGTTGAGAGAATCTCTCAACCACACTACTGTACGTCTAAGATATAGTTCCTATCTTGAGACTATTGCTTGTATAAATATGTGTATAAATTTCCTCATTAAAGAATATAGAATATATTGCTGTGTGCTATTTTATCTTGGTATCAGAGCTTCAGAGCCCGTAAGGGCCTCTGGCCCGTCCTGGGCATAGAGAAATAAATTACTGTGTTTGTATAGTTTTATTAAATTTTTTGTTTGTCCATCTAAGCCAAATAACCCTGGCGCAGACGAGGCCAAATGCTAGATGAGGCTGATAGAATGCCTGGATCTTTGTTAGACGAGACCGAGAATGCTTGTTCAGTGAGCGCAAACTGAGGGGACCAGCAATCGTGGTTGATCGCTCGCTGATGTTCAAGTAGATGAAATCCAACCAAAGAAGAGCTTTATGAATTGTTTTACCTCCAAAAGGCGGGGAGATGTAGAAGATGGTCCGTCAAATATTTTTAAAAGATGTTCCTCTTTTACGCCTGGCATCCCTCTACAAGCCGGAGGTTCCTGTGTTCATTTTAGGATCCATCGCGGCAACTGTTAATGGACTTATATTTCGTATTTTCGATCTTATAGCGCAGAGGTGCCATTGGTAACCAGCTCCCTGGATGGCGCAGAGGCGATGTGGTGAATCTGTGCTATTTTATGTCTCCTCAGCACAGAATTGACCGAAGAAGGGGCGATGCTCTTTGTCAACTTGGAGGTTGCTGATATCGATCGTGAGATTGTGTGACTGCGTGGTGGTCGTGGATAGCTACCGGAGGTGGGATCCGACCCGTGGAGACATGTGGATATTACTTGTGAAATTTGTGACAATTTAAACCCTCTTCACTGGATCTGGGAATCAGATCTGACAAAGTGGTGGTGGATGTAAGTTCGGATTAGATTAGACAACGTGGTGGATGCGAATCTGTGGCATATTGTTGGAGCTGTGGTGTGGGTGTTAGTTTCAATGCACTAGATCGCAGCACCAGAGATCGGAGCAGCGGTGGCATCTTGAGTCCGTGGCAGTGGCCTGCATATCAGAATCACCCCACCGCTTGGCTGTATATGTTGGCAAGTGGCTGAAATCATGAGATCTGCTAGTTCGGAGAGGATCGCTGCTAAGATAATTGGCTGTGTTGAAAGCTCTAGGCCAGTAGCATGCTGTTATGACTTTTAGATAACAGAACTTTCTGTGAGTCTGTTGATAAAGGTCGTGGATCTCATCGTGGTGAAAGCCCTGTGGACCTGCTGTGGTGTGGACCGATTGTGCACGTTCGTGGTGGCCGTGAGCGGTTGATGGATCGGGCATCTGGGCACTGTTCATTTTTTGTGACGTGGTTGCTTCTCAAAAGGGTTTGGCGACTAGTGAGGTTCTAGATCTGAGGGAGCAGGCTACCGCGACCTCCTTTGACCGCCGTGCGCATAGGGCCTTTTTTATGTTTCGAGCCATGGCATCTCGCTGCTGTTACTGGATGAGTCGAAGAAGACAATAGGTCAGCGGCTGGAAATCGATGGAGAGGAACGAGCTTATGAGAGTAGTGAGAAAATTGCTGTTAATATAGACGATCCGGACGGAGAAGACAAGGGTTACGTGCCTCCGTTTTCATGGCGGAAGCTATGGCTGTTTGCGGGGCCTGGATTTCTCATGAGCATTGAGTTTCTTGATCCAGGGAATCTCGAGGGGGATTTGCAGGCAGGGGCGGTTGCAGGGTACTCCTTGCTATGGTTTCTGATGTGGGCGATGGGAATGGGTTTGATAATCCAGCTGCTCGCGGTGAGAGTGGGCGTGGCAACGGGATGCCATCTTGCGGAGCTTTGTAGAGAAGAGTACCCGCTGTGGTCGAGGCTCATACTGTGGGTCATGGCGAAAATTGCTCTCATCGGGGCTGATATTCAAGAGGTTATCAGCAGCGCCATTGCGCTTAAGATTCTCACTAATGGAGCCCTTCACCTCTGGGCAGGAGTGCTCATCACTGGTCTCGACTGTTTTACTTTCTTATTTCTAGAAAACTATGGAGTGAGGAAGCTGGAGGCCCTGCCACTGTACCGATCGATTGAGGAGCAGATGCTGAGAAGTGTTGAAGCTGCTCCTCAGCCTTGATCGTCGATCGAACAACGTTGAATGGTAATTTGCTGGAGGTTGCGTTTTGGAGAAGGCCCGGAGGGAGAAACGTAAGGCAACGGTGTGAGAACCTTGATCACCGCAGAATTGAATCCGTCTTTGGATCTCAGCGCCAGAGGAGATCTCTACGAATTTCATTGAAATTTCCATGAAATCGAAGTTGCTCGCGTGAAATCCGTGGAGGAGGCCAGGACTGTGTGGTAAGTTGCTGGTGCGTTGTAAGCCGAGGAGAAGACCGACGGAGGCTGCAGTCGCGCAGTGATCTGCATGTTGGACGGGGCTGCATTGGCTCTCGTTTTTCGCAAGAAGCGTGGTAAGACTGCCAAGATCGCTTGCAGTCACGCTGGTCATGCCGAGGTCACGGTGATGTTGATGTCGGGATCTTCACCCGCCCCGGCATTCTCTTCAGCAAATCTTATTACCACTATTGTTATTGTATTCCATATCGTGATCTGAGGTCCAGGAGGCCCTGTTTGGAGTGTTTATTTCATTAATGGAAATTTCATTTGCATGGATGTTTGGTGAAACAAAGCCCAGTGGAAAGGAATTGCTGCTAGCAGGCTGTCAGTGTTGTTGGATGTGTTATTATGCCCCATTCGAAGTGGTCGGTATGGCAGAGCCGCAGATGGTTGTGACTGTGATCAGTCTGCAAGTCCTATGTATCGTAGGCGTCCAGTGAGGGACAGTCGTAGGCTGTTCAGAGAGATGGACCAGAGTTTCTTCCACATTTGACAAAATTTGCAGGAATAGGGATCAGAGACCCCTCACAAGTATCGTTGGTGAAAAATAGTTGCTGTTATGTTTCGGAAATAATCATCTTTGGGCGGAGATAGAGAAATGAAATTTGAAGAGTTTATGTTGTATTTTCTTGAAATCATGTTTAAATATTATTGAGCCTTATTGAGCCTAGCTAACTCAATGTAGGCAAAGTTATTTTGTTAGAATTTGCAACCCTAACGAATGACAGGATAAGCATGGAATTCCAAGAAGTTATTTGAACAGACAAGGATGCCCAAGATACAGATGAGGTAAAGGAGCATCGATAATGTTTATGGTGGACAACAAAGTAGATGTTTGTTTGAGTTAAGTGTGGTTTGTGGAATAGACTCCCTAACATGTTATAAGCAAGTCTAGTTGTTGTAATGGTCATTGTATGTACCCAGAAACTCTAAAATGTTGAATGAAATGTAAGCCTTTTAAAGGTATTTGAAAGTTCGTGGTGATCTTAAAACCACTTTGTAATGGATTGCCTTTGTGGATTGTTTGTGGTAAGCTAGAAACCACATATAGAGCCTTAGTGGCTACAGGATTTGCTCGGTGGTGGCAGATCGGACTTGCCCGGTGGTGGCATATTTAAGTTCAGGATTTGCCCGGTGGTTGCAGATCGGACTTGCCCGGTGGTGGCATATTGAAGTTGGCGGATTTGCCCGGTGGTGGCAGATCGGACTTGCCCGGTGGTGGCATATTGCCTGAGTGGCTAACGTGTACACGGGAGCTTTGTGCTCGTAGGAGCAGGTGGACTGCAGTAACACCTAGCTCACAGTCTCATAGGATTGATCGATCTCTGAGAAGAAGGGGGTTGGTGTGCTTTCTTAGCTGACATTCGTGCTGAGAAGCGCAATTGGCGCAACTGTTCAGTACATACTCGTGCCAACACGTCAAATCACGGGAATGGTGCGGAAGCGCACGATTTTTTCAGGAAGACGCCAACTCAACTTCATGGGGGTCTGCGGGAAGCCTCATCTTCGTTTGACGATTTGTGGAGAAGCAGATCGGAGAAGTTGCGGACCTATCCGGGAGAGGTAGATTGGAAGATCCGTGGGAAGCCTCAACTTCGTTTGACGATTTGCGGAGAAGCAGATCGGAGAAGTTACAGATCTGTTCTAGAGAGGCAGAGTGTGTTTTGGAGGTTCTGCACATGCAATTCGCTTGATGGTGGTGGATTTGCAGGTACATATATGCAGTGATAAACGGTCGACAGAATCATGTATGCGAAGGACATCCTACAGGACTAGCGGTTGCAGCAGTTGGTACTCATGCATTCTGGTAGATGGTTGCTCTTTTATATGGACGTCGACATATTCTTTGTTATGTTTGACCACAACCAGACTTTGTGAATCACTATCATGACAAGTAGTCATTAAGGGGGGGAGTTGGAAATATTTAATTCCTACTTGTCTATGGTTGTAATTCCCTATTTGAGGAGTTTGTTCCTACATAATAGGAATTAGCTAGAATATAGTTTCTCCTAGTTTAGTGTGTGGTTGAGAGAATCACTCAACCACACTACTGTACGTCTAAGATAGAATTCCTATCTTGAGACTATTGCTTGTATAAATATGTGTATAAATTTCCTCATTAAAGAATATAGAATATATTGCTGTGTGCTATTTTATCTGTTCTCTCTTTTAATGTTTTGAATCGAGTTAAGAATCTTAATAATTATGAAAATAATAAAATATATAAAATTATAAAGGAACCATAATTAGGGTTAGGCCTTCTTTTGGATTGAGTAGTTTTTAGTGACTTTTTGAAGGCTTTTATCATGGTTTTTTCTGATGTAATTTCTCTAAAATCTAGCAGGAATTTATTGAAAAGAGAAGTTTGATTGCTAACTTTGCACAATCTAGGCCTCTAGGAGTTTTTGAGGGTGCTCAATCCATATATAGAGTCAAAAAACTAGTTTAAATAATAAAAACCAAGATTTTACTTCAAATTTTTTCACTAGATTCCAACACGTGAAACTCCAAAAGGTCTCACTAAAAACAACTCCCTTTTGAATTAGTACATTTTCTGGTTGTGACTTTCATCTCCTGTGTTGAAATCTCTGTGCAGGAATGTTAGGGCCATCTTTCTGCACTTCCCTTGACATCTAAGTTTCAGCAACGTCTATTTGAATTATTAATGGCATTTATGGCACTCAACATGAATCTTATTACATGCACGACTGCAACCAAAACTACCATTCCCGAATTTCTAGTTATTTTCCCTCGTTTGAGCTACACCACAGATCTGAGTTAGTTGAGGTCGAATCCAATGTCATTTCCCTTCAATAAGAAGTAGTCCAGTGTCATATGAAGGTGGGAGGATTTTATTTCAATCATTGTCATAATCGTTTGCGTTATTGCAGAACCATGAAATCAATTATATGGTATCCTAATGGTTGCAACCTCGCAAGTTACGGAGTCTGATACATTTGAGGCCCATTTCAAGCCATTTTATGTAAATGAAGGTCATCTCTATTTGAAGACTCTTTTTTCTCTGTGTTTAGATTTATATATCAAGAGTTCTAAACCCACGGTTATTCTGAATAAGCAACCATGATGAGATGTACCCTCAGTTAACGTCTCCGCATGATGCTTAGACCCAAAAGGATTCCAACATAGATATTACAGCACCACAAACATGTTCCACTACATCTATGAAACCTAATCAGAGGAAGGTAAGGAAACAACTAATATCTTATTTTTTGTTTTGACATTTTTCCTTGTGTTCATTCGATGAATTTATTTGAGTTTTCTCCTCTCTATTTATTATGGTGGATTTTAGCATAAGTTGTTGTTGCTATACTTTTTCTTTGAAGATGCCTAATAGTCACAAACTCCGGCCTACCAAATTTCAGAAGGCCTGCATTTTGAATTGCCACCAATTGCTATTTTCCAAGAGAGTATTTCAACGTTTATTGGGTCGGTTGTTTCTTTGGAGATGAAGCTGTGGAAACGTTGTTTGATCTTGAAAGAATGACCTTTTTCTTTATTGGTGTCTCATCAGAAAACACTTTGTCCTCGGGTTGAAATCTTGTCTCCTTATGGACCACCCACAAATTATTTTAGAATGAGTGGTTTTCTTGAATAAACATTTGTGGATACCAATTAATAATAGTTATCTTCATGATTGTCTCATAACTAAATTATGATATATTTTCAAACTGTATAAAAAACTAAAAAACACCTATCCCCAAATTAAAGTGCATTGATAACACATGGAGAAAGGTAGAAAATAGACAACACACTAACAACAGAGAGCGTCACGGGAAAAAAATGAACAAGAGTCCACCTATTCGACGAGGAAAACGAGGAGTTTATTTGTGCATGCTAGGATACAAACTGGGTCAACCACCTCTTTTTCTTCGTTTCTGAACCTATTGATCCATCTGGTGTCCAAGATATGAGCTTAAGGAGTGTAAATATTGATAATTGTTTGATTTTTCCAACATATGAGCTTAAGCAGTGTAAATATTTGATAATTGTTTGATTTTTTTTTGGGCCCATGTTAAGGTTTCAGCTACAATTTTAGTATTAATCAAGGATTTATGTCGGTTAAGCAATCTGGTGTGTAGAAATGAAGGGCACCACCATTCGAAAAGGCCAAAGTTGTGAGAATGAGGTTGGCTTTGATTCATGAAATTGAGTTTCAAATTGATATTAATATTTTTATCTCACATTGTTTCAGATTGATATTAATATTTTGATCTCACATTGAGTCTTCCATGCCGGTAATTGCAGTGAGTTGTGTCGTGTCTCTGGATCTGTAAATGACTGCATGCATTTGAGATTGGGATTAACTTTTCCTTGGTGTCGTTGTGATATTCCAAGTTAATTAATTTGTGAACATGTTTTAGTTTAATAGGATTTGACATGACTTTATAAGGTATTTTTAATTCTCGAGATATTTAGCACTATGTTAGAGTTCACTAATAAGTATAACCAATCTAATTCAATATGTACTGAATTTAATAAAAACAACTCTAACTGGAATTTCATGCTGAGGCTCTATCAATTTGTATCTATTTTGCGGCTCTATCAATTTGTATCTATTTTGACATATATAATATTAGGTATAAATTAATTTAATACGAAGGGTACATGAGGTTTAATGAAAAAATAAATAATATAAAACCACTTAAATTTGGTTAATTATGCGGATAGGCGTTCCCTTCTTGGAATTGGAAACTTTAATTCTTTTGCTAATTAATCTTTTTGATCACATGGTCTAAATTGAAAGATTCGAGTATATTCTCCTTGCCACTGCATGAATGAATGTAATTAAAATTGATAACTTCCTTGCATGTGTAAATCACATGTTTAAACCATACTTAAATTAAGTTTTTACAAATTCTGATTAAAAATTTACTGTGCGTGTTGTTGTTAACTTGACAAATGAATTGAAATTATAAAATGTGCATTTATTTTGAAACATACACCTTTTCACATTGTGAAAGTATGCCTAATCAATTATTTGCCAAGTGTTTTAAGGTAACAATTACTAGGGTGGATTACTAATTCCCTCTTATACCATTTCACGTTATCAAACATACACATGGTGAGCCATTTTCCAAGTGTATAATGATTACCTGTATGGATGTCTATGCGTTATGAATTATGTTCCCATTTGAAGGTGGTTGCATTACCACACTAGTGTAATGTATGTGAATTTATTAGTTTCTTTTTTTATGTTTGTTATGATTATGTTTTTATTAGGTTTATTATGTTTTCATTTGAGTTTAATAATATTTGTGAGTTTACTAAGTATGCTCATGAAAATTCCAACAGGGTGGTAGATTTACACTTTATTTTATAATTTGAGTTTAATAAAATATTTCATTTTATGTTGAATGATTACTAATTCACATTTAACAAATGGAGCTCAATTTAAAATTTCTAACTTGAATGAAATATTCTAATTAAAATGAAATTAGTGCAATTGTTAAAATAACTTCACTACGTTTGCATATATACAAGTTAGTGCACTTTTATAGAGAAGATTTCCTCACAAGGTTCCATGTAGGTTAGGTCATGCAAGTGTTACGATCATAATGACATAAGTAACTTTATTTTTATAATTATATAAATAAAGATAGAAACATTTTTATTTATGTAAACATAAAGACAATGATACTAGTAGTGATAATATTAAATTTTATTTTTTTTTATATTTAATTTATAATATAACATTTTGGCTCTGCTCATGCCAAACGGATTGGCATCCATCATTGTAATGACCATATGTATAATGCCACACTTTTTCATCTTGTTCCATATTAGTATAAATAATTGTGTTTATACACATATAAAAATAAAGTAACACTAGCAATTGCACCATCACCAGATGTTGCAAAGGAAACGTCGTAAGATTCTTAAGGAGATCCAACAGTTGCTAAGCAAGATATTTGTAGTGATTTTCGTCAGTTTTAGTGAAGGAAGGAAAATATTGTGCCTAATTTTGTCAATAATACGCTGAGATGTGAGCAAATGTTTCTTGCTTCTTAGGGAATCGAGAGATGTTTATATTTCCTTTAGAGAGCCCCCTATTTTTCATCTAGCCAAGACATCCATAAGGGTAGTTTTCCAGCATTGCTAACTCCCATGAAGGCAGTAAGTACCGCTGGTCTAAAGGATCCACTTACATTGGAAAGGAGTTGTAGCCTTTCTTGACCCAACCCTTCACTTTTCATCTCCTGTTACGAAACTAAACATTAGTTCCAAATATTCCGTTGAAGATAACTACTTGCAGATTACCAATTCAATTGAATGACTTGTAGATACACATACCGATGGCATGTCAACATAATAGTTTATGTTCTCAAAATCCATCGACAATGGCCTAAAATGAAGGATCATTCCTTTCTTGTATTGTGTCGAGACTTGAGTGACACTGACTTCTCCATCGCGTGTAGAATTATCTTCATAGGTTAGATTATCTCTCCTCTCTGACATGTAAACATGATTGACAAAGCTATTAAATCTATGAAAGAATAGTGCATGTTTTTTTCATATACTTTCAAAGCTTTGGATGTGACTAGGTTACATAGTTTTATAGATTGCAATATTTGTAGTTCAATTGTTTCATCTTTTCTTTCAAGAAAAAGAAAAAGAAATGCTTTTGAGTCTCATTCAAGATCATCACAAAGGCTTTCTAATGTCTCTCACTCAGTTGTCTGAGACAAGGTGCCACAAAGAAGTTATGTAGTTCATTCAAGTTTCTCACTTCAATATTCTAATTTCTAAGAACCAATCCTTGAACATCTTAGAATGTTGGCAAGATCCCATGTTCCTTAAGGAACCTTGAATGCTCTTTTGTAACATGTATAATGAAGAGAAGAAATTTATCGTGTATAAAAATGTTATGGGAGTGCTAAGTATAGAAATGCAAAGCAAAATAAACAGTATCGTGCAAACTCAAAATGTCTCTCATTTAATAAATTCTGCTACATTAGATTGAAATACTTGAAGTAATGGAGGCTGTTGATCAACATTTTTTCCTTTATCTCGGTTATCTCCAATACCTTAATAGTAACACTAGAAATAATTCAAGTTGATTTCCATTTAAGAAGCTGAAGGGTGGAAAAATTTCCTCTCGATTGGTGGCAATGAAAATTGTCGTTGGAAGATTATGGGGCTATGGGGCATAAATCAATAGATGTTGATCATCAATGCCCAAAGGGAATAGGGAAGAGCTACAATGAGGAAATTTTTAGTAAAGAATGCAATACAATAAAATGAAATTACAAGACAATTCATGCCAAAAAGATAATAAAGATGAAGCACAGATAGTATCAACTAGAGCCACTTACCAATTTAGTTGTGCTAGAAAATTGTAGCGCAACTAGCTAAGTACAAAACCAATAACAAAATAGCACACCTTAGGATCTTAAGATTAAAAAATGAAATTAAGGAACCATATTGCTCTTCTCTGTATGATTCTTCTTTGGAGAGTTGAACCCATCCTCGAGCATCTTAGAATGCTGGCAAGATCCCATGTTCCCTTAAGGCACCTTGAACTCTCTTCTGTAACATGTCTAGTGAAGAGAAGAAATTCACCGTGTTAGAAAAATTTATGGCAATGCTAAGTATAGCAATGCATTAAAAATTAAACAATGTCCTGCAAACTCAAAATGTCTCTCATTTAATAAATTCTGCATTAATGAGCCATATATAATAAATTATAAATCATCTACAAATTCTAAATAAATCTTACAAATTGAATGCCGCCATTATACCTGAAATTTCAACATAATTTGATTTAAATGGAAGTGGTAACCTATAGTATTTGGTAAGAAAGGTATTGCAAAACAAATTTGGGAAAAAAAATGAGAATATCCATGAAAAATTTGAGATGGGTATGAATGCCGCTAGTATACCTGTCAGTGTTTCCTTCAAATTACCTAGGAAGGTAATTTAAGAATAGGAAAAGAGAGATTTTCATCTGATTATTTCTTGTTCATCATTAACTGAATTCATTACCAAAATTTACTAGGGAATTAAAAATAAAAAAATGAAACCATGGTTGAAATTTCAACTTAATTTGATTTACATGGCACTGGTAACCTGTAGTATCTAGTAAGAAAGGTATTGAAAAACACATTTGGGAAAAAAAATGAGAACATCCATGAAAAAATAGAGATGGGTATGTTTAAATTGGAGGCACCTACAAACATTCTAATTAGCTAAACGTTGAGTATGAAAAAATATTGTGTTATGCAAGCCAAAATAAGGCAAGAATCCAACAGGAACCCAGATGGAGGACTCACAACAATTCCAAAAACTATAAAAGTTTTATAGAAAAATACATGCACAGGATGTATATCGGATAAAGAAAAAATGCCAGAACTTGAACCGATTTGAAATGCAAAAGAATACATGATAAGAATGATTGGTCTCTCCAATAGCCCAATAATAGATGCCAGTAATCATAGGCAAGATATATTGACCAGATAGAACCAATGAGCATGAACAATTTCGACAAACATTTAAGATGTGTTGGGCGACATAGGCAAATCATGATTGATCAGGAAGACAGTTCCATGAGAGCAGAGGAATACAGAATGGCTTATCAGTCAAAGCTCAATAACAGATACTAGTAATTGGAGGCAAGAGATGATTACAAACTCTGTCAGCAATTGTCCTCCTTATCCAGCCTTCAGCTGAATACCAGGCTCACTACCTTCACTATCAAACTCTGTCTTCAATTTTCCACAACCATAATTCTGCAATTACAAATTCAATCATATTAAAGTTAATTACCTGCAAGATCATGATCCTATCCTCCACTCACTTTGCAAATCCTGTTCACTGTGGTTTTGTGTATCCTTGTTGCCTGATCTTCCTTCTTCAAATTTGTAGTCTTCAAAACACTTGTCCCCCAATTGGACTCTGCAATTCTTCAATCACCTTCGACCGTCTTCTCGAGGTCAAAATCTTAATGCCTACAATTCTCCGGTTTTCGTATCGTTCAAACTTGGACTTTTCAAAAAGAGCTATTCCTGAAGCTCTGATACCACTTGATAACGTTCAATACCACAGTCCCGTTGTACTCAAATTTTCATCGGAGCTGTATCTACAATTGCGTTCAAATTTTCATGCCTAATCATCCTCCCAATCCAAGCAATCTCACACTCTCTCTAACTTCTGAGTCGGAAAAATTAAATAAGCAAATCTGGACTATGTTAACATCTCAATTCAGTGAATTGAGATATTCTTTCGACGATTCCATTATGTATACATATGCGCCTCCATATATATATATATATATATATATATATATATATATATATATCAAGATTTAAATAGGCAACCGATCGCCCGCATAAATCACAACTTCATCTTTAGACTTAAGAACAACTCGCTTACCATTCATATGTGTACATACTCGGGCCCACTCATTTATTCGTTAACAACAACAGAACATGCCTTTGTCAAATCCCTGTGCCCATCCAACGATTTTATCACGTCGCATCACTTCAATTGATCCAACAGATATCGCGCGGGTTAACTGCACGAACGATAACGCGCGATGAGAGCAGTTTTCCAAATTCGCTCAGGGACACGTGTCGCCCAGCGTATGGAATCGCTCTGATTTCAAGAATACCGCTTACCACTTCAAAGGCGGTGCAATCAACTGTCGATTTCACTCCAACTCGTTGTTACTGTTCACTCTTGCATGGTTCCATCTTCCTCGACGTCCCAAGTTCCTCTCTTCTCCTTTACGCTCAGGTTCTGTCCGGCTTTCACCCAGTCCAATTCGATCAATAGTTCGATTGCAGCGTGATCACATTTGGCTACACGGAAATAATCCACCGTTCCTCAACGCCAACCCACTCGTGGTACCAATTTATACACACACGGTTCTCTAAAACCTTCCAACTGTGGTTTCAAGTCCGAGACTCTAACATCTCCGCAGAGCCTATTCGTGATGGTTATTATACCTCGGGTCAGTTCAATTACGCAGAAATCAGTTCAATCAAGGCACATACAGTCTCAAATTGCAGATTACATATTTACACATTCTCATACAATATGTTTTGAGATACGGAAGTTATTCACTTAGCAATTAACGAAACAATGCCCTTCTCACAGAATTTAGACACAATTTATTTTATACATATCCAAAGGTACTCATTGAAATTCGAAGACATTCAAACAGGGTTTAACCCCATCTAGACACACTTAATTCAAGGACATTTCTTCCATAAACATATATATATATACAGGTGATCAATCTCAAAGAAATCGCTTACAATTTCATGAAAGGCCATATAATCAGTTCAGTGGCCATTACCTTCCTACTCTGTTGCTGAAGAAGTTCTCTTGTCTCTAACTCTACCCTCCTCCTATCTAACCTCTTCAGGATTACATTTATACCACGAGGATGACCTGAATCGATTCAGGTCTCCAAACAGTTCAATAATCCTTATCATTCCCAATTCCTAAATTAGACTCAATAACCGAATCGATCCTAAACCGACTCTTTTCTATTCCTATCTTAACCAATTTCCTCATGTTATCAAAATGACTTGGATAGCAATACAATTCTCACCAAATTTATTTGTCATTTACAAGAAATTTAAAGAACATGATCCCCTATGTCTACTTATGTACAAAGTAATCTTTGAGCTCATAATGCCTCGCATCAACAAATGCTTGTGATTGGAGTTCAAGGGAAATGTACTATCAATTATAATTATCCAAATTGTATGATGTAGCATGAAGTCGCAGAAAGGCTCTAATGGATTGCGAAGTATGAATTTAGAATTTCGAATTAATAGGGCCTAATTACCCAAGGAAACAACACAAGGAAATAGGGATCCTGGAGGGCAGAAAATTTGTTAAGTATTGAATCAAGCTTGTCTAGGAATCAGTGAGATAGATATAGATAGCACATAGGTTTCTCATATTGGAGAAAAGCATTGTGATATTCTCATATTTTATGACTAATTCAATATACAGATAGTGGGATTTTAATTGAGGCTTTCCCCTAGAAATACTTGTGTACTATGTGATTGAAATTCTTTCTCTTTCATCTTTTGTGACTTTGTGATCTAAAATGGTTTCCACAATTGGTAGAGTATATTCAAGTATATTGTTTTAGCATATTACAATTATCAGTTTGAATCTACATGTATTTTATACATGGTATCAAAGAAGGAATCACAATAGAAGAGAAGAATATGAGTTTTTTTTACACAGGTGAATCGAATTTGCAGATCTGCTCTTCAGGACTAGCAGAAGGATCAGGATGTCTTTCTCTGGATTGAGACTCGAATATTCCCTTAAGGGTAGTTCAAATTACATATCTTGGAAGGATAGGATGGAAGGAGTGTTGGAAGACAACGGGCTGAAGGAATTCATATACAATGATATTCCTAAGCCTGTAGTAAGAAATGTTCAAGATCTGGCAACATGGAAGAATAATGTAGCAAAGGCAAGAATGATTCTATTGGAATGTATTAGAGATGATATTGTATCGAAAATCCATGGAAAGGAAACTCCATATGCTATGTGTAAGGCCTTAACATATTTGTTTCAGAACATCAGTGAGCACAAGAAGCTGGCGTTGAAGGATAAGATCAGAAAATCAAGATGGAGGAGGGCGACACAATACCAAAGTACTTGACCAAGTTCACCTAATGTTAGGATGACCTTGGAAGTGTTGTTGTTACCATTTCTGAGGATGATCTAGTGAGCCTAGAATTTGTAGGCCTTTCTAAGAGTTGGCATAGCTACCAGGATTCGGTAAATGGGAGGGAGAAGCTACCAGAGTGGGAGAGATTGTGGTCAAACTTGGTGTAAGAAGAGATTTTGAAGAAAATCGCATGGATCCTCAAAACATGATGATGACTAGAACTATTCCTTGGCTGGAAAGGAAAAGAAAGGGAAAGGGAAGGTATCCCATTCCAAATCAAATTTTGGTCAGGTAGGCAAGAAGGATTTGTGAAAGATTAAATGTTTTCACTTTCATGAGTTGGGACACTATGCCACAAAGTGTTTGCACAAGAATGCTAGCAAGAATCCCTTAGGTGGAGTGGCAAGTGAAGCTCTTGCTTCACAATTCGAGTTGGATTTCACTCTCATCGCATGCATGGTGTCATCGGTGATGGGTTATGTGTGGTACTTGGATAGTGGAGCTTTATTCCATATGGCCAGCAAAAAAGAATTATTCAACAACTTGGAGGAGAAGGATATCCAGTTGCACATTGAGATGGGAGATGATGGGGCGTACAGTGCGATCGACATCGTACTCGCACTTTGTTAGGAAGTCCGGTTCTCTCTTACACAGTGATGTCATGTATGTCCTACCTTTGAAAGAACCTAGTTTGAAGCAGCATCCCATGTTGGAAGACCATGACTATGATGTGATATTTAGCAAAGGAAAGACATTCCTTCATCACAAAGCATGAGAAGCAAGAAATATCGTCTTTATAAATAACATCCCACAAATTGAATATAGAAGATTGTGTTTTTACACAAAAGCAATGGAAGGTGAGAATGCAGACATCCTATGGAGTTTTGGCATAAATAAGAAATGTCATTCACACCACAGAGTTTTCATTAATCATAACATATTTCTGCTACCTTAAGTTGTAGTGAAGTTAATAAGATACACGAAAAGGTGTACATTTGGGAAGTACACCAAAGCCACCTTTCATGATAAGGACAGTCAAGTGAAAGTGATCCTTGAAATAGTTCACTCAGACATGTGTGAACCATTCTCAACAACCTCCATGACCAAGCACATGTATTATGTGATTTTTGAAGATGATTTTTCATGCAAGTGTTGGATATTCTTCATGCAGAAGAAAGATGAGACGTTCTCAAAATTTTGTGAGTTCAAAGCACTTGTTGAAAAAGATACAGGAAAGAAGGTGAAGGCTCTGAGGAGCGACAATGTTGGAGAAGATGTGTCAAATGAATTCAAGAACATTTCTGCATCATAAGACCGTCAACGATAATCGATAGCACCTCATAACCCACAACAGAATGGGGTTGCAGAAAGAAAGAACATAAGAATTGTGGGAGTTGCATGAGCGATGTTACATGATCAGGGCCTACCGTTGCACTTGTGGGAGGAAACATGCAACATAGTTTTGTATGTGTAGAATAGAAGTGCTCATCGGATCCTAGGGATGATTACACCAGAAGAAGCCAAATGTGGCACAATTTAGAATTTTTGGTTCATCAATTTACTGTCATGTTGGACATATTTGCGGGGTACACTGATACACCTCACAACTATCGGATGTACCTTCCATCTCACAGGATTACAATGGTTCATAGAGATGTGAAATTCGATGAAGGAAAGGCCATGCAAATTTCCCTTGAGAGGGAGCTTCAGATGCATGCAGATAAGGAGCTCTTAGCTCCAAAAGAAGAACCTCAAGATGTGGAACAACCACAAGAAGAGATGCAGAGAGTGGAAGCACTCAGTCATGCAGAGACATCTAGAGATGGAAAGAAGCGCACCAGAGAGGTTGACAGGTTGATACATGATGCTAGAGAGAATGTGGGAGCACCCACATCATGGCACATACAAAGAAGGTTTCGAGATTGGTACACTGACTACATGGCTCTTATGAGCGAGAGTGTGAGATTGAGCCATCCTCATTCTAGGAAGCAATGTAGAAACTAGTATGGGTTAATGCCATGGTAGGGGAGTACGACTCCATTATGAGAAACAGTGCATGGGAAGTTGTCCCAAGACCAGAAGACAAGTCAGTTGTAGGATCCAAGTAGATCTACAATGTGAAGGAAGCAACAGATGGGATTGTGGAGAAACACAAGGCAAGATGTGTGGTCAAGGGGTTGTCTTGGGTGGAGGGAATAGATTATGAGGAGACCTTTTCTCCAATATCAAGGTACTCTTCAATCAAATCTATTCTTGCACTTTCAGTGCAGATGGAATGGAAAATACATCAACTAGATGTAAAAACAACTTTCCTCAACGAAATGAATGAGGAAGAAGTATACATAAAGCATTCGAAAAGATTTGAGACCTTCACATCACAAAAAGCTCATGGTGTCCTTCACATCATCTAAGAAGACTCCCCTAGAAGGCGGGATTAAGGCGTTTCCTATAACAGATTCTGATGCGTGTGTAGTGGACATCTTGATCTTATTCTGCAAATTGGCGTTCTGAAGAGCGGTTTGAATGTTTTTCATGGCAGGAAGAAGATACGATACGTTCTTCTTGACCTTCAAAACCTCGTTGCCGATTGCATTGTATTTGATATTGGTGGCGGGATAGAAGGGGGCAATGTTGGTTTTAACCCAACTGTCTGCCGCATAATGGCTGGACGATATTTCCTGCAGTCTGTTGGTTTCGATTCCCACGATTACATCAGTCCCGGAGTTAGCAAAAGCCGGCAATACTTCTGGGCTTCCTTGGAAAATCCTATATTTCCCAATGTTGTTCTGTTTCATTAAGGTTACCACCTGGTCTGCAGGTGGCAGATTGTCTCCCACCATGCCGTTGTTGACTCCTAGTTTATCACCGCCCGCACAACGATTTGAATTATAATCAGTTTAATATAGCAACTTTGCCGATGTTAAGGTACGAATTAAAAGTGGATTGCATTCGAGTAAAAAAATGTTGGGTAATGCTAAGTTACCGGCGAGAATTGAATAACAGTTGATGACAAAACATCGAAGCAGGAAGATCTTCATCTGGTCTTTGAAGGCTGCCATTTTTCTCACTGGAAATGGCGGACATGAAAATCTGCGCGTGGACTTTCAATTTATTATAGTTCGGTCATCTGCAAACAAACAAGCGCTAGGCCAAGTAGAGACGCTGTGCCGTATGTTACCCGCGAGAATTGAAATGTTGGGTAATGCTAAGTTACCCGCGAGAATTGAAATGTTGGGTAATGCTAAGTTACCCGCGAGAATTGAAATGTTGGGTAATATTTCAATAATTTTTTTTACTGGACATGCATATTGAAATATTTGATTTTTTTTCATTACTAATAATTTTTAAATAAATTCATATTAAAAATGGAATAAATTACACATCTTTCTCATAATAAAAAATGAAATATACGAAGTTTTTAAATTTAAATTACTTTATTTTTCTCTATATAAAATTGACAATGATAATAATGATTAACATCCACTAAGTTTGATATGGTCTATCAGATCTTGAGAAAGAATCGGTTAATTGGTATTATTTAAAATTTTATTTCTGTGATAAAAAAATGATGAAATGAAGAGTTCTGAGGTCACTGTAGTTTCGCTGACTCAACAAGTGTGAGTAAGAACCAGACAATCCAAGAGAAAGTTCTTTTCATTAACTCTCTTAATATCACAAAAGAATATATTCTCTTGTCCAAGCAAACAAACAAGCGCTAGGCCAAGTAGAGACGCTGTGCCGTATGTTATGGGCTGCATCGTCTAAGAATTGATTGAAAGAATTGATCATGGGACTTCTCTGTGAATTGATTGGATGAATTGATCAGTGCCATGCCATCTTCTATATCTCTGAGTATCTAAAAAAACGTGTGGCACGTGTACTCTTACTCCTAGTCAATGAGGAGACTTTAAAAGTTTATAGAGAGTATTTTTTAAATACTGTCAAGCCGTCATTGAGGAAAGCCTTCGCGTATTTGAGAAGATCTTTCCACTTTTGAGCTGGAATTGTTCTTCACCACTAGTTGCAGGTTCAGAAAATAGATAGCAGCTCTTGTGGGCCCATGTGCAACATTAGTCTTCCATAATTTTGTATGCAGTAAAATTATGCAGTAATACTTCTGATGGAGTATTTAAAAAAGAGTTGTTTGTTGTTTTTAGTGTAATTTTTTGGAGATTGATGTGTTGAATTTCTTGTAAAATTTTGATATGAAATTTTGATTTGTGTTATTTAAGTTGGGTTTTTAACTGTATGTATAGATTACAACATTTTAATTATACAAGAGTTGCTCATCAAATTTATGATTTCAATAAATTCCAATTAAATTTTAAAATAATTAAACAAAAAGAACCAAAAAAAAAATTCCAAAAATACATATTAAAATCAACTATAACTCGTTTAAAAAAACATCCTCCATGTAAAAAGTCGCATTTCATGAATTTTATGATAATGGATGCGAGTCTTAACGACTTTTTAATGGTATTGGGTAGGGATTTGGCCATGTGCTAGGGTGGTCTCCATTTGGATCTTTATATTAGGAATTTACTTGACTCTTATATTGAACCATCATACGATTTTATGAATTCATTTTTCAATTTTTTTTTTAATGATAGTAAGGATTTATTTATTTATTGTTATTTTCATTTAAATTAAAATTTATTTATTTGACTCTTATATGGGAACATTATACGATTTTATGAATTAATTTTTAATGATAGTTTCATTATTTTGCAGGATTGGAAACTTTCGCAATTGATTCAAAGCGTGTCGAACTTTGTTATGTTGTCTTTTCATTATTTTGACAATATGCCAAAATACTTTAATGTTGTTTGGTATGAAAAACTTATTTTAAATACATTTTTTATTTGGTTTTTTCTTATTATTTTATATTTTATATTTTATGTTTTTCTTTATTTTGATTATATGTCAAAGTATTACGCATTATTTTATTTTTAACATCAGTTTAGATATATTTAATTTTGGATTTATTATATTAAGAGTGATCAATTTTTAGAGGTACAAATATTTTCTCAATTTTAATATTGAAGACAAAAAAATTAGTACCTAAAAGAATTTGATTCTTTTTAACATCAACTCCATATTAAATATTGAAGGAATTACAAATTTCGCTTATATTTTGAATTAAAAGAAACTCATTAATGAAATAAGTATTTTTTTCTTTATATTTGACAATAATTTTTTTTAGTGGACATACATATTGAAATATTTGATTTATAACCTACAATAATTTTTTTTTCATTACTAATAATTTTTAAATAAATCCGTATTAAAAATAGAATAAATTACACATCTTCCTCATAATAAAAAATGAAATATAAGAAGTTTTAAAATTTAAATTACTTTATTTTTCTCTATATAAAATTGACAATGATGATAATGATTAACGTCCACTAAGTTTGATATGGTCTATTAGACCTTGAGAAAGAATAGGTTAATTGGTATTATTTAAAATTTTATTTCTGTGATAAAAAAGATGAGGGAATGAAGAGTTCTGAGGTCACTATAGTTTTGCTGACTCAACAAGTCGAGGAGGTTGGTAGTGGGGAGAATGCTTTGGAAATGAATGCGGATGTGAATAAGGGCTAGAAAATCCAAGAGAAAGTGCTTTTCATATTCGACTCTCTTAATATCACAAAGGAGCATATTCTCTCGTCCCAAGGTATCTTGGGAACATACTAACATCCAGTTTCACTCTAGAGATCATGAGAATTAGCTTTAATTCTTGCAATATCCATTCTCTTCTTAGCACTGGTTAAGACAGAAAGGTAATGCTGGATAGCAAACGTGGGGTTGATAACCTCCTTATAACATCTTAACTTTATTTTCCCCTCTAACTCCTTATCACTCGTCAAATTACCCTTAAATTTGGAAGTAAGGACATTTTTAATATTATCCTTATTCCCTAAGATGATCTCCTCCTTTGTCTCCCAATTATTGAGCCAGGACTTGGCATCCTTATGCCACCTTTGTTTGAGTCGAAGGTTGTTTTGACTAGAGTTAGAATCAATTTTGGGAGTTTCTTGGCTTCCATGTTGTACAAAATATTTCTTATACATAAAATACCTAAACATAGGCGTGAATTCAATGGGGGAAATGCTATCCTCAATTAAGAGAATAGGGTAGAGATTATTACCTTTAATCTTGTGGTTGTAGGTTATGAATTGCTCTTGGATCATTTCAATATTTCTCCATGAACCTCTAGATAGACTGCAACCCCACACCTCAAATCCATATAAAATAGCATTGGTGACGAGAGTCTTGAAGAGGAATTTTTTTTACTCCAAACCCAAAGATCAGTCGTCTTAATTGTTTTCAAGCTCATAGTAAGATTTCCAAGCTCCTATATTCCTTTTATCAATGCTATACTTCCATTTGAGCTGATGGTGGGTGTTAATACCTAGATATTTGTAAGATGAAACATTCTCTGATGCAGGGCTAGCCTGCAATACCCAGAATCTTTAATCTCTGTGCATATAGGAATCCTCTCAGCATTTGCCCAAATCAAAAACCTCAATGTCTGGAAATTCCAACAACTTAATTTGCGGAAGCTCTCAAACATCCACTCACAAATGTTATGGTTCAAAATCAGGGTATAATAAAATCATTCTCAAATGAGTTGCTTTTCAAATCATCATTCAAACCCTTGACTCCAAGTTTCGGACCTTTCATTATCAATATAACATATACTTATATGTTACATCCTCACCTTAAATGAACTCTGAGTGTACACCTTGACTTAACCATTTCATTTCACATTGAATGTCACGAACCATTTTATAAACCCTTTTAATTCTGGTTTTAAGCCCAAAATATTCTCATTAGTCATTTCCACAATAATTTATATATGGGTTCAGTATCTGATTTCATATACTCAGAATTCAATGAGACAATGCACCCATCATTCAACTTTAACATTATTTTAATTGAACCAATATCAAATATATATAAGTGTGCCCTTCCCATTCTGCTTACCAGCTCTTAAAATCGAATGCCAGAATTTCATACCTTGACATTAACATTACAGTTAACCTCATACAACTACTACAATACTGCTGTTGAGACTTTGCCAGATTGTAATCTTTCAGCGCCTTCGTTCAATAACTTTGCCAGACTCGTTGGCTTGTTGTCTTTCTCTGCAATTTCAAATGTTAATTCGCTATCTAATGGCTCACAGGAAGAAATCGAATAGTGTTACCAACGCTTTTAGCATTCCATGATTCTGGATTTAGAATAGTGTTAATAGCAAATGGAATTTAGAACATTAAAACTTCATTTACCAAATCGACACACTCTTCAGCGCTAAGATCTTCAATAAAACATGGGGATCGATTCACAAAGGAATCTAGCATTTATAAATAGATTTTATCCAGCAAACTTATACAATTTTAAAATTCCCCAATCGACTTCTATACAATTGCATACCCGATTTCATGTATCAGACTCAAACTGCTTGGTTTAATGCCAGCGCCCTTGATTTATACCATCTACCGTTTGCTCAGGAATTTGATAGAACAAATCGTGCCAATGTTCTGCCTTTATACTGCACAACCTCAACCAGTTGAAAAACGACTCCAACAACAACGTTCTGCAATTAATAAAACTGATGCCGCTACTTACAATTCGTTTTCCTTTGTATTACGTCTCATGGTTCGATTACAATACTGATGTTACAGAATTCAAATGCAGATAATTACACACTGGTTTTAAATTAAAGCGCTCTTCACAAAGAAGTGATCAGAATTCCTTACGATTTCCCTTTTTGGTTCGATCCACAGAGATTTTACATCTGCCACTTCAATCTACTTAATGCAGATTAATAGATAAACGCCGGAATCAAACATTTAATGTAATTATTCGTTGCTTCTTGAATAAACCATTCACTTCAGGATTCAACTGAATCTCAAATCGACATAACAAATAAAAACCAGTGAACTCAATTCGTAATTTGGAACAATCACAAGTCAGCACCAATTCTATGCCTTTCTCATTCAATCAATGATATATATATAAATCTGAAACATTGTTTTCATATAGACAAAAGGAGATCACTTACAACCTTTTTCTTTGGCCGGATATTCAACATTTAGGCCCTTACAGTTTGCCAGAGGCTTACAGCCTTGGCTGTTCAAAACCTGCTCTCAACCACTCTCACTATTCAAGTGTATTTTTCTTCACAAAAACCACTCCTATTTATACACAAATAATGCATTTAATTCACTCAAAATATCTCTCCACCTAATCCTCAACTAATCCCATACATAGAAATCCTAATCCCAAATTTTGCTCCTAAACTATTTCTTTCATATCCTTTTATTTATTAAAAGAATATTTACATAATCCTCACTTTTCATAATTATCTCCTATTTTATTAAAAATAACAAATTAATTAATAAAATATTAAAAATTGTCACACCCCCTTTTCTAACATATTTACAAATGAAAAATGCCCTTGATGCTCCTGCATCATTCTCTAAGTAATTGTTATCATAAATGAAATTATTAGAGGGTATATTTTTGGATTTAATAATCATAACTTTAGTCTTGTCAGTATTAAAAGTCATATCCAATTTGGAACAGTAATTTTGGAGGGTTTTAAGCTACTTATTGAGATTGTCAGGACTCCTGGCAAGAAGAACGATATCATGAGCATAAAGGAGAAGAGTAATGACTATACCAACAAACTTGGGTCCTTCACTAATCCAATCATGGGTCAAGTACTACTATAACCATCGTGTACGGTATGAATATATTTTAATTTTCTATGGCTTATACAGGTTTAAATGAGCATGTTAGTCCATCGATTATAGTGCCTACACACATAAACATAAATAAATGAAATTAACATATCAAGAAGCACAACCACGTAAGTAAGAGAAAGAAAACCAATTAGTAACGAAGTTCACCCCTCCATCTCTCTGGGGCTACATCTCCGAATCTTCTTCAATTGGAATGCAAATCTTCTATATTCCTTCTTCAAAGTAAGCTTTCTTACATTCAAGCTCTATTGCTGAGCATTAGCGAAGCAATATGGATCTCAATGGCTAAGTATTCTTTCATTTCTTCTCTCCTTCTAATGGCTAACATAAGGAATATATATAGTTTTCCCTCACCCTCTCTCCAACAAAGAGCATTAATTATAAGACCCACAATTGTAGGGCCTAATTACAAGGAAGGAAAAACAAGATCCTTAAAATTAGGATCTCCAACAATCTCAGGCTCATAATTGGGAAAAGTCTCAAAACCACCTAAAGAATCTTCAACCATGCCCTTGATTCTCTCAACCTACAATTGAGAAAAATAGAGAATTGGTGTGGGGTAGTTTCTCACATAAAAACCAATTTCCCTAGTTACATTAAATGAATAATATGTGAGACAAATTTTCTCTCACAAATATTAATCATTTATATCAATAATGCATGGGTTTAATAAGGGCTCATAAAATGCATAATTAAATGCATGAGCATAATTTCACCCACTTAAACACTTTGTTACCAACTTCAAATCAACCTGGAAAAAAGCTATTTCACGTGCGAAGATCCTTTCGGATCACACCTCCCCACAAAGAAACTTTTGGTCTCCAAAAGTATCAGCTTCAATCCATCATCAACTGCATGCAAATGTCTCTGAAAGGCACACTACCACATGAATCCTTCACCTGACGTACTTCAGAATCAGAACACAATGCCAACACTTGCAACTACTGCAACGTGGATGTCTAAAAAGGAACATCCCTTGAAGACTCATTCACCCAACGTACTTTGGAATCATGATGCAAGCGCAGAAGAGAAGAGAAGAACAGAAATACACAGTAGTGTTGTTCTTGAGAGACAGAGAGTCATTTTGTGCACTGCGTTTGTAGCAGTCACCATTGTTGTTATCCCTCTGTTAAGAGGAAGAATTGTATAAGTTTTTTTTGAAATAGAAGTTGTTTTAAAAGTCTGAAAACTCTGTCCATTGTCAAAAGAAGTTTTTAAATTTCTCTGTGTTGTAGAGGAGAGATTATTCTCTCCACTGTCCGTTTGGAATTCTCAATATTTCAACATGGTATCAGAGCTAGTTTAGGCTCTTTGAAGGTTTCAAAGAAGCTGAAGAAGAAGAAGAAGACTTGTTGAAGCATTTTCTCCAGTAGTGTGAAAAGCTCGACAAAAGTCACAGTCAAGTATTTCTCAAAGATAAAAGTGCAGTTGTGTATTGTTTAAGGAGTTTGTTCTTTCAAGAAGGAAAGACAATCTATTTAAGCTTAGAGTTCAGTTTTGAAGCAATGGCTAGACCAAGCACTGGTATGAGTCTTGGAAATGTTCAACTTCCACAGTTTAATGGAAAGAACTATGATTATTGGGCCATTACCATGAAAGCCCTGTTTGTATCACAAGACTTATGGGAACTTGTAGAAGATGGTTTTGTTGAACCAGCTGATGAGCAGGCTTTTAATGCCTTAACTCAAGCAGAGAAGGACTTATTGAAGAACAATAGGAAGAAGGATGCTAAGGCCCTCTTCTATTTGTATCAAGCTGTAAATGAGAGTGTGTTTCCAAGGATAGCAGCAGCTAAGAAATCCAAGGAGGCATGGTAAACTCTGAAAGTAGCCTACCAAGGTATGGAGAAAGTTAAGACAACAAAACTTCAGTTGCTGAGAAGAGATTTTGAAACTCTTTGCATGAAAGAGTCAGATAATGTTGACACATTTTTTACACATGTGATTGGGATTGTAAATCAGATAAGATCCCATGGAGAAACTCTTGAAGAAAGAAGGATAGTGGAGAAACTTTTGAGAAGCTTACCCTCAAAGTTTGATGTTATTTTAACCACCATAGAAGAGACCAAAGATCTCTCACAGTTCACAGTGGATGAACTTCATGCCTCGTTGATAACTCATGAATAGAGATTGAGCAGAGATGAACACTCATCTCTAGAGCATGCCTTTAAGACCTAGATGCCTACAGGAAGAGGAAGAGGTCAAGGAAAAGGAAGAGGAAGAGGCAGAAGCCAGAATAGAGGTGGAAGGAACAACCCTTCACATTCACATGGAAGGAGAAACAGTCAAAGTCAGAGCCATGACCAATGCAACAGCCAGCAAGGTGGACATCAACACCAACATGCTCATGGACAGAGGTATGACAAATCCAATGTCCAGTGTCATTATTGCAAGAAATATGGGCACTATGCCAATGAATGTAGAAAGAAGCAAAATGACATGAAAAATAGGCAAAATGCTAATGTAGAAAAAGAAGAAAAGAACCCAAGTAATGTGCTGTTAGCTTGTAATGTAGCACAGAATAAAGATGATGATGTTTGGTTCTTAGATTCTGGATGTAGTAATCATATGACTGGCAACAAAGCAATGTTTGCAAATCTAGATGAAGAAGTTAAATCTGAAGTGACCACAGGGACTGATACTAAGATCTCTGTCAAAGGAAAAGGCAGAGTTAGTATTCGAGCAAGAAATGGGGAGCAGAAATTTGTCCCTGATGTGTATTATGTTCCAGGTCTGAAGTGTAATATTTTGAGCGTTGGGCAGCTCATAAACAAAGGTTACAGTGTAATTTTTAAAGATGATGTGTGCACAATAAAAGATATACCTCCAAGTAAGAAAATTATTGCTGAAATTCAAATGACCAACAATAGGATGTTTCCTCTCAAGCTCAACATTGACTTGAAAGGAAAAGGGAAAAGCATAGCAGCTGTAACACAAGAAGCCTTTCAGAAGGAAGCAAAGGATGAAAATTGGTTATGGCATTTGAGATTTGGACATCTCAATTTCGGAGGATTAAATTTGTTGCATAGAAAAGGAATGGTAAGAGGTTTACCATTGATTGAGAAGCCCGACAGCCTATGTGAAGGCTGCACCTTGGGAAAGCAACACAGAGAAAATTTTCCTTCAGGGAAAAGCATAAGGGCGAAAGCACCCTTAGAGATTATTCATTCAGATTTGTGTGGACCGATGCAGACAGCATCAGTTTTGGGCAGCAGTTACATGCTGACCTTTATAGATGATTTCACAAGAAAAGTGTGGGTTTATTTCTTAAAATATAAGAGTGAATTTTTTCAAAAATTTCGCCATTTTAAAGCTCTCGTAGAAAAACAGAGTGGACTGCACATTAAAGTCCTCAGAATCGACAGAGGAGGAGAACACATATCAAAGGAGTTTCTACGCTTTTGCAGAGAGAACGACATACACAAGCAATTTACCACCAGGTACACGCCGCAACAAAATGGAGTCGCTGAACGGAAGAATCGAACCATAATAGAGATGGTGAGAAGCATGCTGAAGGCAAAGCATTTGACGAATGAGTATTGGGTAGAAGCAGCAAACTGTGCTGTATATATTTTGAATAGATGCCCCACAAAAGCTGTAATGAACAAGGTTCCAGAAGAAGCGTGGAGTGGCAGAAAACAGGGAGTCACCCACATGAGAGTTTTTGGGTGTGTTGCATATGCACACATTCCAGACAAATTGAGAAAGAAATTGGATAGTAAGGGGGAGAAGTGCATTTTCCTTGGATATTGTGAAGATTCCAAAGGATACAAACTGTATAACCCATCCACAAAGAAGTTTGTAATAAGAAGAGATGTGCAATTTATTGAAGAGGAAGCGTGGGATGGAAGCATTGAGAAAACAGTCAATGTTAAAAACTATTTGTCTCATGATGAAGAAGAAGGAGATGTGGTTGAGATTAATAACCCATCCAAAGCACAACCTCCACCATCACAAGGACAGCAAGGGACGCCTCAAGCGGCAGCGAGAACACCCTTGAGAAGAAGCGGCAGTGGTTCACCGAGCACACCACATGGAGCAGAATTCAGTGCTTCATCAAGCACGTCTACACCAAGTGAAAGAGGAACAAAGTTCAGAAGTCTTAGAGAAATCTATAAGCAAGGAGTAGCAGATGAAGGTATGAATTCCCTATTTGCTTTGTATTTTCAAGTTGATGATCCTATTCATTTTGAAGATGCTATTAAAGACAAAAAATGGATAGAAGCTATGGATGATGAAATTAATGCCATAGAGAAGAAAAAAACATGGGAGTTGGTTGATCTCCCAGAAGGTAAAGAAGTCATCGGAGTTAAATGGGTCTATAAGACCAAAAGCAATGCTGAAGGAAAAATAGAAAGACACAAGGCCAGACTTGTTGTCAAAGGATATAAGCAGAAGCATGGGATTTATGATGAGGAAACTTTCACACCGGTTGCTAGAATGGAAACCGTGAGAGCAGTGCTGTCCATAGCAGCACAAAACAAATGGAAAGTATACCAGATGGATGTAAAATCCGCATTTCTAAATGGAGTTTTAATGGAAGAGGTATATGTGGAACAACCTCTTGGATATGAGAAGAAAGGCCAAGATCATAAGGTCTGCATATTGAAGAAAGCTCTTTATGGGCTGAAGCAAGCACCAAGAGCATGGTACAGTATGATAGATTCCTATCTATTGGAGAATGGATTTGAAAAGTGTGAGGGAGAACCCACCCTCTACATCAAAGAAAAGGATGGTAAGATGTTGATTGTTGTTTTGTATGTTGATGATTTTAATTTTTACAGGTAATGATGATTACCTCGTTGAAAATTTTAAAATAGTCATGAAAGATGAGTTTGAAATGACTGACATGGGTTTGTTGAGATACTTCTTAGGAATAGAAGTAGAGCAAAATGAGAAAGGGATTTTTATCTCTCAAGCAAAGTATGTGAATCAAGTTCTAGAAAGATTTAATATGCAGGAGTGCAAAGCTGCAATTACTCCCACAGTAATGGGATTGAAGTTGAGTAACGATGACAGCAGTAAGGATTTTGATCCAAGTTTGTATAAAAGCATAGTTGGAAGCCTCATGTATTTGACTGCAACTAGGCCGGATATTATGCATGCTGTTAGTTTAATTTCCAGATTTATGGATAAGCCAAAAGAAGCACATTGGCAAGCAGCAAAAAGAATTCTGAGGTATGTGAAAGGAACAAAAGGATTTGGTATTTTATATACAGCTTCAGAAAATTCAGAATTAGTTGGTTACATTGACAGTGATTGGGCTGGAAGTGTAGATGATCGGAAGAGCACTTCCGGTTATGTTTTTCATATGGGTTCAGGAGCCATTTCATGGGCTTCTAAGAAACAGCCGATTGTAGCATTATCTACAGCAGAGGCAGAATATGTGGTAGCTACAGCAGCAGCGTGTCAAGCAGTTTGGATGAGAAGAATGTTGAGAAGTATATGTCAAGAACAGGTAAAAGGGACAGTGATTTATTGTGACAATAGCTCAGCTATTGCATTGTCAAAGAACTCAGTATTTCATAAAAGAACAAAGCACATAGACACAAAATTTCATTATATGAGAGAATTGGTAAAAAATGGAGAAGTTGTTTTACAACATTGTAAGACAGAGGAGCAATATGCACATATTTTAACTAAACCATTGGGACAGAAGACCTTTGAATTTTTAAGAAAATGCCTGGGTATGATGGATAACACAGCAGCTGACTTTAAGGGGGAGTGTTGAAAATATTAAAGTCACCTGCCATGCCTTTGGGCAGGAAGAAACAAGTACAAAGGTAGCAGCAGCAGCATCAGAGTTTTTTGAGTGCGCAGCACTGTGTATTAAAGAGGAGTGGAGAAATCCGTAAGGAAGATTTAAATTTGTGATGGGCCGCAGCCACAGATTG
Organism: Pinus albicaulis; assembly: GCA_034641835.2. Classification (NCBI taxonomy): domain Eukaryota; kingdom Viridiplantae; phylum Streptophyta; class Pinopsida; order Pinales; family Pinaceae; genus Pinus; species Pinus albicaulis. The sequence goes on from CM076580.1 coordinate 1,600,424,200, forward strand.
CAGATGAAATTAATTTTGATATGGGCGAAGTCGATTTTTGCAGAAGGAATGAATATTTTCGTAGATCTGTTCTACGGAGGAGTTGAGTAATTAAAAACAGTCATTTCAGGCATTTAAAGCCTTCAACAACCAAACTGAATAAAACAGTCAAGGTTTTTATTAAGTGTCTTGTTGATGTGGCAGAGTTCCGCAGAGGAACGGTTGTACACAATACAACCGAAACATATATTATAATCGCCCCCCACAGCAGCAGAGGCCCGTGGGTCCACTTGACCACGTGGCGGAAACTCAATGGAATCGCAAGTCCAAATCGTAAGGTTCAATCAGAGGTTCTTTGTTATGTGCTCTGATTGAAGGCCGGACGTGATTCGGTTATATGTTACAGTTCAATGCGCCATCGCATCCGCTCTCCAATCGCAATCGGAAGGTTTAATAAGTTGGGCCTGATTGCACTATCAAATGGCAGACCCGATCCAGGAATAGGCCGGAGTTAATAAGTCGAATCGCATCCGGTTTTGGATCGGCAATCGAAACATTTTTGAATGAGTCCCGATCGCACTTGTTTAAAGTTTCGGACCCGATCGCTTTATGAGCCATGTTTTATATGGCCATCGCATCCGGTTGGTCAATCGCAATCGAAACTTTTTGTTTGGTGCGATTGTTTGTTTAAATTGCGGACCCGATTGTTTTATACATTGAATTAAATGTCTTGATCGTGCGTTCAAAGCAGGGCCCGCATGTACTTTATTTTAAATAGACTTTGTTTAAAGTCTTATATAATTTTATGTAATGTTTTTTTATATATGCGGCATATAAAAGCCAAAAAGGCCTGCGAGCCTGTGTAATTGGTAATTGCATTGTTTAGTTTTCGCACGTCAGCGCGGAAGAGAAGAGAAGAACAGAAATACACAATAGTGTTGTTCTTGAGAGACAGAGAGTCATTTTGTGCACTGTGTCTATAGCAGTCACCATTGTTGTTATCCCTCTGTTAAGAGGAAGACTTGTATAAGTTTTTTTTGAAATAGAAGTTGTTTTAAAAGTCTGAAAACTCTGTCCATTGTCAAAAGAAGTTTTTAAATTTCTCTGTGTTGTAGAGGAGAGATTATTCTCTCCACTGTCCGTTTGGAATTCTCAATATTTCAACAAGGTCGAATCCAATGTCATTTCCCTTCAATAAGAAGAACTGCAGTGTCATATGAAGGTGGGAGGATTTTATTTCAAGCATTTTCATATTCGTTTGCGTTATTGCAGAACCATGAAATCAATTATATGGTTTCCTAATGGTTGCAACCTCGCAAGTTACAGAGTCTGATACATTTCAGGCCCATTTTAGGCCGTTTTATGTAAATGAAGGTCATCTCTATTTGAAGACTCTTTTTTCTCTGTGTTTAGATTTATATATCAAGAGTTCTAAACCCACAATTATTCTGAATATGCAACCATGATGAGATGTACCCTCATTAACGTCTCCGCATGATGCTTAGACCCGAAAGGATTCCAACATAGATATTACAACACCACCAACATGTTCCATTACATCTCTGAAACCTAATCAGAGGAAGATAAGGAGACAACTAATATCTTATTTTTTGTTTTGACATCTTACTTTGGGTTCATTTGATGAATTTATTTGAGTTTTCTCCTCTCTATTTATTATGGTGGATTTTAGCATAAGTTGTTGTTGCTATACTTTTTCCTTGAAGATGCCTAATAGTCACAAACTTCGGCCTACCAAATTTCAGAAGGCCTGCATTTTGAATTTCCACCAATTGCTATTCTCCAGGAGAGTATTTCAACTTTTATTGGGTCGATTGTTTCTTTGGATATGCATTGTTAGAATTTGGACTCATGACTACAAGGATCTCAAACAATGATATGGGATGAGGGAGTTGAAGATGTGGAAACGTTGTTTGATCTTGCAAGAATGACCTTTTTCTTTATTGGTGTCTCATCAGAAAACATCTTGTCCTCTGGTGGAAAGCTTGCCCCCTTATGGACCATTGACAAATTATTTCAAAATGAGTGGTTTTTCTTGAATAAATATTTGTGGATACCAAATAGTGATATTTATCCTCATGATTGTCTCATTGTTTGTTTGGCAACTGAAATATGATATATTTTCAAACTGTATAAACAACTAAAAACACCTATCCCCAAATTAAAGTGCATTGATAACACATGGAGAAAGGTAGAAAATAGACAACACACTAACAACAGAGAGCGTCATGGGAAAAACATGAACGAGAGTGGAAGGGACCTTTCCACCTATTCGACGAGGACAACGAGGAGTTTATTTGTGCATGCTAGGATACAAACTGGGTCAACCACCTCTCTTTCTTCGTTTCTGAACCTATTGATCCATCTGGTGTCCAAGATATGAGGTTAAGGAGTGTAAATATTGATAATTGTTTGATTTTTCCAACATATGAGCTTAAGCAGTGTAAATATTTGATAATTGTTTGATTTTTTTTTGGGCCCATGTTAAGGTTTCAGCTACAATTTTAGTAGTAATAAAGGATTTATGTCAGTTAAGCAATCTGGTGTGTAGAAATGAAGGGCACCACCATTCGAAAAAGCCAAAGTTGTGAGAATGAGGTTGGCTTTGATTCATGAAATTGAGTTTCAAATTGATATTAATATTTTTATCTCACATTGTTTCAGATTGATATTAATATTTTGATCTCACATTGAGTCTTCCATGCCGGTAATTGCAGTGAGTTGTGTCGTGTATCTAGATCTGTAAATGACTGCATGCATTTGAGATTGGGATTAACTTTTACTTGGTGTCGTTGTGATATTCCAAGTTAATTAATTTGTGAACATGTTTTAGTTTAATAGGATTTTAAATGACTTTATAAGGTATTTTTAATTCTCGGGGTATTTAGCACTATGTTAGAGTTCATTAATAAGTATAACCAATCTAATTCAATATGTACTGAATTTAATAAAAACAACTCTAAGTGGAATTTCATGCTGAGGCTCTATCAATTTGTATCTATTTTGCAGCTCTATCAATTTGTATCTATTTTGAGATATATAATATTAGGTATAAATTAATTTAATATGAAGGGTACATGAGGTTTAATGAAAAATAAATAATGTAAAACCAGTTAAATTTGGTTAATTATGCGGATAGGCGTTCCCCTCTTGGAATTGACAACTTTACTTCTTTTTGATCAGATGGTCTAAATTGAAAAATGCCAGTATATTCTCCTTGCCACTGCATGAATGAATGTAATTAAAACCATACTTAAATTAAGTTTTTACAAAGCCTGATTAAAAATTTGCTGCGCCTGTTTTTGTTAACTTGACAAATGAATTGAAATTATAAAATGTGCATTTATTTTGAAACATACACCTTTTCACATTGTGAAACGTATGCCTAATCAACTATTTGCCAAGTGTTTTAAGGTAACAATTACTAGGGTGGATTACTAATTCCCTCTTATACCATTTCACGTTATCAAACATACACCTGGTGAGCCATTTTCCAAGTGTATAATGATTACTTGTATGGCTGTCTATGCGTTACGAATTCTGTTCCCATTTGAAGGTGGTTGCATTACCACACTAGTGTATTGTATGTGAATTTATTAGTTTCTTTTTTATGTTTATTATGATTATGTTTTTATTAGGTTTATTATGTTTTCATTTGAGTTTAATAATATTTGTGAGTTTACTAAGTATGCTCATGAAAATTCCAACACGGTGGTAGATTTACACTTTATTATATAATTTGAGTTTAATAAAATATTTCATTTTATCTTGAATGGTTACTAATTCACATTTAACAAATGGAGCTCAATTTAAAATTTCTAACTTGAATGAAATATTCTAATTAAAATGAAATTAGCGCAATTGTTAAAATAACTTTACTACGTTTGCATATATACAAGTTAGTGCACTTTTATAGAGAGGATTTCCTCACAAGGTTCAATGTAGGTTAGCTCATGCAAGTGTTACGATCATAATGACATAAATAACTTTATTTTTATAATTATATAAATAAAGATAAAAACATTTTTATTTATATAAACATAAAGACAATGATACTAGTAGTGATAATATTAAATTTTAATTTGTTTTTTATTTAATTTATAATATAACATTTTGGCTCTGCTCATGCCAAAGGGATTGGCATCCATCATTGTAATGACCATATTTATAATGCCACAGTTGTTCATCTTGTTCCATATTAGTATAAATATTTGTGTTTATAATAATATAAAAATAAAGTAATACTAGCAATTGCACCATCACCAGATGTTGCAAAGGAAACGCCGTAAGATTCTTAAGGAGATCCAACAGTTGCTAAGCAAGATATTTGTAGTGATTTTCGTCAGTTTTAGTGAAGGAAGGAAAATATTGTGCCTCATTTTGTCCACAATACACTGAGATGTGAGAAAATGTTTCTTGCTTCTTAGGGAATCGAGAGATGCTTATATTTCCTTTTATAGAGCCCCCTATTTTTCTCTAGCCAAGACATCCATAAGGGTAGTTTTTCCAGCATTGCTAACTCCCATGAAGGCAGTAAGTACCGCTGGTCTAAAGGATCCACTTACATTGGAAAGGAGTTGTAGCCTTTCTTGACCCAACCCTTCACTTTTCATCTCCTATTACGAAACTAAACATTAGTTCCAAATATTCCGTTGAAGATAACTACTTGTAGGTTACCAATTCAATTGAATGACTTGTAGATACACATACCGATGGCATGTCAACATAATAGTTTATGTTCTCAAAAGCCATCGACAGTGACCTAAAATGAAGGATCATTCCTTTCTTCTGTTGTGTCGATACTTGAGTGACACTGAATTCTCCATCGTGTGTAGAATTATCTTCAGAAGTTAGATTATATCTCCTCTTTGACATGTAAACATGATTGACAAAGCTATTAAATATATGAAAGAATAGTGCACGTTTTTTTCATATACTTTCAAATCTTTGGATGTGACTAGGTTACATAGTTTTATAGATTGCAATATTTGTAGTTCAATCATTTCATCTTTTCTTTCAAGAAAAAGAAAAAACAATGCTTTTGAGTCTCATTCAAGATCAGCACAAAGGCTTTCTAATGTCTCTCACTCAGTTTTTTGAGACAAGGTGCCACAAAGAAGTTATGTAGTTCATTCAAGTTTCTCACTTCAATATTCTAATTTCTAAGAACCAATCCTTGAACATCTTAGAATGCTGGCAAGATCCCATGTTCCTTAAGGAACCTTGAACGCTCTTCTGTAACATGTATAGTGAAGAGAAGAAATTCATCGTGTATAAAAATGTTATGGGAGTGCTAAGTATAGAAATGCAAAGAAAATTAAACACTATCGTGCAAACTCAAAATGTCTCTCATTTAATAAATTTTGCTACATTAGATTGAAATACTTGAAGTAATGGAGGCTATTGATCAACATTTTTTCCTTTATCTCGGTTATCTCCAATGCCTTAATAGTAACACCAGAAATAATTCAAGTTGATTTCCATTTAAGAAGCTGAAGGGTGGAAAAATTTCCTCTCGATTGGTGGCAATGAAAATTGTCGTTGGAAGATTATGGGGCTATGGGGCATAAATCAATAGATGTTGATTATCAATGCCCAAAGGGAAGAGGGAAGAGCTACAATGAGGAAATTTTTAGTAAAGAATGCAATACAGTAAAATTAAATTACAAGACAATTCATGCCAAAAAGATAATAAAGATGAAGCACAGATAGTATCAACTAGAGCCACTTACCAATTCAGTTGTGCTAGAAAATTGTAGTGCAACTAGCTAAGTACAAAACCAGTAACAAAATAGCAAACCTTAGGATCTTAAGATAAAAAAAATGAAATTAAGGAACCATATTGCTCTTCTCTGTATGATTCTTCTTTGGAGAGTTGAACCCATCCTTGAGCATCTTAGAATGTTGGCAAGATCCCATGTTCCCTTAAGGCACGTGGAACTCTCTTCTGTAACATGTCTAGTGAAGAGAATAAATTCACTGTGTTAGACAAATTTATGGCAGTGCTAAGTATAGCAATGCATTAAAAATTAAACAATGTCCTGCAAACTCAATATGTCTCTCATTTAATAAATTCTGCATCAATGAGCCATATATAATAAATTACAAGTCATCTACAAATTCTAAATAAATCTTACAAATTGAATGCCGCCATTATACCTGAAATATCAACATAATTTGATTTAAATGGCAGTGGTAACCTGTAGTATCTGGTAAGAAAGGTATTGCAAAACAAATTTGGGAAAAAAAAATGAGAATATCCATGAAAAATTTGAGATGGTTATGAATGTCGCTAGTATACCTGTCAGTGTTTCCTTCAAATTACCTAGGAAGGTAATTTAAGAATAGGAAAAGAGAGAGTTTCATCTGATTATTTCTTGTTCATCATTAACTGAATTCATTACCAAAATTTACTAGGGAATAAAAAATTAAAAAATGAAACCATGGTTGAAATTTCAACTTAATTTGATTTACATGGCACTGGTAACCTGTAGTATCTGGTAAGAAAGGTATTGAAAAAACACATTTGGGAAAAAAAATGAGAACATCCATGAAAAAATAGAGATGGGTATGTTTAAATTGGAGGCACCTGCAAACACTCTAATTAGCTGAACGTTGAGTATGAAAACATATTATGTTATGCAAGCCAAAATAAGGCAAGAATCCAGTAGGAACCCAGATGGAGGACTCACAACAATTCCAAAAACCATAAATTTTTTATAGAAAAATACATGCATAAGATGTATATTGGATAAAGAAAAAATGCCAGAACTTGAACTGATTTGAAATGAAAAGGAATACATGATAAGAATGATTGGTCTCTCCAATAGCCCAATAATAGATGCCAGTAATCATAGGCAAGATATATTGACCAGATAGAACCAATGAGCATGAACAATTTCGACAAACATTTAAGATGTGTTGGGCGACATAGGGCAATCATGATTGATCAAGAAGACAATTCCATGAGAGCAGAGGAATACAGAATGGCTCATCAGTCAAAGCTCAATAACGGATACCAGTAATTGGAGGCAAGAGATGATTACAAACTCTGTTAGCAATTGTCCTCCTTATCCAGCCTTTAGCTGAATACCAGGCTCACTACCTTCACTATCAAATTCTGTCTTCAATTTTCCGCAACCATAATTCTGCAATTACAAATTCAATCAGATTAAAGTTAATTACCTGCAAGATCATGATCCTGTCCTCCACTCACTCTGCAAATCCTGTTCATTGTGGTTCTGTGTATCCTTGTTGCTTGATCTTCCTTCTTCAAATCTGCAGTCTTCAAAAAACTTTTCCCCCAATTGGACTCTGCAATTCTGCAATCACCTTCACTGTATCTCTGTAGGCTACAATCTTATCAGTTTCCACAAGTCTGGTTTCCTTGCATTCACCAAACTTGGACTTTTCAAAAATATCTATTCCTGAAGCTCTGATACCACTTGATAACGGGTAATACCACAGTCCCGTTGTACTCAACTTTTCATCTGAGCTGTATGTACAATTGCATTTAAATTTTCATGCCTAATCATCCTCCCAATCTGGGCAATCTCACACTCTCTCTAACTTCTGAGTCGAAAAAATTAAATAAGAAAATCTGGACTATGTTAACATCTCAATTCAGTGAATTGAGATATTAATTCGACAATTCCATTATGTATACATATGCACCTCCATATATATATATATATATATATATATCAAGATTTAAATAGACAACCGATCGCCTGCATAAATCACAACTTCATCTTTAGACTTAAGAACAACTTGCTTACCATTCATATGTGTACATACTCAGGCCCACTCATTTATTCGTTAACAACAACGCAACATACCTTTGTCAAATCCGCGTGCCCATCCAACGGCTGTTATCACATCGCATCACTTCAATTGATCCAACGAATATCGCGTGGGTTAACTGCACGAACGATAATGCACGATGGAAGCGGTTTTCCAAATTTGCTCAGGGACACGTGTCGCCCAGCGTATGGAGTCGCTCCGATTTTCTAATTACCACTTGCCCCACGAAAGCGGTGCGATCAAACCCGGAAACCCGCCTTCACTGTTCACTCCCGCAAGGTTCCATCTTCTTCGACGCACCCGATTCCGCTCTTCTCCTTTACGCTCAGGTTCTGCCCGGCTTTCGCTTAAGGTTCCATCGAGCACCGTTCTATTAATACCATCCAACTTCGCCCAGTCCAATTCGATTAATAGTTCAATTGCAGCGTGATCACGTTTGGCTACACGGCAATCATCCACCGTTCCTCGACGCCAACCCACTCGTGGTACCAGTTTATACACACACGGTTCTTTGAAACTTTCCAACTGTAGTTTCAAGTCCGAGACTCTAACATCTCCGCAGAGCCTATTCGTGATGGTTCTTATACCTCGGGTCGGTTCAATTACGCAGAACTCAGTTCAATCAAGGCACATACAATCTCAAATTGCAGAGTACATATTTACACATTATTATACAATTGGTTTTGAGATACGAAAGTTATTCACTCAGCAATTAACGCAACAATGCCCTTCTCACAGAATTCAGACACAATTTCTTTTATACAGATCCAAAGGTACTCATTGAAATTAGAAGACATTCAAACAGGGTTTAACCCCATCCAGACACACTTAATTCAAAGACAGTTCTTCCATATATATATATATATATATATATATATATATATATATACAGGTGATCAATCTCAAAGCAATCGCTTACAATTTCATGACAGGCCAGATATTCAGTTCAGTGGCCATTATCCTCCTACTCTGTTGCTGAAGAAGTTCTCTACCTCTATCCCTATCTAAACTCGTCAGGATTACATTTATACCACAAGGATGACCTGAATCGATTCAGGTCTCCAAAAAATTCAACAACTCTTAGCATTCCCAATTCCTAAAATTAGACTCAATAACTGAACTGATCCTAAACTGACTCTTCATATTCCTATCTTAACCAATTTCTCATGTTCTCAAAATGACTTGAGAATAATTACAATTCCTTACCAAATTTATTTAATATTTACAAGAAATTTAAAGAACATGGGACCCCCTATGTCTACTTATGTACAAAGTAACTTTTGAGCCTAATGCCCCCGCATCACCAGTTGTGATTGGAGTTCAAGGGAAACATACTATCAATTATAATTATCCAAATTGTACAGATGGTGCATGAAGTCAGAGTAAGGCCCCTAATGGATTGCGAAGTATGGAATGAGAATTTCCCAAATTAATAGGCCTAATTACCCAAGGAAACAACACAAGGAAATATGGATCTTGGAGGGCAGAAAATTGGTTAAGTATCGAATCAAGCTTGTCTAGGAATCAATGAGATAGATAGATATAGTGCAGAGGTTTCTCAGCTTGGAGAAAAGCATTGTAATCATCTGATATTTTCTTACTTATGCAACATACAGATACCAGGGTTTTTAGCTGAGACTTTCCCTAGGAAATACTTGTGTGTTGTGTGATTGACATTATTTCTCTTTCATGTTTTGTGATTTCAAGATCTAAATTAGTTCCCGGAATTGGTAGAGTATAGTCAAGTATAATGTTTTAGCATATTACAATTATCAGTTGAACCTATGTGGATTTTCTACATGGTATCAGAGAAATAATCACTTTAGAAGAGAAGAATAGGAGTTTGTTCTATGTAGGTGAATCGAATTTGCAGATCTACTCTTCAGGACTAGCATTAGGATCATGATGACTTTCTATGGATTGAGACTCGAATATGCCCTTGAGGGTAGTTCAAATTACATAGCTTGGAGAGACATGATGGAAGAAGTGTTGGAATACAATAGGTTGAAAGAGTTCATAGACAATGATATTCCTAGGCCTGTAGCAACAGATGCTCAAGATCTAGCGAGATGGTAAAAGAACGCAACAAAGGGAAGAAAAATTCTATTTGAAGTTGTTCGACATCATATTGTATCGAACCTCCATGGAAAGGAAACTCCATATGTTATGTGGAAGACCTTAACAATTTTTTTTCAAAACAAAAATGACCACAGGAAGCTGGCGCCATATGACAAGATGAGAAAATTCAAGATGGAGAAGGGCGACACAATACCAAAGTACTTGACCAAGTTCATCCAATGTTAGGATGAGTTTGGAAGTGTTGTCATTACAGTTGCTAAGGATGATCTGGCGAGCCTTGCAATTCTAGGCCTTCCCAAGAGCTGGCACAAGTACGAGGATTCAGTGAATGGGAGGAAAAAGCTACCAGAGTGGGAGCGACTGTGGTTAGACTTGCTACAAGAAGAGATTTTGGCAGAAAATCAGAGATGGATCCTCATAAAAACATGATGATGACGAGAACTATGCCTTGTATGGAAAAGAAAAGAAAGGGAAAGAGAATTCATTCCATTCCAAATCAGATTTTGGTTAGGCACGCAAGAAGGACTTTTGCAAGATTAAATGTTTCACCGTCACTAGTTGGGACACTATGCCACGAAGTGTCGAACAAGAATGCCGATAATAAGCCCTCAAGAGGAGCAACAGGTTAAGCTCTTGCTTCATAATTCGAGTTGGATTTCACTCTCATCGCATGCATGGTGTCATCTGTGCTGGGTTCTATGTAGTACATGGATACACTGGAGCCTCATTCCATATAACCGAGAACAAAGAGTTCTTAAACGACTTTGAGGAGAAGGACCTCTAGATGCAGATCAAGATGGGAGATGATGGGAGGTATAGTGTGATCGACTTCAGTACTCATACCTTTTAGAGTAAGTCTGGTTCTCCTCTCATATTAAAAGATGTCATGTATGTCCCAGCTTTGAAGAAGAACCTAGTTTCAGTTGTTATGTTGGAAGACTACAACTATGATGTGATATTTAGCAAAGGAAAGACATTCCTTCATCACATAGCACATGAGAAGTGAAGAATATCAGGGTTCGAGTAAATAAATTCTACAAATTGAATATAGAAGATTGTGTTTCCTTGAGCACAAAAGCAATGAAGGTGGAGAACCGAGACATCTGTGAGTTTTGGCATAGAATAATAGGTCATCTACACCATAGAGCTTTGAAGATCATGCAACATATTTCTACAACACATCCCAAGGGTGTACATTTGGGAAGTACACCAAAGCCACCTTTCATGATAAGGATAGTCAAGTGAAAGTGATCCTTGAAATAGTTCACTCAGATATGTGTGAATCATTCTTAACAACCTCCATGACCAAGCACATGTATTATGTGATTTTTGAAGATGAATTTTCATGCAAGTGTTGGATATTCTTCATGCAGAAGAAAGATGAGACGTTCTCAAAATTTTGTGAGTTCAAAGCACTTGTTGAAAAAGATACAAGAAGGTGAAGGTTTTGAAGAGCGACGGAAATGGAAATGACGGTCTTTGAAGGCTGCCATTTTTCTCACTGGAAATGACGGACTTGAAAATCTGCGCGTGGAATTTGAAAATCGGTCATCTGCAAACAAGCAAGCGCTAGGCCAAGTAGAGACGTTGTGCCGTATGTTATGGGCTGCATCGTCTAAGAATTGATTGAAAGAATTGATCATGGCACTTCTCTGTTAATTGATTGGATAAATTGATCAGTGCCATGCCATATTCTATATCTCTGAGTATCTAAAAAAACGTGTGGCACGTGTACTCTTATTCCTATTCAATGAGGAGACTTTAAAAGTTTCTAGAGAGTATTTTTTATATACTGTCAAGCCGTCATTGATGAAAGCCTTCGCGTATTTGAGAAGATATTTCCACTTTTGAGCTGGAATTGTTCTTCACCACTAGTTGCAGGTTCAGAAAATAGATAGTAGCTCTTGTGGGTCCATGTGCAACATTAGTCTTCCATAATTTTGTATGCAGTAATACTTCTGATGGACTATTTAAAAAAGAGTCGTTTTTTGTTTTAAGTGTGATTTTTTGGAGATTGATGTGTTGGAATTTTGTGGAAAATTTTGATATGAAATTTTGATTTGTGTTATTTAAATTGGTTTTTTGATTATATGTATGAATTTAGCATTATGAAAAACCATTACAACATTTTGATTATGCAAGAGTTGCTCATAAAATTTATGATTTCAATGAATTCCAATTAAATTAATTAGACAAAAAAACCAAAAAAAACTTCCAAAAAACATACCAAAATCAACTATAACTCGTTTAAAAAAATATCCTCCATGTAAAAAGTCGCATTTCATGAATTTTATGACTAGCCTAGATCCATCTTAACTCCGGATCTATCAAGCGCCGAGAGGGATCAAATCTCTCGAGGTGAAAACCTCTTTTTTGAGTGCAAAAATTGAGGAAAGGTTTTCACCTTGAGAGATTTGATCCCTCTCGGCGCTTGATAGATCCGGAGTTAAGATGGATCTAGGCTGGTTTCAGTCGTGTGCGACCAAGGAAAATCTATTGATAATATGAGGAACATATGCTTAATTTTATCAATAATATGTAAATACATCTAATAATAACATAACCATTTTAAATATGTTAAATATGTTTGAGATTTATTGAGTCATTTTAATTTTAAATTTGATTAGTTACCTAAGTTTGTTGAGATGATAAATATTGTAAAATAAATTTAATGATGAAATAAAATTTTGAATGCAAAGTGACAATGTAATAATATTGAATGATAGAAACTATAAATAATAAGAATGTAGTCAATTACGAATAGTGTTCATTGTGATCAATTTCAAACTATTTTCTTCTACTATTCTTATTTTCACCCATCTTAGTTTTGTCATATTTTCATATTGATTATTTGAAAAGGACAGTTGGAATGGTAAACCATTTAAATATTTAGCTCGATAGTAAACATCATACCTTGTCTCTCTTGCTCTCCAATATTAATAGGTTGAATTACTATAACACAAAAATCAATGTACATTGTCAATAATATTTTGTTCTTACATTGAAATCATTGCACACACACTATTAATCCAATGGCTTTAAAATTAATGTACCATCATATATCCAATTACATCAAATTAGAAATCAACATATACACTGAAATCAATGCAACTAATGCAAGAAATCAAATAATAATAGAAAAAAACATCTTCACTGAAATCAATGCATCTAATGCAAGTAATCAAATATGATTAGAAATCAACATCTACACTCAAATAAACGAGTCTAGTGCAGGTAGGAAAATAGGATTTATAACCAACATCTACACTGAAATCAATGCATCTAGTGCAAGCAATCAAATAGGATTAGAAATCACCATCTACACTGAAATAAATGCATTTAGTGCAATAAATCAAATAGGATTATAAATCATCCACATTTAAATCATTGAATTTAGTTAAATCATCTACATTTAAATCAATATATTTAGTGCAAGCAATCAAAAATAATTAGAGATCAACATCTACATTGAAATTAATGCATCTAGTGCAAGCAATCAAATAAGATTAGAAATCACCATCTACACTGAAATCAAGGCATTTAGTGAAAGAAATCAAATAGGATTAGAAATCACCATCTACACTGAAATCAATGCATTCAGTGCAAGCAATCAAATAGGACTAAAAATAATCTACATTGAAATCATTTCATCTAGTGCAAGAAATCAAATATAACCAAAAATAAAAATCTACATTAAAATTAATGCATCTAGTGAAATCAATCAAATAGGATTAGAAATCGTCATCTACACTGAAATTAATGCATTTAGTGCAAGAAATCAAATAGGATTAGAAATCATCTACATTAAAATCAATCCATCTAGTGTAAGTAATCAAATATCAATAGAAATCAGCATCTACACCAAAATCAATTCATCTAGTGTAAGAAATAAAATAGGATTAGAAATCACCATCTACACTGAAATAAATGCATCTACTGCAAGAAATCTTCTTCCCTCTCTCCCCCATATATATCTATATATCCCTCCATCTCTCCTTTTTCTCTTTATCTCACCCCACCAAAGACACACTCTCTCTCACTCCATTTCTATCAATTTCCTTGTCCCTACCTCCTCTCCATATATCTTTTTTTCTCTTCACCTTACTTCTATATCTATATCTCACTCTGTCTCTCTATATCAACTCCAAAACATAAAATCGCTTTCTCAAATCTATCTATCTATCGATCTATCACTCCCTCCTCCTCCTCCTCCTCCTCCTCTCTCTCTCTCTCTCTCTCTCTCTCTCTCTCTTCCCCTTCCCTTCCTCTCTCGCTTCTATCTCCCTTCCTTCCTGCTACCCTTTCGCCCTCTCTCTCCATCTTCTTTATCACTCCCTCTCTCTCTCTCTCTCCATCTTCATCCTCTGTGTCTTTATTCTTACCTCCCCCTCTCTCCCTCTCCATCTTCATATCTCTTTCCCTACCTCTCTGCACTCTCTCTCTTCCTTTCTCTCCACCCCTCTCTCTCTCTATCTTCACCTTCCAACTTTGTTACGATATGCCTCTCTCTCTCCTTCTCCCCCCCCTTCTCTCCATATCTCCTTATTTTTCTCTTTATCTCACCCCAAAACATACACACTCCCTCTTCATCTCTCCCTTGTCACTCCCCCTCTCTCTCCACTACTCACTCTGTATGTATTTCTTCTTCTCTCCCTCTCTCCTCATCCAGCTCCATCTCTTAATCCATCCCTCTCTTCCCCTCCAAATCCATATTTCTATCCCTCCCCCTCTCCTCCCCTCTCTCCTCCTCTCTTTCAAGTCCCCTCTCTTTTCCTTCCTCTCTCACCCTTTCTCTCCTACCTCCCTTTCTCTTCCCCCATCTCTCTCTCTCTCTCTATATATATATATCAATTCATCCCTCTCTCCCCCTCCAAATCCATATTTCTATCCCTACCTCTCTCCTCCTCTCTTTCAAGTCCCCTTTCTTTTCCTTCCTCTCTCTCCCTTTATCTCCTACCTCCCTTTCTCTTCCCCCATCTCTCTCTATCTCTCTCTCTCTCCCCTACAATCCTCTCTTTCCCCATCACTCTCTTCCTCTCTCTCATCATTCCTCTCTCGCCTCCTTCTATTTGACCCCCACAGCTATCTTTCTTTCTCTCTCTGTCCTCCAATCCTCTCTCTTCCCCCATCATTCTATCTCACTCTCCAACTATCTTACTGTTACTCTCCCTTTATCCTTATCTCCCCCCTTGTCTCCATCACTCCCCCTTTCTTCTTCTCTCCCCCCTTGTCTCCATAACTCCTATGCATCTTTATCTCACCCATAAGCATAAACACTCTCTCTCCATCTCTCCCTTTTCACTCCCTCTCTATGTATTTCCTCTTCATTTCCTCGCTCCGTCTCCAACTTCATCTTTCTATCCCTCCTTCTCTCCTCCTCCTCTCATCCTTTCTCTCTCTCCCTTTCTCTCCTACCTCCCTCTCCCTTCCCCCTTCTTTCTCTCTCTCTCACTCTCTACCCTCCAATCCTCTCTCCTTCTCCCTCCTCTCCTTATCTCTCTCCCACCTCCATCTTTATGTCTCCCTCTCCCTCTCTTACCCTTCTCTAACTCTCTCTCTCTTCATTCCTCTTCTCCCCTCTCCTTCAATTAATCTCCATATCTCCCTTGTCACTCCCCCTATTTCTCCACCTCTATCATATATCATGATATATTAATATATATTACAATATAATAAATATAATATTGTATTAATCTAAACATATTAAATTTAATAATATTAATATTTTAATATTAATGTTAGGGTTAATAATGTTTTTTTTTTTGGCATGGTATTAATAATAATTTGGTCCATGGTATTTGGCCCTTATACTTCATATATAATTAGATGTTTATTTACCTTACCTCTTTATACCTCTTTTATATTTATTTATTTACCATACCTCTTTTATAAATATGTTATTTGGTCCATGGTATTTGCCCATGGTATTATTAATATTTTGTCCCATGGTATTTGATCCATGGTATTATTAATAATTTGTCCCATAGGCTTCATTTAAATAAAACCCCTTTTTCAGTTTTTGTAAATATAAAGTGGTTTATTAAGTAAATATAAAAATCAGTTTTATTTATTTACCATACCTATAGTTTATTTATATTTTTATTTATTTACCATACCTCATGAGTAATATAAAAAGAGGTTTTATTTATTTACCATATCTATGGTTTATTTATATTTTTACTCATTTACCATATATCTTTTTTAAGTGTTAGTAAACCTCTTCATATTTTAAGTTTATATCTTTTAAATTTATTTTTAATGATTTTTTAATTGTTCATTTATATGTTTATGTAAGTTATTGTTCAAACCGACAATTTTTTTTGGCTTCCGACATACTTACACATCGGGGTCATACTGGGCTGTAGAATGCGCCTCTCGGCGCAATAATGGATGCGACTCTTAACGACTTTTTAATGGTATTGGGTAGGGATTTGGCCGTCTCCATTTGGATTTTTATATTAGGAATTTACTTGACTCTTATATTGAACCATTATACGATTTTATGAATTCATTTTTCAATTCTTTTTAATGATAGTAAGGATTTATTTATTTATTGTTATTTTCTTTTAAATTAAAATTTATTTATTTATTTGACTCTTATATGGGAGCATTATACGATTTTATGAATTAATTTTTAATGATAGTTTCATTATTTTGCAGTATTGGAAAGTTTCGGAATTGATTCAAAGCGTGTCGAACTTTGTTATTTTGTCATTTCGTTATTTTGACAATATACCAAAATACTTTAATGTTGTTTGGTATGGAAACCTTATTTTAAATATATTTTTTATTTGGTTTTTTCTTATTATTTTATATTTTTATTTTATGTTTTTCTTTATTTTGATTATATGTCAAAGTATTATGCATTATTTTATTTTTAACATCAGTTTAGATACATTTAATTTTGGATTTATTATGTTGAGAGTGATCAATTTTTAGAGGTACAAATATTTTCTCAATTTTAATATTGAAGAAAAAAAAATTAGCACCTAAAAGTATTTGATTTTTTACAACATCAACTCCATATTAAATATTGAAGGAATTACAAATCTCGCTTATACCTTGAATTAATGGAAACTCATTAATGAAATAAGAACTTTTTTTCTTTCTTTATATTTGACAATTTTTTTTTTTACTCCACATACATATTGAAATATTTGATTTATAAACTACAATAATTTTTTTTCGTTACTAATAATTTTTAAATAAATCCCTATTAAAAATGGAATAAATTACACATCTCCCTCATAATAAAAATGAAATATAAGAAGTTTTTAAATTTAAATTACTTTATTTTTCTTTATATAAAATTGACAATGATGATAATGATTAACGTCCACTAAGTTTGATATGGTTTATTAGACCTTGAGAAAGAATCGGTTAATTGGTATTATTTAAAATTTTATTTCTATGATAAAAAAATGAGGGAATGAAGAGTTCGGAGGTCACTGTAGTTTTGACGACTCAACAAGTCGAGGAGGTTGGTAGTGGGGAGAATGTTTTGGAAATGAAAGTGGATGTGAGTAAGGGCCAGACAATCCAGGAGAAAGTGCTTTTCATATTCGACTCTCTTAATATCACAAAGGGGCATATTCTCTCGTCCCAAGGTATCTTGGGAACATACTAACATCCAGTTTCACTCTAGAGATCATGAGAATTAGCTCTAATTCTTGCAATATTCATTCTCTTCTTAACACTGGTTAAGACAGAAAGGTAATCTTGGATAACAAACGTGGGGTTGATAACCTCCTTATAACATCTTAACTTTCTTTTCCCCTCTAACTCCTTATCACTCGAAAACTTACCCTTAAATTTGGAAGTATGGACGTTTTTAATATTATCCTTGTTCCCTAAGATGATCTCCTCCTTTGTCTCCCAATTATCGAGCAACGAATTGGCATCCTTATGCCACCCTCGTTTGAGTCGAAGGTGGTTTTGACTAGAGTTAGAATCAATTTTGGGAGTTTCTTGGCTTCCATGTTGTAAAAATGTTTCTTATACATCAAATACCTAAACATAGGCGTGAATTCAATGGGGGAAATGCTATCCTCAATTAAGAGAATAGGGTAGAGAGTATTACCTTTAATATTGAGGTTGTAGGTTATGAATTGCCCTTGGATCATTTCAATATTTCTCCATGAACCTCTAGATAGACTGCAACCCCACACCTCAAATCCATATAAAATAGCATCGGTGACGAGAATCCTGAAGAGGAATTTTTTTTTACTCCAAACCCAAAGATCAATCGTCTTAAAATTGTTTTCAAGCTCATAGTAAGATTTCCAAGCTCCTATATTCCTTTTCTCAATGCTATACTTCCATTTGAGCTGATGGTGGATGTCAATACCTAGATATTTGTAAGATGAAACATTCTCTAAGTAATTTTTATCATAAATGAAATTATCAGAGGGTATCTTTTTGGATTTAATAATCATAAATTTAGTCTTGTTAGTATTAAAAGTCATATCAAATTTGGAACAGTAATTGTGGAGGGTTTTAAGCTACTTATTGAGATTGTTAGGACTCCTGGCAAGAAGAACGATATCATGAGAATAAAGGAGAAGAGTAATGACTATACCAACAAACTTGGGTCCTTCACTGATCCGATCACAGGTCAAGTACTACTCTAACCATCGTGTACGGTATGAATATATTTTAATTGACTATGGCTTATACAGGTTTAAATGAGCATGTTAGTCCATCGATTATAGTGCATAAACACATAAAAATAAATAAATGAAATTAACATATCAAGAAGCACAACCACGTAAGTAAGAG
The DNA here is from genome assembly GCA_034641835.2 of Pinus albicaulis. Taxonomy (NCBI): domain Eukaryota; kingdom Viridiplantae; phylum Streptophyta; class Pinopsida; order Pinales; family Pinaceae; genus Pinus; species Pinus albicaulis. The sequence continues at coordinate 1,600,442,857 of CM076580.1, forward strand.
AGAGAAAACCAATTGGTAACGGAGTTCACCCCTCCATCTCTCTGGGGCTACATCTCCGGATCTGCTTCAATTGGAATGCAGATCTTCTATATTCCTTCTTCAAAGTAAGCTTTCTTACATTCAAGCTCTATGGCCAAGCATTAGCGAAGCAATATGAATCTCAATGGCTAAGTATTCTCTCATTTCTTCTCTCCTTCTAATGGCTAACATAAGGAATATATATAGTTTTCCCTCACTCTCTCTCCAACAAAGAACATTAATTATAAGACCCACAATTGTAGGGCCTAATTACAAGGAAGGAAAAACAAGATCCTTGAATGTAGGATCTCCAACAATCTTAGGCTCATAATTGGGAAAAGTCTCAAAACCACCTAAAGAATCTTCAACCATGCCCTTGATTCTCTCAACCTACAATTGAGAAAAATAGAGAATTGGTGTGGGGTAGTTTCTCACATAAAAACCAATTTCCCTAATTACATTAAATGAATAATATGTGAGACAAATTTTCTCTCACAAATATTAATCATTTATATCAATAATGCATGGGTTTAATAAGGGCTCATAAAATGCATAATTAAATGCATGAGCATAATTTCACCCACTTAAACACTTTTTTACCAACTTCAAATCAACTTGGAAAAAAGATATTTCATGTGCGAAGATCCTTTCGGATCACACCTCCCCACAAAGAAACTTTTGGTCTCCAAAAGTATCAGCTTCAATCCATCATCAACTACATGCAAATGTCTCTGAAAGGCACATTCCCACATGACTCCTTCACCTGACGTACTTCGGAATCAGAAAGCAATGCCAACACCTGAAACTTCTCCAATGTGGATGTCTGAAAGGGAACATCCCTTGAAGACTCCACCCAACGTACTTTGGAATCATGATGCAAGCCAACACCTGCAACTGTTGCAACACAAATGCTTGAAAAAGACACATCCCTTCAAGACTCCTTCACCTAACGTACATTGGAATCAGGATGCAAAGCCAACATCTGCTTAAAGCTTCAATGCAAATGTATGAAAAGGCACATCCCTTGAAGATTCCTTCACCTCGGTCTTCAGAATTGGAATGAAAAAGCCCACATCTGCCTAAAACTGCAACCTGTAGTTGTTCATAGATGTTTACATCTTTTGAAACACTTGCCAAGAGTTCATTGGTCAAGTTTACATGCCAAAATGGCTTAGGAAAATTGACTCATTCAACTTTATTACAAAAAAGCCAACAATTATTAATGCGTAAAAATACGCTTCTCACTCTCCCTCACATAAGAGTGGCTAAAACAAGCCTTTTACAATGCTTCATAAGCATCTTTTACATCATGAATTTCATAATGGAAACTATGGCCTTTTACATGGAATTCAATAATTTACATGCCAAATTTTGGATGCCCAAAATATGATGGCAACTATGGCCCTTTTACATGGCAATTACAAGAAATTTAATATTCCAAATATGTGCACAAAGGGAAAAGTACAAATTTTTAGAACACACCCACCCCCCCACACTTTACATAATGTGTACATAACAAAGAGCAATAATGGTGGAAAAATAAAAATTCCACCCTTTGACATATTATGTGCCACATAACATGTGCACTTGGAAGGTGAAAATAAGTTAAATCCCCCATTATAAAAGTTCCCACTTCAATTTCTAGGCATAGGGCTATTAAGTAGAACAAATCGATTTATTTTCACTAAGAAAACCACATCTCTGAGGTTTAATTTACTGTAAGGAAATGCAAATAAATACAGTCGAATCCAATGCACACCTATGCGTTTAATATCAAAATCATAAGATGATTTCTGAGTGAAAATTCTTGCTTTCAAGTACAAAATGTAGAAGTGGTTTTCAAAGAATCCACTCTCATGAAAGGCACCAACGGAGCCAAAATAAGGACTATGGTGAGAACTAGGATCGGAACACGTCCATTCCACCAACGAAATCCCAACCATTCTTCAAGTATACCAGCATGATGCATGCCATTTGATGATGTTTTAGATATCACATCACCTATGATAATCATATAGATAATAAGAATGCCCAAATTGTTAATAATAACATAGATCTGCAACAACATCTTCCTAATTTTTCCAAAGGCATCTCCCATGAGGCTGCCATAGGAAGTCATTGCCCCAGATTTTCTAAACCTTAAGAGAATGTCAATTGAGGCATGCGTAAACATGCAAACGAAGATAATGAGGATACTACCGAGGATCAATCCCAAGACCTTCATAGTAGTAGGCATAGCCATAATCCCCGTTCAAACCACTATAGTCAACATATTGAACATCGCGTCAGAGAAGGATACCTTGAAAAGCCGTAACCCGTGTGCTTCTGTTGCTGATGACGATGTAGCAAATTGGGAGGAGGCGAGCAGTCAAGTCATCTCTTGGGAAAATGGAGATTAGAAAGCCTCACCTAGTGATGTTTCCATATGTTGCTGGAATGGGTCACTTCATCCCCTTATGTGAGTTGGCTAAGCTGTTGGCATCCCACAATGGCTTCTCCATAACTTTCATGACCGTGAAATTCATGGTCACTTCTGCTCATACTACATATACACAATCTCTGGCTTCATCGGGTTTGGACATTCGTTGCATCGATATGCCAGAAGTAGAGATGGATTCTGAAGATATGAATGGTCATCCCTTAATATCGATTTTCAATTTCTGGGAGAATTCCAAAGTCTCAGTCGAGCATGTTCTTAGAACCCTGTTGAGCGATTCGTTTAACCCCATAAGTGATTTCATCATCGATCTATTATGCGTCACCATGATTGAGGTTTGCACTAGTCTTCCGCCTTCAGTTTTATCACCGTAGTGTCGAGAAAATACCAGGTGGCATTTGTGTGGCTTTCCGTGGGAGTGGCGGGGAGCAAGGAGCCACGAGAACTCGAACCCTGGATCTCAGAAGGCAGTGTCGACTTGGAATGAAAAGAGAGGAGGCATGCCCTGATGTCCAATTTGGCATATTGGATTTGATCCAAAACACACATGTATGCATAGACTGGCTCAAAGCTCCTCTTGTTTTAGCAAGAAATGCACAAGCTAAACTAAGCATGCCGAGATTTGGTGCCACAAAATCGACATTCTAGTGATAAAATCATGGAATGGTGCCACCAAATCTGCCACAAAATCTTCACCTTGTTTCCATGTGTCTTTGCAAGCTCTATTAGATCCTAAAATTCTGTAAGTAATTTCAATAATTGATGCTTCATTTCAGCTACTAAGAATCATAATTTTGTGCCTACGGTTCCATTGTCTACTTAAGGAATGTGGTCTCCAAAACATACCATTCGGAACGAGATCCCTGGACATCCATAACAGCTTCTACCTCTAGATTTGTTGGAGTTTTTCACCGTCGAAGTAGTCGAGCAACACATGGAGGTTGAGGACGATTCCTGTTCCCATAAATTTAGCGGAATGACTCAGCAGATCCTCCACTGTATACATATTATGCAGCAGTTAAATTTTCATTGTCATCTTCAATGCACCACAATTTTCAAATTGGTTCGAATTATGAGTTTCATAGTTGAAGAAATGGTTCTCACCATTCCATCTGTTGTTTGCATCATTTGGCTTCCAGTCGGCTCCACTTTATCCCCATAAGAAATTTTCGCCATATGGACCATTCTAGCGTTGAAAGCACAATAAAATTTTCTCTAGTCTCTCAGCATGTTCTTGATGAGAAGGTTCCCTATAAGGTGCTTAAAGTGAATATATGAAATCATCATCCTAGATGTTGGAATGGTAATTTCCTCTTCCTATTATAGCAGCAACATCAGATATGACAGTCCTCAAATTCATGCTCATGGAAGCAGGGGTCATTAATTTCCCTTACCTGCACATTTCAAGATTTGGAACTGGTCAAAAATATAGGCAGGTAGGATTGGGAATCGAGCGATATCACAAAAACACGAGACATTCAACCTTCCTACAAGCTCCAGCTACTGTTCAATCTGCAACCCGACTCCAGGTCACAAACAAAACTAACTTGCTTCCACCTATCTAGCATAGATGTTTTTGCGCTTTACAATAGCCATTGCCGTTGAAATAGGATCTCTGCTAATCAAACCATTAACGACCTCACTTATTTTTCACAAGAAGCCAATACACCACCATTAACACTAGGAACTGCATGCGCAACAAGGTGCAGTGATCCTTAATGTTGCAATGACTTTTCCATCCGTAGGCTGTTTAATGCGATTGAAGCACTGTGGATTCCTCTTTTCGAGCTCTTCGCAATGGTGCTGTTATTTTTTGAATCTGAGTCAAATTTTTTTTGAGCATTTTCCATCAAAAGAGGGATACCTGCCCCCATAAAACTCGAATTTTTGCAAAAGAGAAGAAATATAACTTATAGAAACAACATTAACTGCTTACCAAGCCGACAACAAGCAATTTAATCTTGTAAGTGTGTTGTTCGAATGGTGGATGGAGCCTCCTTATTCACGAGCTCTTTTACAAGCTAGCTTCTTGATTTGTGGTGAATTCCAGGGTGAAAATTCCAGCAATTCTTCTCTAAATGGCCACTGATCCTGTAGAAACTGCAGAAATTATGTCATTTCCCCTTCAACTATGTCTTCATGATAGGAGGATTCAGAAGGTTCTCATTCTTCTTGGTATCACTTCTCGTGGACACATCTGTCTTCTTAAACCACACTTTCTTTGGGTGATCTACATCACGGTTAGAATATCTATGGAAAAAATCATTTATCTTATATGTAAAAGAAGAATTTGAATGAATGTTATACCTTCCTGACTTGTCCTTGAATTGATGGGGACAAGGTGGCTTGAATCCCTTCTCCGAATTGGGTGATGAAGAGATGGCTTTTGCTTCAGCTACCTTCGAGCGTCCTCCTTTCTCTTCCTGTCCATAACCCAAGCCGAAAAATGGTTGTCTTGGTACAACCTCTAATGGTTGGGTGAATCCTTAGACATTTATGCCAAGTCCACCTCCTCTATACCCCATCTTCATGAGGATCTTCATACCAACATTAGTTTCATATTGAGAGAGAACAAAAAATGAAGTAACATTATATACCTCAGTTTGATATGCAACCTACGTCATCTCAACCTTCTGCAACTTAGAAAATAACTCCTCTTTGGCTCATAGCATCTCTTGAAGCTCCTACTTGTCCTTTTCAACTACCTGCAATAGTCTTCACAATTCTGCATTGTCGAGTTGAATGTTGTCATTTATCTCTTACAAATATTCCATTCTTTCAGTGTGCTTCGCTACTCTACCCATCCTACAAAGCAGTTGCCTACTCTGATACCACTTGATTCGATCACGGGTCGAGTACTACTCTAAACATCATGTATGGTATGAAGATATTTTAATTCACTATGGCTTATACACATTTAAATGAGCATGTTAGTCCATCGATTATAGTGCATAAACAAATAAAGAAAAATAAACGAACTTAACATGTCAAGGAGCATAAACATGTAAGTAAGAGAGAGATAAGCAATTGGTAACGGAGTTCACCCCTCCATCTCTTTGGGGCTACATCTCTGGATGTGCTTCAATTGGAATTCAAATCTTCTATATTCGTTCTGCAAATTAAGCTTTCTTACATTCAAGCTCTATGGCCGAGCATTAGTCAAGAACTATGGCTCTCAATGGCTAAGTATTCTCTCATTTCTTCTCTCCTTCTCATGGCTAACATAAGTAATATATATATTTTTCCCTCACCCACTCTCCAACAAAGATCATTAATTATAAGACCCACAATTATAGGGCCTAATTACAAGGAAGGAAAAACAAGATCCTTGAATGTAGGATCTCCAACAATCTAAGGATCATAAATGGGAAAAGTCTCAAAACCACCTCAAGACTCTTCAACCATGCCCTTGATTCTCTCAACCTAAAATTGAGAAAAATAGAGAATTGGTGTGAAGTGGTTTCTCAAATAAAAACCAATTTCCCTAATTACATTAAATGAATAATATGTGAGACAAAATTTCTCTCACAAATATTAATCATTTATATCAATAATGCACGGGTTTAATAAGGGCTCATAAAATGTATAATTAAATTCATGAGCATAATTTCACCCACTTAAACACTTTGTTACCAACTTCAAATCAACCTGGAGCAAATCTCTTTCATGTGCGAAGATCCATTCGGATCATTCACAACCAGCAACTTCTAAGCATTCCTTGAGCTTGTCAATGTAAATGCCAAAAAGGGTAGGGGATAGGGGATGCCCTTATTTAACACCGATGTTGCATTTAATACCAGTAAAATAACGCTTGGTGGCCTTAAGCTTAGAAATAACATTATCTTATGTTCTAATAACAAAGACCCTTAACTTGGGAGGAACCATTATCTCATCGAGCCCTTGCCATAACTTCTCTCGAGGAATGGTATCGAAAGATTTTCTAAATTCAAAAAAACAGCATAAGAGATCAACCTTACTGTTACAAAAATCCTTGCCAATGGTCCTAAGAGTGACAAGGTGGTCGATCGCTGAGTGATGCCTTCTAAAACCAGCTTTCCTAGTGGCTCTTTTATCATGGGTTTCAAGCCAAGTGCTAATCTTATTTTCTGAAATGAGCCCATACAAATTCTCTAAAATGTGGCTAATCATGATAGTCCTATATTTATAGGGAACGTTTTTATCTCCACTTTTAAATATAGGCACGATAAGGCATTTTTATCCCCACTTTTTAAATATAGGTGCGTCCACAACTTAGGTGAGCCTTGTTTAACTACCATGTTGAGGAGAGTGTGCAAGTGTAGGGTGAGGATGAACCTTCCAATTTTGATAATTTAAGCTTGGTACCCTTCAATATCCCTAACTTTCCCATTAGGAAGATTCTTAATCCTGGATTCCACATCTTCCAAAGAAAAAGTATCTCCCTCTATAGAAGTGATTTTGATGTAGCTCATGGTGTCCGACGAGTCATAAAGATTCCTAAGATAGACATCCAATTCCTTTAAGGGGATCATATTATTTTCTTTCGATTTATGTACAAGAATGTTCCTCCAAAACTTTTTAGGCTCAACTTTAGAGAGGTTAAGGAGATGATCTTGCCTCTTGTTTAGATACTCCTTTTTTTCCTTTTGATAAGAGCTTTGTATACCTTGATTTTTTCATCCTTAATAGTTTCATTGGGAGCATCTCTAATCGCTTTCCTGGTAGATTTACAATCATTGTCATACCACGGGTTGGAAGTCCAATTGTTCTTATATAATACCTCCTTAGAGAAGTTTTTAATGGTAGTGGAGAGGATAATAGTAAACTTGTGGTATATGTGATCAATGTTGTCATTATATGTGAAGGAACCAAGATTCCTCATTAAATTTTTTATGAAGAGATCCGTTTTAATATTTCAAAACACGTGTCTTGGACTCTCATCATTCTTATGCGTGTGGTTGTTGTACATATCAAGGTTAATGGTTAAGGAGAGAGGTCTATGGTTAGAGTCAGGCTCATGGTCGTTTAAGAGGTAAAAATTAACAATACAATAGAGAACCTATGTATCAGATATCACATAGTCCACAACCCTACTACCACACCCATGAATACAAGTCATATGGCTAGAATAAGGCCAGTTATTGATCCCATTATAAATAATTAGGTCTTGGGAACTGCAAAGCTTAATTAGCTCAGTGCCAAAAAGGTTCTTGGTAATGTCTTTGGAATTTACTAGCCAGAACACAATCCTCATCAAGTCATAAGGGGTTAGGGTTAGAGGTATTACTTAATAGAATGGATTGATATGAAATTATGTTATTTAATATGGAAATTAAAATATTTTACTAACAAATAACAATAATTTTTTGTTGCTAATATATTTTGGCTTTAAATATTACATGTCAATGAAAAATAGAATGAATTACACATCACACAATATTAATAATATTATTTTTGATTTCCATATGTTAATTCCATATTAAGTAGTGGATGAATAAACTACACATAATATAATATGAATATTATTATTTTTACATCTCATCTCTTTACTCTATATTAAGTATTTTATTTAAGGCAGATATTGATTTTTTGTTTTGTTTTGTTTTTTTTATTGCCATTTTTTATTTTATTTATGTAAGTATTATTTTATTATTTTTAAATGTATCATTACGTGACAACATCTACCTTCTATTAGGTTGTAGAGCACTCTCTATGCAATCATTTTTATTTTTCCATTTGGAAGATTTTTTTATAAAGGTTTGTGTTTTTTGTTTCTTTTTTATAAATTGAGCTTAATTTAAGTTGAGATTTTGTCTCAATGGTGGTTGGAAGAATGATTTGCCCACATTTTTTTTTTTCATGATTATGTGAGCTTGGATGCTTACGTGGACAATTTAACTAATATGTTTCCCAAGATTGTGCCAAGATCAATGCGTGGGTGGCCAATTTTAAACTCATGAGTGGTAAGTTGATGGAGATTAAAACCCACAGAAACCAATTAATCAATACTTCGTAGGTAGAATATTTCCACATTGTCTTAATAGTAACTTATTTTTTAGTATAATGGATACATTTATAAGAGAGTTTGACATTTTTTTAATCATTTTTAACTATTAGTATTTTAGATTAAAAACAATTAATATAATAAGAGATTATATATATATATATATATATATATATATATATAATTTCATACTGTTTTTAATCTAAAATACTAATCATTAATATAATAAGAAATCATATATATATATATATATATATATATATATATATATATATATATATATATATATATATATATATAATTTTATGGTTATGAAAGATTGTTTATTTTAAGAAAAAATTCACAATTTTTCATTAGATAACGAAAACATTACATTTTGTTGAAGCATCTCTCTACATTCTGAAAAACATGACTGTAAACCTAACTAGAACTAGAACAATCAGGTAGAAACACGTTTAGGATAAAACATGCTAAGTCTTTGAACTATATACATAAATAGAAATATAAAGGTTCTTATTCAAATTTATGTACATAAACATAAACCATCCTCGATCATGAGCAAAAAAAAATAAAAGAAAAATATCACGTCTCTAGTTTATTGAGCCTACTGTAAACCATCAATGAATGGTCTATGAAAATACTCTTGTGTGTCTTCAAAATTCACATATCTTGAGAAACACTTTCTTTAGATAAAATGCCCGCTTAATATAGATGTGGCAACAAGGAACATAAACAAAAACAAGTCTTTTTTGTGTAGAATCTCTTCTAATATAAGAAATAATGTGTGACTGTGACATTTCTGAATCTCATTGAACCAATTAATGATAACCAGAAGTCTCTAAAAATCTGTAGGGATTGACATTATTGACATTATTTTTCAATAGCAAATAGTAGGAGGTACTTTAGAGCTAACAACTTCGGATAATTTTTTGATCTTTTCCCACACCAATATGAAGTTTGAAAGAGAAATGTTCTTGAAGATAAAGAACTATCCCTCCCCCATATGGTTGAAAATGTTTTTTTTTATCCTTTCTATCAAGTTTAATTTTCACATATAGCAAGTTGAATAATAGTAAGATGTAGTTTTATGGCACTAAGATTTATTTGGTATGAGATATATTGGGATTATTGTTATCCTTTCTAACAAGTTTAATTTTCGTATATAACATGTTCAGTAATTATAAGATGTACTTCTCTTGCATTAAGTTTTATTTGGTATAAAATATTTTGGAATTGTTGTTATTCCCTTCTACTAGATTTAATTTTCGTATATAGCATGTTGAGTAATTGTAATATGTATTTTTGTTGTATTAAGATTTATTTGGTATCAAATATATTGGGTTTTAGATGTCTCATGAATGTTCTGGATCTAATACTTTTTAATTTGATTTTCTTAATTTTATGTTTATTTGTTTTATTTTTATTTATTATTATTAGATATTTTTAATATTTAATATTATTTTAGGTTTAGTTTTTTTGCATCTCAAGATATTTGATCCCTCTTAGTATTTGGTAGATCCATAGTTAAGATGGATCTAGGATGGTATTTTCCCCTACAAAAAGTATTATCTCCTTTAAATAGTATATATTCCACATGAATACCATGGGTCAATACCATGAGTGAATACCATGGGCCAATACATTATTTTTATTTTAACATATAACTATATCTACAAAAAAATATTGAAGAAAGAAGCATTTTCTTGGACTAAAGAAGCAACCAAAGCTTTTGAAGAACTTAAACAGGCTATGTGTACAATTCTCACATTGACGACACCTGACTTCAAAAAAATATTCATTGTGGAGTGTTTTGGGTCAGACCATGTAATTCGTACAATTTTGATGCAAAAATTAATGCCTCTTGCCATTGAAAGTCACTAACTTAAAGAAAAGAACTTACTCAGACCCATCTATGGAAAAACATTGTTTCCCATACTATATGCACTTAACAAACTGCATTTATACCTAATAGGAAGACACATCAAAGTCAAAACAAATCATGATAGTCTGAAGTAATTCTTGGAGAAAAGAATATATTTAGAAGAGAAACAAAAATTGGTCACAAAATGTTGAGTTAGGACTTTGAAATTATCTACAAAAAGTGGAAAACAAAATGTGGTAGATGCACTCTTAGGGAAAGAGGAGGTCACAAATGGTTTAATATGTGCTATTTGCATTCAAAAATGTTACTTGGTAGAAGAAATGTGGATAGAATGGTAGTAATATGAGAAGATATGCAAGATCATTCAATAGGTATAGGAGGACCTTGATGAAGTAGAAAAAATTACATGGAAAATTATTTGTTATGGTATTAAGATCACTTGTACTTATGTAAGGATTCTCAACTCAAACATAAAGCCCTTTTGGAATTACACACTTCTCCTATAGGGGGAGATTCAGGGTTCTTGAAAACATACCATAGGATCAAGAAATATATTTTTTGAAAGATATTAAACCATATGTGCAAAGTTTGTGGCGAAATGTGTGGTATGCCAACAAAATAAAGGATATACTATCAAGACCCGAGGGCTCCTTCAACCATTAAACATACCAAGCCGACATTGGGAAGTTTTTTTAATAGATTTTATTACTGGTTTACCCAAATATGAAGGAAATAGTGGTAGATCAGATGAAAAAGTATGCCCACTTTTTCTCTATTTATCATCCTTTTAAAGAAAGTACTATGGCTAAAGAATTCTTGGAAATAGTCCAAAATATACATGGAATACCAAATATTATTACAAGATAGAGATCCAATCTTCCTTCAAAATTTTGGACTGAACTATTTTCTTCTTTGGGTATTGAATTTTCTCATAACACATCTTACATCATCAATCTGATGGGGAAATTAAGATTGTGAATAAATGTTTAGAAGGTTACATATGTTTATTTGCATTTGATAAACATACATAATGGGTCAAATGGATACCTTTGGAAATGTGGTGGTATGAGACATCCTTCCATACGTCATAAAAAATATCACCATTTATGGCACTTTATGGACATCACCCCCTATCCATCACATCACCATTGAATGGGACTATAAAGGCTCAAGCAATAGAGGACCACATACAAAACCAACAATAGGCTCTAAAACTATTGAAGAACAAGTTGTTTATGGCACAAAATAGGATGAAACAACAAGCATATCAACATCACAGTGAAAAGGAATTTGAAGTTGGGTATTGGGTATTTTTGAGACTACAGCCATATAAACAGATGTCCCTCAAGTGGGTAAAGGACAATAAATTAGCTCTAGGGTATTATGGCCCTTATAAGGTGTTACATAAGATTTGAAATATGGAATAAATATCATAGTTTCATCCTTATTTCTATGTACATCGAGTCTTCCATGGTTCTTACTTAAAGAAGGTAATTGGTGAAAATATTATAGTCTAAAATATTCTACCAAATATTAATGAAGAAGGGAAAATAATATGGAATGGAAATAATTTTGGAAACGAGGACTAAGCATTTGATAAATTAGGCAATTACTCAGTACCTCATAAAATGGAAGAACCTACCAGTGTAAGAAGCAACATGGGAAGTTGAGTTTTTCATGCAGAAACACCCACAGATAGTCAAGTTCCGAGCACAACACTTCTAGAAATGGGGGACCATGTTAAGCTATATATAAGCCCCATGTTAACCCTAAACTCCTTATTAAGCCATATATATTGAGTGATTACATTTCTATTTCTATATTGTCATGTAGGCAAGAACCCCTCATGGTCCCATTCTATTATAATTGTATCCCTTGTCTCTTATATATATACTAAGAAGACCTAGTTTAGAATCATCAAATATTGTCTTATACATTATATTCATTGTAAAAGGAGGGTTTCCCCTAAAAAAGGGCTATAATTTTTATTTTCTTGTCATTTTTAAGGCACGTGGATCATAACAACCTATTACTATGTGATTATAAAAACATAATTAGTCTTATTTAAATATTGAAAATATGCATAACAAAAAATGGATTCTTTCCCTCTGAAGTTTGAAACACATATAATTTTAGTAAATATGTAATGAACAACATAATTTTTAGTGGAACTAACTGGCATCTAAGCTAAATAATATAAAATTAACACCATATTAATAATATACAAAACTAGAGAAATAATATTGATGGTCATCCTTAGACAGTAGTGTCTATAGGAATGGGGATTGAAGGAGTTCAAGCTTCCTTTCCTTCGCCAAGATAATCCAACCTCCTCTATTTCTAAAAATCATCTTCCTCTCATTCTCCTCTTCATTATAAATGAGAAGCAATGATGAATGCATCATATTATATCTCCATATGAATCAACTTCTCCATAATAGGGTTAACCTTATACCTTCCAATTTTTAAGGCCACCATCTTCTTGACATGACGATATATATCCATTATCTTCGCATATTTTTAGTCCTTTCCTCTTGAGTATTATAATATTGGAATTAATTTTCCCACTTCCTCATCTACTATCAAGTCTAGAGTTAGGTCTATCCTTCATATTTTGATTTTCAATGAGCTTTACATGGATCTTACTAATGTTTGAATGTCACCTATAGTAGATTCTTTAAATGGAAACCACCTCCACTCTTTTTCCCTTTACGGAAGGAGAGAAAACCAATGGCCTTTGAGAATGGAGAAAATTCTTTCATTTATGGAAATTACATGGTCTACTACTCCTTTTCCTACCATTTTCACCATATTCTCTTCAAAGGCTACATAAAGTAATTTATCTTTGTTATACCTATGATTTCCTTTAATTAACACATTGAAATCAAAGAATCTAACAATATCACCAACACTCTCACCTCGAGCTCTCTTCTTTGCCTAATAACATAATACCTCCTTTGCAAGTATGTTGTGATTATATAGAAATGGATGATGGGGTTCCTTTCATGGGAACATGCTTCATAAAATTAAATAGAACATTCTTTTCTATTGCAAAATGATGGATAGCTCTAAGTCTCCTTATTGTTAAAATATTTCCCCCTTACACCTTCATGAACATTGATATCACTAGCAGTGGGACTGTGGCCAATTGTTTATGGCTTAACCACTACTACCCTACGTGTCTTAGTCACCCCATCTAGGGGGAGGTAGGTTGGAGGATTATAATTATGTTCCTTGTTGAAATTAAATGTGAAGTTCCTTGCTCAAATTTATTGATAATTATTTGTGTATTATAAATATTTAGGTGTGAAAATGAATATACTTAATCCCCTATAAGGAAAGCCTTCATTTAATTTTCTATCACTATTTTTGTATATTGGTTAGTTTTTTATTATTCTTTCATGTCTAGATGAATTCACATTTTTTGCAACAAAGAACATCAATCCTTGTGATTAATTTGAAACCTTAGAATTCTTCTTACTTCTCCTTTTATTTTCCACATGAACATATTATAGTGCAATTATCTTTGATTTTTTAAAATTGCTAATGTTATGTATTTCATTTATTTATCAATACATTTTTACTAATCAACTCTTTAAATACCATGTCCATGGCATGTTGGAATGTTGTGTTTGAATTTATCAATTTGAGTGGCATTCGACAACAGGGAAAAGTTCTCCACCTCATGTGGAAAGTGGTCTTCACCTACTACTAAAAAATAATTGTAGCTATAAAACTTGTCTAATAAATAAATTAAAATAAAGAAAACAATTTAGAGCTAGGGATGATTTCAAGGATCTACTACAATGGAGGAACATGATAATTGTCTTTATCAGATGCTTAGTTTAAAATTTGGAAATATACACAAAGTTTTATCTCATCTATTTCTTTCTCATAGGTGCTATAATTTGATACCAACATCGAATGACACACCCTTAACGTAGTCTTAGCATTTGGAAGCTTCTTCAATTTATTTTTATTAAATTCTAAGTGTTGGGTGAATTTTTTGCAATTCTTGTTGAAAATGCCATGCACCTTCCTTGAGGCATATGACATATTGGATGATTTAGATATTATAAGTGTTGAGCTGCTCATAAGTCCATGAAAATATATCTTTGTATTTGTTAGATAGTTTGATGAAGGCTTGGCCTTTTAGCATTGTGTGTAGTATGTTCCCAAATCAATGAATTTGGGATTTTCTTGAGTACCCAGATTGGACAATACATGCATCATATGTGAGCTATTAGTTTTCTCATATGGATATACGATAAACTAAAAGTCAATAAAATTGGTCAATGTAATATTTTAATGAATTTTCTTCTAATGCTTATGACTTCTAACTCCAAAATGATATTGGGATTTCTCCAATTTTCAATGTTGCATATTTGTATCCCTTGAAGGAGACAAATAAAGTTACAATAGATGAGATTTTAAGTGATGAAGATTATACAATTGTATGGAAGAAACAACTACCTAAGAAAAATTAGAAAGAGATTGGGGCAATATTGGATCAGAAAATAGTCATGAGAACCAGAGGTAAAGAATATTTCAAGTATTTGGACAAATGGAAGAACTAACAAAAAAAATATAATACTTGGATGATAAAAATAGAAATTTCCAAATACAACACTATCATTGATAATATTATGAACAATTCTTTTCTTCCCCGAGAGTCTCATGTAGGAGAATCTAGTGGCAAAGTTCGTCTTTGACCTCCTAGGGTCAAAAACCCATTTACCAAAGGAATTTAGTTTATTAATTTATTTAATTTTCTAATATTTTCCTAGATATAATCTAGAAGAATATATATGGTTAAATAATATAGGATGAGTTTCATTTGATAGCTATGTTAAGGATTAGGGTTAGGCAATCTAGGGATTTGTTAGATAATCTAGGAAACAAATTGAGTTTGTTGAATTAGGAATGAGAATTTCTATGTAGTAGTTTTTTTAGTGTAATTGAATTGGTTCAAAATTAGAAAAGAAAGATTTATGAGTTTTGAGTGGAAGTAAGTGTAAAGGAGGAAGAAAATGTATATCACATTGTACTGTAAGCTCCCCTTTTTTGGTTGAATCATTATTATATATTAAATATATCACAAACACATAAAAATAACAAAGAACGTGCCATATATATATGGATATGGCACATTCTTTGTTATTTATATGTGTTTATGATTGATTGAATATAGAATAGAATGTGTTTGATCCCTTCATAGAGACACTCAAACATTGTAATGAGTTTTAGATTAAACTCAAGATTCTATTGTGCATAGTTCCAAATCAGGTATTATAGTTATGCGACATCGAGAAAACAAGTTAAGGTTAGACCTTGATTGGATCTATTTTTAATGCTTGGACCCATAAGTTGATGGATATGTGAATAATTTCTATTGAGGGATTCTATCAGACTAGGCTTTAGGAGCTATTGGGTTCATAACTTATCCAAGTTAACCCAAACTGTATGCAAAAAATTTAATTGGATTATGGATGAAAGGGTGAGCTCAAACTTTGAAGAGGTGTGGACCCCAAAATAAGCTTTCAAGTGTTACTCAACTCATGGAGTATCTAATGGTATAATTAAGTGCGAAGAAAAGAAAGAGCCACATCTCAGATCAAATGTTATGCAAGTGGAAGGGTGTCTAAAATAAAGACAATCTAAATTAAAGTGTTGGTCTAGACTTAATGAGGGACTAGATTGGGGATCCATCCGGATTAAAGTAAAACATATGGACTTGACACAATATCTAGACCTAAGATGTATATGGTGCATATAGGTTATCTAGGTTGAAATTGATCTAGTTGGTAAAAGGATTACAAGTGAAGCGAGCATTGGATGTCCATATCCCTGGATCTAGTGTCTTACTTAAATGGAAAGTATCCAAGTGTATAAGCATATATGAAAGCATGATAAAGGGAACCATAATGCCCATATCTCAATTTTTTTTGGAAAATTGAGGTTTTTCATTAAAGTAAATTTGGGGTTTATATCTTAGAAGAGAGTGATCAACGCTATCTTTAGATACAGAAGTCGTTAACCACCATATTCATGCATAAATTTGACTATCGAGTGAGAGATAGGAAATATATAAGGGAGATTGAAGAATATCAATACACAAATTCAAAGAGAAGAAATCGATCAAGTGAGACTAAAGGTATCGTAAGTTAGTACTCAAAGATGTTATTGAGCACGGGTTTTCATCCTTTTCCTTTTGCATTAGTACTATGGGAATAAAAATTCAGAAGATAATGCACGTGCATAGATGGAATACAAAAATCGATGAAGACTGACAAAATTTTGCCGATGTGATGGGATGGTCACATGGTAAAGTTGGCAGGGGGAGAAATTTATTCTTTAGAAATTGTTAATATTTACTTTAGGAGGAGTTTTGATTTTTTAAAATAAGTGGAGATATTTTCTATTGTAAATATGGTTTTAGTTTTTTTGTTTGTAGAGAATATGAACTGTTTCATCTATTGTGACTCTTGGTTGTCCCACGTTAGCTTTCTTTTTAAAGAGAATGAGTGTCTGGAAGAAAAAAAATGGAGGAGAACAGAGGGCTTGTGTTCAAATTGTAGTCTTGTAGGATGCAAATCATTATACTTTCCTTTTGTATGAACAAGGAAGTTTTTTTATTTTTTATTTTTGTTATGTGAATGGTGTAATTGAATGGCCCAAGGGACTATAAGTGGATGTGGTTTTGAATTGAATTGTAGTCTAGTGTTGAAGAAAATCGATTTTTGTTTATAAACTGTTTCCAAATTGTAATTTTATTTTGTGTGTTGTTTACCTTTGAAAGTGTGTGTTTATTCCATCAAATTACATTAATAATATGAGAATTGAAGCCTTGATCTTTGTAGTTTGTTCATACATTTTGTGTAACTTTAATGAAATGGTCTCACAACCCGCAAATGAATGTGCCACGATGTTCAGGAGTGGGAATGTGAGGTAGTTACAATGAACTAAGCTTTGAAGCAGAGTACCCCTGTTTCAAATGTTGTCACGTTATTTAGACTAGATTTATGACCATTATATTTGAGCTAGTGTGCAATCCTTGACGAGGAAAGGTGTCTGGAACCATTTTCTATGATGGGGAGCAAGTCAAGGCCATGGAAAGTTGATTTTGCAAAGGCCCGAGTCATTTCACCTTCCTGAAATTCACAATACACAATTTTCAAGTGTGATGTGAAATCATTTCGTAGTGCCTACAAAATTTGAAGGTACGATGCAAAATCATTTCGTAACGCCTACAATTTTTTTAAGTGCATTGTGAAATTATTTCGTAGCGACTGCACACAATAAATTTTCTGGACTGTGTCTTGGCATGTAAGTCTCCTTTTGGCCTACCCGTTGCACCAATTTTTGGTATCATAGCAAGAATATGGCTATGCGAGCGAGAAGAGCACGCAGTAGAGGAAGAATATTTGTGGGTAATGCATAGCTGAGGGAATAGATAAGGATATTGCAAGCTCTTTAGAGGCCTTGGAGGTAGCGAGACAATGAGATTATGAGGTTGGAGATATTAGCAAACCTAAAGAAGAAGTTGAGGAAGAAGGGGTGACACTTGCTGAGGAACCTCTAGAAGTCAAGTTATTGAGATTGTTGTTAGGGTCAAGTTCATGACCAAAACTTGAATTGTTTACCTATAATGCCAACCCGTCAACTGAGAATTTGTTTGAATAGATCAGTGAGTTAGAAAAGTATTTTGAATATGAAGAGTTGGACGATGAAAAAACGGTGAAGTTTGCAGTAACAAGGTTGAAGGGTTGCACTGCACTATGGTGGGATAATGTGCAGGATGAAAGGAGGAAGAGGAATAAGCTATTGATCAAAGTTGGGATAGAATTGTGGCCAAGATGAAAACTAAATTCTTACCAAAATATTACCAGTTAACACTTTTCAGGCGAATGCAAAAGCTTCTTCCCAAAATATTACCACTTAACACTTTTCAGGAAAATGCAAAAGCTTATGCAAAGGTCATTAATAATAAAATAATATACTAAATAATTTTACAAAGTTAACTTGAGAGCAGGTTATGTGGAAGAAACCCTAGAAAAGACAAGAAGGTACATTAACGGCTTAAGAATGGATATCCAAGATGAAATCAACATGCTTTTGCCAAGGACCATGGAAGACGCATACCATTATTCCTTGAAGGGAGAAGAAAAGATAACAAGAAATCATAACTCTAGTCAAGAGCATGGTTTTTCTAGAGTAAACAAACAGCTAATTGGAAGAGGAAAGATTCTAACTCAAAAGAATGATGCAGGAATGGTGCAGGCATTTAGAGAAATAAGGTGGCACTAGAGGAGAAAGACGTTACCATAGAGGTAGAGAAAGAGGCAGAAAAATTTCTTACCAGTGCTACAAATGTGGTAAGATGGGTCATTGATATTCGAGGCTGAGAGAACATATAAAGCTGATGCCGACGACTATCACGCTGGAGGAAGGTGTGACCATGCATGCAGTGGATTTCATCCATATATCTAATAGATGGTCAAAAAATTAACTATGAGTAGATATTTGAGGCGGCCTTCAGTTAATACATCAAGTGAAAGAACTGAACGACCAAGTGTACAATGGATTTTTTAATTTTTTAATTTTTTCTGAATTAGTTTACTTCTATATTGATACAAGAATAAAATTATAGAGAGGCAGGGGCCTCAAGAGAACTAGCCCATTGTAAGAGGCATACGCACATTACAGTTCTCCCTATGGACAGGCAAAAACATGCTGGATACTGACCAAAAGTATTTTGAAGACCATGACCTTGTCTGACCAATGAACACCTGTAATAAGACTTTAAACTTTCCAGAAGGAGGATAAGGACACAAAACTGTTGACAGGGCACATACAGACGCTGCCCGTAACAAAACCAAAGACAAACCCATTGTTATACTGAAGCATACGCCTGATATCATAGACAAAAAAGTGGAAAGCCGCCCACGTAGGGGAAACCGACAATTAAACGAAAGGGAAAGCCTCTGAGCAGGAGAATGATAGATTATCATTTGAATATATGAAAGGAGGGAAATGAACACCTCCTTGCTGCCTGTAATAAAAAACCAGAGGGCGCAAACCTGATTAGACCTCATTAGAAGGAGAAGGCACTTCCTCGACGATGGGACAAGCATACTGGTTGGGATCCGCTTCATCTGGAGGAGGGCAATCCTTGCCTGAAGGGCCACCCACTAGAGGGACGCTGGGACCTACATGTTGGCTGTCTTGCTGTGTAACTTGGCCACCTGGATCACTCTGCCTGATGTCCATCTAAGGGGAGCTGGTCATAGTATCCTCCCCAGGCTCTAGAGCCACACTAGGAGTTGCCATAACGAGACCGGAAGAACACGAAGCTTGATAGTGACAGAGGCGAGGAAAGTGTGATTATTGAGAGTGCAGGGGTAATGAAGGCAGGCAATATGAGTTTGGGCACTGGAGGAAAGGCGGAATAATGCTGGAGGATTGGGATGACCTCGTCCCCGCCCACGACCGCGCCTGGAAGCAGGAGAGCGAACAGGGCTGAAGTCAGAGGTGTCGAACGAGGAAGTAGAAGAGGTGGGAGAGGGCTGGCGATTCACGTGCCCTCAAGAGGAGCCTCTTCTACAGTGCATTCTTTGGCGCAGACGTGGCATGGTTTGAAATGCAGAGGGGGCAGAGTAATCAGCAAAATGGAACCTGGTGTTAGCTAGCTGAGGAGACCTGAGGAAAGCAGATGACATGCGACTGAAATTGCAGTAGGGACTGTGGGTTAAATGTATTCCTGGCAAGAGATCAACACAGAAAATCAAAAAACAACGTTTCCCTGTGCTGGTGCGAGAGCAGGGCTTAGCATTAGCCAGGGAGAAGTAAGAGCGCAGGGGAGGAGCACAATGGAAATTCTGAGAGGGCGCCATGGAAGATGAATGATCGAGAGAGCTTGGAGAAGTGGGTTGCATTAACGCAGCAATTGAATTTTGATCAGGAGAAATAAACGCCCACAGCAAGTGAAGAAGTATGGTGGTGGAGAAATACCATGTGCCAGTCCTCCATGCCATCTTATCTATTGCCTCGAAATTCACCCGCATCCGGGAGTGAGAGATCTTGTTGCACCAGGAGAGTGTAGTCATGTTGGAGTTGTAAGTCATTGGAACTTCTCAAAGGACCAGAGAAGAAAGGGAGTAGCTGATTGGCGCCCTGATTAGCCAACCTGTCTGCTACTTTATTAGCTGTTCGCCAAACATGATTGAAGTTTATGTTGCGAGGGGTTCTTAGCCATTCTTCAATTTGTTCCAATTTGCTTAGAAGACGCCAACTGGACGCAATTTTGGCCGCTGAGGTGCCAGATTGAATTCGGATCACTGCCTCTATTAAAATTTGAGAATCCCCTTCTATCTCAAGAGGGAAAAAGTTTTTATTTTCTACTATGCATATACCATTCCACAATCCTTCCAGTTCGACTGCGTTATTTTAATCTCTGCCTAGCGAACCATGGTAAATGTGCAAGGCTGAACCTTCCGCATCTCTGAAAATACCGCCGAACCCAGCAGGACCAGGATTACCCTTGGTAGCTCCGTCGAAGTTCAATTTGAAAGAGAGAGGGCCAGGAGGGGACCAATATTGGGGGGAGTCCTGTTTGAGAGTGGGTCTGGAGTTGAATTGGACTGTGAAATTGAGGTCCAGATTCCAGGATTCCAAAATGTGGCGTTCCTGGGGAGAATTGGGCATTTCCGAGTCTTGCCATTGCCTTAGAGCTAGAGTTTCTTGAAGATACTGTTTGAGGTGAAGCCACAGGATATCAAGAGGTGTGCTATTATTTTTGAAGATTCTGTTGTTGCTCTCCTTCCAAATGATCCAAAAGACAAAACCTGGTAGAAGCATCCAGAGAAAATTGAGAAAAAGACTTTGGAAGGGATTCCCAGGCCAATTCCTTATGGTGTTGACAATGTCACCCACACGTCGACCTGTTCTTCTGTTGCACTGAGTTATTCTCTCCCAAAGTTGATCAGCAAAAGGGCAAGTGTCCAGGAGGTGTGAAATGATTTCTATATGAAGGTTGCAACTTGGACACATGGAAGGGCCAATAAATACTCTCTTTTGTAGATTGTCCCAAGTGAGGATCCACTGTTTGCTTAGTAGCCAGAGGAAGGTAGAAACCTTAGGCCAGATGCTCGGTTTCCAAATCTGGTCCCAAAGCTGGTCCTTTATGATCTGCGTGGGCTGATAGAGAAGTTGGTATGCTTCCTTGGTAGTGAACATACCTTTGGGAGTGTAGCCCCATCGAACTTTGTCCTTTTGATCAGAGAGTTTGATTTTCCTGAGATTGAGCTCTTGATCTATTTCTTCATAAGTTTCCTCCTGCCAATTTACATACTAGGTTTCAGTAGATCTCCATAGATGAAAGCCTTGCAATGGCTGCTGCTGCCAAAATTGTTGGACGAGGATTTGACCATTATCCTGCATTGTAGCCTGCCATTTTGGTTTGTGAAAGAGAGTGACGAGTTTGGGAGATTGTTGCCAAGAGTCCTCCCATAATCTTGTCGAGGTTCCCGAATGGATTTCCCAGAAACTGTGCACTTGAATGAAGGCACTGTGTTTCTTTGTTGCGTTCCAAATCAGAGATCCAGGGGTAGTTGTGCTGATACAGATGAGAGTCTCCAGAGGACTACCTGGAGCATATTTGGCTTGCCAGAGCTGAGCCCAGGGGGTATAAGATTTGGAAATCTAGTTCCACCATATGCGGGCACCCATAGTGTTGTTACTCTGAAGGGGATCACGTAGACCATGTCCCCCTGCAGAATTCGGAAGACAGACTTTAGTCCATTTAACAAGCGCCCATTTTTTGTTGAGGCCTGAGGAGCCCCAGAGAAAGTGTCTTTGAAGATTGCGAATTTGTTTGAGAACCCATTTAGGGGCTGCCAATATAGAGAATAAGTATAAAGGCATGGCTTGGAGAATGGATTTGATAAGGATAAGCCTGCTGGCTATGTTGAGCGATCGGTAAGTCCAAGAAGAAAGCCTGATTTCTAATTTGTCAAGGAGGGTTCTCCAGGAAGCATGTTTGATAACAGAGTCAAGGAGGGGAGCTCCAAGATATTTCGAAGGAAGCACAGCTATAGGGAAGCCCAGTATTCTGGCTATGTTTCTCTGAGTGAAAATGGGAGTATTGAAGAAGAAGAGCTGAGATTTTGAAGCGTTAATGAAGGTGCCAGAAGCTTCTGAGAAGAGATTAAGCAAGGACTTGAAGGAGGAGGCTTCATGAACCGAAGGATGGCCAACGAGCATATTGTCGTCAATAAAATGTTGATGAGAGATGGGGGGTTGACCATGAAGGGAGAGGCCTTTGAGGGCATGAGAAGAGATAGCAGCATGAAGAAGGCGACTCAGACCTTCAGCCATCAGAACAAAGAGGAATGGGGAAAGAGGATCACCTTGACGAATGCCACGGGAGGGACGAAAGGGCGAAGAAGGAGAACCATTAAGGAGAATGGAGAAACAGGGAGAGGAAATAAGGTTCATAAGCCAGCATGTCCAAGTAGCACAGAAGCCAAAGGCTAATAAAACTTGATTGATATAATTCCAACTGAGTTTGTCGAAAGCCTTAAAGAGATATAACTTGAGAATCATACCTGGTTTTTTTAGAATCTTGAGAGAGTGGATCACTTCATGGGAGAGAATAATACCATCCAGAATTTGGCGACCTTCTACATAACCTGTCTGCTCCAGCAAGATGAGGAGAGGTAGAAGAGGTTTAAGCCTGTTCGCTAGGACTTTAGAGATGAGCTTATATATGACATTGCAGAGCGCAATGGGCCTGTATATATCAGGAGTGCTGGATTCTTCCACTTTGGGTATAAGCGCTATGAAGGTCGTGTTCAAGGAGGGAAGAATCCAATGCATCGATCTCGATTCTTCCACAAGCTCCCAAACCTCTGTTTTGATTAGTTCCCAGAAAGTATGAAAGAAGTTGGCAGTAAAGCCATCAGGGCCAGGCGCTTTGCCATCCTTGAGTTGGGCCACGACATCTTCCACTTCCTACGTAGAAACTGGTTGTAGTAGTTTTCTGTTGTGATCCTCCGTGATGATTTTTGGAATGTGCTGTGTGATTGAACGTATGGCCTGATTTCTGCAACCCTAAGGCTCCCGAAGAATATCCTGAAAGTATTCTTTGAATTCCTGTTCCATTTCTTCATGCAGATCCAAACGTTCCCCTTGCTTATTGTTAATGAAGGCGATGTTGTTGTGCATTCCCCTTTGAATAGTGTATTTGTGAAAAAAATTGGTATTCTTCTCCCCCTCCTTGAGCCATCTGACCCTTGATTTTTGTTGCCACAGGATCTCTTCTTGTAGCCTCCGTTCTTCGAGCTTGGCTATAAGGACCTACTCCTGTTGAGCTTTGTCTTCATTTCTCCCCTCAGAGATGATACACTGTTGCAGTGTTTTCATTTGCTGCTCCATCGCTCTCTGATGTTCAAAAATGTTGCCAAATTGAGTGCGATTCCAAGATTTGAGGGCTTGTTTGAGGTGTTTTAGTTTTTGTTGAAATTGGAACATTTTGGCTCCTGCTGGAGGATAGAAAGATTTCCAAACATCCTTTACAACTTATTTGAAATTTGGATGGGAGAGCTAGAATGATTCAAAGAGAAAGGGTCTATTACATCTCGAACCCGGACACGTCCACTGTAGCAGAATGGGCCAGTGGTCGGAGCCCACCCGGGGCATGATAGAAGCATGAAAGTCCCCACCCAGATGTATGGAATTATCCAACATAAGGAAACGATCCAGCCTGGAAGCTATGTGCTGTGGTCCCCTCCTTTTATTGGTCCAAGTATATATCCCATTAGAAGTCTGAAGGTCCATAAGCTGATTGCTGTGGATGAAGTCTCTGAAGCCAATGCTGTCTCCTTCGAGCCTCGTTCTCCCTCCTATTTTTTCCTCCAAGGCAGTGATCATATTAAAATCCCCACCGCAAATCCATAAGGGGAATCTTCTGATTGAGTTGAGAGCTGTTAGAGTATCCAGAAGATCCAACTTATTCTGAAGATCTTGTGGGAGATACACATTTGAAAGGTGACCGTGGATATTGGTCCCTATTAGGTGGAAAGTAGCTTGAATGAAGAAGTGTGAGGCATGAAAATCCTGTAGGTTGAGGACTTGAGGGTTCCAGATGATGGCTAGCCCTCTAGAAGCTCTAGAAGCATCCACAGAAATTGATCGACAGCTTGAACATAATTTATTTAGGATCTTTTCCAATACAGTACTGTTGCATTTTGTTTCTTGAAGGTAGACCAAAGTAGGCTTATCTTGCGGAATCATGTTTTTTAAGATTCTTTGTTTTGCAGGGCTATTGAGCCCTCGCATATTCCAAGAGATGAGCTTCATGAGGAACCATGGGGGAGGGTTTTGAAAAACTTGGTAAGCTTAGGGAATCTTCCCGAATCTACAAGCATTTCTCCAATGATTATGGTTCTCTGCAGATCCGTTTTGCGCCCTCTCTTTTTTGATTCTTTCAATATTTTTTTCCCATCCCAAGGGCTACCAGCTTGAATACCAAGACATTTGTGTTGTTGAGCTCTGGCTAAGACCACTTCAAGACTTTCGATTTGCCTGGGGTTTATTGTACTAAATTCTCTCTGTCGACAAGCTGTTTCTAGGCTGAGAATGTCTAGATTCCCGAGATCTATACTTTCTGGTTCCTCCTCCATGTGTATAGGTGGATTCTGTTCTTCATTATTTAGCTTTTGTTGATTCGTGAGAGCAAGAGCTGAATCTGTCTCCATGATGGAAGCTTTAAGATCTGGATCTGGATTAGAAATGGCAGTGGAAGTAGAAGCAAGGGTGTGGGTCTAGACAGAGGCAGAATGCTGAGCTGAGGATTTAGGAAGGGGGGTGAGAGGATTAAGAGGAGGATCTGAAGAAGAAGGGTTGACTGGTAAAATTTCCAGGGTATTTTGAGAGGTTAGAATTTCAAAGCTATTTCGTGTTTCTGGTTTGTTAAGATTTGCTGACACAACTGGAGATTTCTTGGCATGATTTCTGCGGCTTGTGACCTTGGTGAAGCCTTCCTCATCTTTGCGCGTATTCGTGACAGGGGCTTTAGCTTGTTGATTTAGGGGGAAATCCCTAAATAAATGGCCATGTTCATGGCATTTCCTGCAACGAAAGGGGACATGCTCGTAGTATATTGTTTGGACCCATTCAAAATCGTCATGAAATAGACTTACCGAGTTCGTTAGAGCTTTGGCCAAGTGTATGTGTACACAAATTCTAGAATAGGAGGTGTATCGTCGATTTTTGGTTTCCTCTGCAACTTTGACAAAGACCCCCAGGCCATTGCCAATGTATTTCAAGGTCTCCTCGTCCCAGTACTCTAGAGGCAGAGAGTACATACGGATCCATACAGGAGCCCAGTTGAAATATTCTTTGTCTGGGTTGAATATTTCTACCCATTCACGAAAGTACAGGCCTGCGGAATTGAAGAAATACAGGCCTCCTTCAAAGATTTGAGTTCTGTCTTCCAGACAGTTGAAGATAGCCGTGAAGAAGCCTTTGGGACCAAGCTGCAGGGTAACTTGTCCTTTGGGCTTCCACTTTGAGATGATCCACCCTTGCAAGGCCTTTTCAGTTGGCTAGAGGCCTAAGAACTTTCCGATGAGGGTGTGATCCCTCATGTATTGGATTTGTCCGTTGATTCGGTGGCTGGGAAAATCAATTTTGGTTCTTTCAGAGGTTTTTGGAATGCATGTTGCAGAGGATGCTTTTGGCCTGGTCGTCGAGGTTGATAGCACCACGGCCGCAACTGACAAAGATAAGGAAATTGGGTTTTTATGTAACAAATTAAAATAATTTGTTAAGAGTTTGAGTGATTTTAATGAGAGATATTAATTAGTGAGGAATTTTGTAAATGTTCCTGAATGATTGGAGAACATGAGAGAATTAGGAATTAGAAGATTTGGGAGTTAGTTGTAAATCCTAAATTAGAATTAGTTTCAAGAGTCTGGGGATTTATGAGAATCCTTAGGGATAATAGAGGATATTTAGGAATTGATTTAGGATCTAAACCAAAATTGGTTTTAGAATCCAACTGTATAAATTGTAAGCCTCAAGGGCATAATGGAAGAGAGATTTAGGATTTAGAAAAGTAGAGCTTGGATTGTAAGCCTATGGGAAGTAGGAAGGAAAAGACCACTGATTTGAATATCAAGCCAGAGAGAGGAAATATTTTGTAACTATTTGGTTATACATATATATGGAGGAATTCCATTCTAAATTTGGGTGTGTTGCATTGATTGGCAGATTTATGTGAAGCAGAGAATTGATATCACATTTATACTCATGAGACTGGAAAATGAAGTATAAACAGAGTATTCGATTGCCGAGTTAATGGATACTCAAAATTTGGGGTTGAATATGTAATAGAGAATTTACATCGATCACAGAATGGATCGATGGTGAACCATGAATCCGAACTGGGCTTTCAATTGGTGTGCAATGCACAATTTAAAGAAGTGAATGAGGTAAGAATATAAAATCAAAGGCGTGAAGGTAAGAAATTTGTTTCTGTCACTGTACATCTAAATGTATGTCATAGTGAAATTTGAAGACTCTGTATAATGGAGTATATATCTAAGGAAAGCCGCATTAAAAGAAATTGAAACATTATGGAAAATCATGATTATAACAGTTTAATGATAAACGTTTATAATCATTTGAGAAGATTCAACAGAAATGCGAAGTTGAAATTATATGAGGAAAGGATCGAGTAGTTCTGAGCATTTATGATCTCGGTTTCCATTGCAGAAGAAAAATAGATCAGTGATCCAAAGGTACAGTTAGATTTATTGTGTTATAGATTGGTTTTGTGTGAAACCCATGAACTACTGTATGGTTTTAGCCAAAGAGCTTGAGTTTCATAAAGTATAGCTTTGTTGTGTTAAATTGCATCCAAACAGAAAGTAATTCTTCAAAAACGAAGAATCGAAATTGGGTTTACCAATGCTTAAAGCACGAATGGATATTTGTCTCCATTCCAGGATAAAATTATTTGGAAATTGTTAATTGAATGCAAGGCTCGGCATGGAACTAAGTTGAAACCGTGATTCCGTGAAGTAACAAGTGAAACGTGAGTAATGGCACAGTTAATGAAGAAGTGGTTTTGAAAACCACTAAAAGGCTTTAGCACAACTTAGAAAGGGAAAGCGGTAATATTTGGGAAGAATGCGATAGAGGCTATGTGGTGACACGTAGCTTTGACTTAAAAGTCAATACCACCTATTTTGCGTAAGTTTGAAAATGTTCAATAACGTGTGGGTTAAAATGCGATTGCCGTTGGATCAAAAGGATGAGGATAACATGTGGAAAAAGGTGTGTTTGAATTAACTGTGGGTCCAATATATAAATATTGATACTTTGGGTTTTATCCAAAGTGAAATGCATAGATAGGAATTATATTGGAGTAAAGGTTTTAAACAAGGGTTTCCGCTTGTGAATAAATTAAAGGAGAAAACCTTGGATAATGGGGTTTATTTAAATAAAAAAAAGTGTCATATGACGTGAAGTTCTTAAATACATAATATGGGTGCTTTATTATAGGTTAAATAAAACTGATATGGAAAAATTCCACATAAGGGACCATCAAAATTTGGGATTTTGCATTTTATATGCATATTGTGGGTGTAGCAGCCTTTGGCTGCGTCATTTTGGTATCAGAGCTAGCAAAGCTCTTTTGAAGGATAATTTTTTATTTATTTTTTTAATTGTAAAGAATGCATGCATGTTGAAGGAAATAAGGAAAGCTCAGATTTTAAATTTGATTGACAGCAGTTGTAGATTGGACAGATATGCAGTGAAAGCATGATAATGAGGAAATTCAGATTTTTAGAATCTGGGTTAAAAAAATGTGTTTTGAATATTTACAAAGTTATGTTTTGAAAGATGTATGTACAGGAAAAATAGTGATGGAAGAAAGGAAAAAAGAGATAATATTTGAATCTAATAGACAACATGCAGTGTAACAGAATATTGGAAGAAAGTGCAGAAGAAGTGGTGAAACAAGATCACACAGAGATCTTGAAGGTGAAGTATTTTAATTTTGTTTTAAGATTATGTTTGCAGAATTCAGGTTGTAGACAATTGAGGAGAATCTCAGCTAGAATATCACAACTTTAAATACTAGTAATTAATGAAGCCAATAAAGGTTTCTACGTGGAAGAAGAATGTGGCAGAACCTTGAGGAATTCCAACAAAAGTTGGAGAAAAAGGATAGTTGTGTTCTTAAAAGGTGCAAATGAGTTGAATCCTAGAAGGAGAAAAGAGAATTCTCAAAACGTTCCAGAGAATAGAGAACCAGTGCTTGCCAAAAGACCAAGTCTAGAGAGGGGATTGGTGAGGTAAGTGGAAGTAGAGAGGACTTGTTGTTGCAGAGGCTTTAGTATAGCTCATGATGAATGAGTGAGGAACTCATGAAGATAGAAATGGATAAGAAAATGACTACTGATAGTCATAGTAGAAATGGCAGAGGTTCTGAGAGAGACCACAACAGAATGAAAGTGAAGAAATAATATGCCAAGGAAAATGGCATACAGAGACAGTTAAGTAAGAAATATTATGAGAGAGAGAAAGCTGAGATAGTAGTTCAACTTGAAGTGTTGCTGGATTTGTTACAGAGGAATGAAGAAGACCAAAGGTGTGGTTTTATTGTAAGAAGAAAGATAAAGTGGCATAAGCTACAAATGAAGAAAGAGCAAATGATACATGCTCGGCTGAAGGAAAAATTACTGAGAATAAATGGGTATTTGGGGAAAGACTTGAAGACTGAAACTTCAATTGATATCAAGAGTTCACATGATTTTAAATTTGATAAATTTTTTATTTTTGCAGGAAGAACATGTGAAGAAAAGAAAACTGCTGATATTTTCATAAAGGAAGAAGAAAATGGGACAAACAGATCTCATGTAAAGGTCCATACACAGTTGGGGAAATTTTTTAATTTTCAACATATTGGAAGCAAAGGAAATTTAACTTATGATGATGGCCAAAAGCTAGAAATTAAGCAATCAATTGAAAATCTTAAGGGGATTGGGAGAAGACCATTGAATAATTTCTCAATCATATAGAGGATTTGGAACAATAGAAGGATTTGGTGATTAAATCATCAAATGGGACCGTAAGGTCTTATGGTTTTAAAACTAACAAGCTGTGTGCGAATGCAGGTATTGCAGAAGAAAAATCATATGATGAAACTGTATTGAATGAGGCTGAAAGATGTCAAGAAAAATATCATGATGATTATCTTTCAGATGAAGACCAAGTTGAGTTATTGCAACAAAAGGAATTCATAAATTGCTTGTTCAATGAAAGAAAATGTTTCAGTGAAGATGTGACAGTTATGTCTAATGATGAGAAATTTGTTATTGGTAATTACAATGAGAAATTTATTTTATTAAATGGCCAAATGAAGAGCGATTGACAAACAACTAAAACTATCACATAGATGGAGGATCAAAATTATATTATGATGAAGGATGAGGAGATAATGTGAGCAGGAAATTTGACATGTGACAAAGAAGAAGATAGTGAAGATTGTACATAGATTTTTCAGATGAGATGACATATTTTTGGCATGAATTAAGTATTTTGGAGAAGAGGCTAGAAAAACAAAGGATAAGTATTTAGGTTGTAAAGTCAGAGCTGAATGAGAATAACAAATTTCATTTTTATGAACTAGAGCAAAGAAACATCCTTGAAATGGATGATGCGGAAGAAAGGCTAACTGATAGTCTTGAGAATTATTTGAAGAATTGGAATCAGCATATTGATGTGTTGATAAAGGAGGAAATGTCAGAGAAACAAATTGAAATATTGCTTAAGAAAGAAGAGAGACAAAGGTCTTATTATTTTGATTATTGTTTTATGATTGCAGGTACTGTTGAAGAGACTAAATAATGTTTGGTCCAGGAAAACAAATTAAAGCAAAGAAAAGAGGATGACAGTGAATCGAAAACTAAATACCAGTCCAAGGAATTACTGAAGATAGTAGACAAAGGAATTGCCATAAGTGACAATCAAGAAGAAGTTATTAGTTGCAGTAAACAAGAGGGTGAGGATGAAATGGCGGCAGTAAGAATAGAAGTTCAACAATCAAGAGGTGGAAGTACTCAACAGTCAGAAGATATATTAGACAAAGAAATTGAATTGATAAGAAGGATAATGGTGAAAGTGCTTCAGAAGAAGACAACAACATGAAATAAAAGAAGCAGCAGAAAAAGGAAGACAAGAACAGAATGTGAAAGTATAGCAAGTGGGAAGATGCAGAATAAAGTATGGAAACCTAGAAAAGTGCAGTTGAAGAATGATGCAGCTTATAGATAGTAGAAAAAAAGAGTACGGGATCTAGGAAGACAAAGATTAAAAACACATGATTAGGAGATCATGATAAATTTATGCTTTGGGAGTCTAATGCAGGAGCATCCGACTCAACAATTTTATTGTAATTTAGTAGATAGAGGGGGTTTTGTGTTTTCAAGGAAATTGGATTTTTATGTAACAAATTAAAATAATTTGTTTAGAGTTTGAATGATTTTAATGAGAGATATTAATTAGTGAGGAATTTTTTAAATGTTCCCGAATGATTGGAGAACATGAGAGAATTAGGAATTATAATATTTGGGAGTTAGTTGTAAATCCTAAATTAGAATTAGTTTCAAGAATCTGGGGATTTATGAGAATCCTTAGGGATAATAGAGGATATTTATGAATTGATTTAGGATCGAAACCGAAATTGGTTTTAGAATCCAACTATATATATTGTAAGCTTCAAGGGCATAATGGAAGAGAGATTTAGGATTTAGAAAAGTAGAGCTTGGATTGTAAGCCTACGGCCAGTAGGAAGGAAAAGGCCACTGATTTGAATATCAGGCCAGAGAGAGGAAATATTTTGTAATTATTTGGTTATACACACACACACACACACACACACATATATATATGGATGAATTCCATTCTGAATTTGGGTGTGTTGCATTGATTGACAAATTTATGTGAAGCATAGAATTGACATTACATTTATACTCATGAGATTGGAAAATGAAGTATAAACAGAGTATTCGATTTCTGAGTTAATGGATACTCAAAATTTTGGGTTTAATCTTTAATAGATAATTTACATCGATCATAGAATGGATCGATGGTGAACCATGAATCCGAACGGGGCTTTCAATTGGTGTGCAATGCATAGTTTGAAGAAGTGAATGAGGTAAGAATATAAAATCAAAGGCGAGAAGGTAAGAAAAATGTTTCTGTCACTTACATCTAAATGTATGTCATAGTGAAATTTGAAGACTCTGTATAATGGAGTAGATATCTAAGGAAAGCCACATCAAAATAACTTGAAACATTCTGGAAAATCATGATTATAACTGTTTAATGATAAACGTTTATAATCATTTGAGAATATTCAACGGAAATGCGAAGTTGAAAATATATGAGGAAAGGATCGAGTAGCTCTGAGCATTTATGATCTCGGTTTCCATTGCAGAAGAAAAATAGATCAGTGATCCAAAGGTACAGTTAGATTTATTGTGTTATAGATTGGTTTTGTGTGAAACCCATGAACTATTGTACGGTTTTACCCAAAGAGCTTGAGTTTCATAAAATATTTGTTGTGTTAAATTGCATCCAAATAGAAAGTAATTCTTCAAAAACGAAGAATCAAAATTAGGTTTGCCAATGCTTAAAGCACAAATGAAGATTTTTCTCCATTCCAAGATAAAATTATTGGAAAATTGTTAATTGAATGCAATGTTTGGCGTGGAACTAAGTTGAAACCGTGATTCAGTGAAGTAACAAGTGAAACGTGAGTAATGGCATAGTTAATGAAGAAGTCGTTTTGAAAACCACTAAAAGGCTTTCGCACAACTTCGAAAGGACAAGTGGTAATATTTGGGAAGAATGCGATAGCGGCTATGTGGTGACACGTAGCTTTGACTTAAAAGTCAATACCACCTATTTCGTGTAAATTCGAAAATGTTAAATAGCGTGTGGGTTAAAATGCGATTTCCGTTGGATCAAATGGATGGGGATAGCATGCGGAAAAAGTTGTGTTTGAATTAACTATGGGTCCAATATATAAATATTGATACTTTGGGTTTTATCCAAAGTCAAATGCGTAGATAGGAATTATATTGGAGTAAGGTTTTAAACAAGGGTTTCCACTTGTGAATAAATTAAAGGAGAAAACCATGGATAATGGGGTTTATTTAAATAAAAAAAAGTGTCGGATGATGTGAAGTTATTAAATACATAATATGGGTGTTTTTTTATAGTTTAAATAAAATTGATATGGAAAAATTTTGCATAAGGGACCATCAAATTTTGGGATTTTGCATTTTATATGTATATTGTGGGTGTAGTAGCCTTTGGCTACACCATTTTGGTATTAGAGCTAGCAAAGCTCTTTTGAAGGATAATTTTTATTTTTATTTTAAATTGTAAAGAATGCATGCATGTTGAAGGAAATAAGGAAAGCTAAGATTTTAATTTTGACTGACAGCAGTTGTAGATTGGATAGATATGCAGTGAAAGCATGATAATGAGGAAATTCAGATTTACAGAATCTAGGTTAAAAAAATGCGTTTTGAAGATTTACAAAGTTATGTTTTGAAAGATGTATGTACAAGAGCAATAGTGATGGCAGAAAGGAAAAAAGAGATAAGATTTGAATATGATAGACAACATGCAGTGTAGCAAAATATTGGAAGAAAGTGCGGAAGAAGTGGTGAAACAAGATCACATAGAGATTTTGAAGGTGAGGTATTTTAATTTTGTTTGAAGATTATGTTTGCAGAATTTAGGTTGCAGACAATTGAAGAGAATCTCAGCAAGAAGATCACAGCTTTAAAGAGAAGTAATGAAGGAAGTTAGTAAAGGCTTCTAAGTGGAAGAAGAATGCGGTAGAACCTTGAGGAATTGCAACAGCGGTTGGAGAAAAAGGACAGTTGTGTTCTTAAAAGGTGCAAATGAGTTGAAGCCTAGAAGGAGCAGAGATAATGCTCAAAAGGTTCCAAAGAATAGAGAACCAGTGCTTGCAAAAAGACCAAGTCTAGAGAGGGGATTGGTGAGGTAAGTGGTAGCAGGGAGGACTTGCTGTTGCAGAGGCTTTAATGCAGCTCATGATGAATGAATGAGGAACTAATGAAGATAGAAATGGATAAGAAAATGACTACTGATAGTCATAGTAGAAATGGGAGAGGTTCTGAGAGAGACCAAAACAAAATGAAAATGAAGAAATAAGATGCCAAGGAAAATGACATATAGAGATAGTTAAGTAAAGAAGAGTATGAGAGAGAGAAAGATGAGATAGCAGTTCAACTTGAAGTGTTGCTAGATTTTTTAGAGAGGAATGAGGAAGAGAAGAGGTGTGGTTTTCTTGTAAGAAGAAAGATAAAGTGGCCTAAGCTACAAATGAAGAAAGAGAAAATGATAAATTCTCAGCTGAATGAAAAAATACCTGAGAATATATGGGTATTTGTGGAAAGACTTGAAGACTAAAACTTCAATTGATACCAAGAGGTCACATGATTTTAAATCTGATAATTTTTTTATGTTTGTAGGATGAACATGTGAAGAAAAACAAACTGCTGATATTGTCATAAAGGAAGAAGAAAATGGGACAGTCAGATCTCATATAAATGTCCATACACAATTGGGGAAAAGTTTTACGTTTCAACATATTGTAAGCAAAGGAAATTTAACTTATGATGATGGAAAAAATCTGGAAATTAAAAAATCAATTGAAAATCTTAAGGGGATTGAGGAGAAGACCATTGAAGAATTTCTGAATAATATAGAGGATTTGTAACAACAAAAGGATTTGGTGATTAAATCATCAAATGGGACTGTAAGGTCTTATGGTTTTAAAACTAACAAGATGTGTGTGAATGTAGGTATTGCAGAAGAAAAATCATATGATGAAACTGTATTGAACGAGGTTGAAAGTTGCCAAGCAAAATATGATGATGATTATCTTTCAGATGAAGACCAAGTTGAGTTATTGCAACAAAAGGAATTCATAAATTCCTTGTTCAATGAAATAAATTGTTTCAGTGAATATGTGACAGTTATGTCAAATGGTGAGAAATTTGTTATTGGTAATTACAATGAGAAATTGATTTTATTAAATGGCCAAATGAAGAGCAATGGAAAGACAACTAAATCTATCACAGATATGGAGGATTAGAATTCTATTCTGATGAAGGATGAGGAGATAGTGTCACCAGGAAATTTGAGTTGTGACAAAGAAGAATATAGTGAAGATTGTACAAATAATTTTTCAGATGAGATGACAGATTTGTGGCATAAATTAAGTATTTTGGAGAAGAGGCTACAAAAAAAAAGGATAAGTATTCAAGTTTAAAGTCAGCGCTGAATGAGAATGAAAAAGTTCATTTTTATGAACTAGAGCAAAGAGACATCCTTGAAATGGATGATGTGGAAGAAAGACTAGCTGATAGTCTTGAGAATTCTTTGAAGAACTGGAGTCAGCATACTGATGTGCTGATAAAGGAGGAAATGTCAGAGCAAAAAAATGAAATATTGTCAGAGAAAGAAGAGACATAAAGGTCTTATGATTTTGATGATTGTTTTATGATTGCAGGTACTATTGAAGAGACCAAAGAATGTTTGTTCTAGGAAAACAGATTAAAGAAAAAAAAAGAGGATGATAGTGAATGAAAAACTAAATACCAGTCCAAGGAATTGCTGAAGACAGTAGATAAAGGAATTGTCATAAGTGACAATCAGGAAGAAGTTATTAGTTGCAGTAAACAAGAGGGTGAGAATGAAATGGCAGTAGTAAGAATAGAAGTTCAACAATCAAGAGGTAGAAGTACTCAACAGTCAGAAGATATATTAGAAAAAAAAATTGAATTGATAAGAAGGATAATGGTGAAAGTGTCTCATAAGAAGACAAAAATAGGAAAGAAAAGAAGCAACAACAAAAGGAAGACAAGAACAGAATGTGAAAGTATAGAAAGTGGGAAGATGCAGAATAAAGTATGGAAACCTGGAAAAGTGCAGTTGAAGAATGATGTAGCTTATGGACAACAACAAAACATAGTATGGGATCCAGGAAGACAAAGATTAAAAACACATGATCAGGGGATCATGATAAATTTCTACTTTGGGAGTTTGATGCAAGAGCATCCGACTCAACAATTTTATTGTAATTTAGAAGATAGAGGGGGTTATTTGTTTTCAACGAAATTGGATTTTTATGTAACAAATTAAAATAATTTGTTTAGAGTTTGAATGATTTTAATGAGAGATATTAATCAGTGAGGAATTTTGTAAATGTTCCTGAATTATTGGAGAACATGAGAGAATTAGGAATTAGAATATTTGGGAGTTAGCTGTAAATCCTAAATTATAACTAGTTTCAAGAATCAGGGGATTTATGAGAATCCTTAGGGATAATAGAGGATATTTAGGAATTGATTTAGGATCTAAACCAAAATTGGTTTTAGAATCCAAATGTATATATTGTAAGCTTCAAGGGCATAATGGAAGGGAGATTTAGGATTTATAAAAGTAGAGTTTGGATTGTAAGCCTACGGGCAATAAGAAGGAAAAGGCCACTGATTTGAATATCACGTCAGAGAGAAGAAATATTTTGTAATTGTTTGGTTATATGTATATGTATATGTATATGTATATATATATATATATATATATATATATATATCTGTGTGTGTGTGTGTGTGTGTGTGGAGGAATTCCATTCTGAATTTGGGTGTGTTGCATTGATCGACAGATTTATGTGAAGCAGAGAATTGACATTACATTTATACTCATGAGACTGGAAAATGAAGTATAAACAGAGTATTCGATTTCCGAGTTAATGGATACTCAAAATTTGGGGTTAAATCTGTAATAGAGAATTTACATCGATCACAGAATGGATCAATGGTGAACCATGAATATGAACTGGGCTTTCAATTGGTGTGCAATGCGCAATTTGAAGAAGTGAATGAGGTCAGAATATAAAATCAAAGGCGAGAAGGTAAGAAATATGTTTCTGTCACTGTACATATGAATGTATGTCATAGTGAAATTTGAAGACACTGTATAATGGAGTATATATCTAAGGAAAGCTGCATTAAAATAAATTGAAACATTCTGGAAAATCATGATTATAACAGTGTAATGATAAACATTTATAATCGTTTGAGAAGATTCAACAAAAATACGAAGTTGAAATTATATGAGGAAAGGATCGAGTAGTTCTGAGCATTTATGATCTCGGTTTCCATTGCAGAAGAAAAATAGATGAGTGATCCAAAGGTACAGTTAGATTTATTGTGTTATAGATTGGTTTTGTGTGAAACCCATGAACTACTGTACGGTTTTAGCCAAAGAGCTTGAGTTTCATAAAATATAGCTTTGTTGTGTTAAATTGCTTCCAAACAGAAAGTAATTCTTCAAAAACGAAGAATCGAAATTGGGTTTGCCAACGATTAAAGCATGAATGGAGATTTGTCTCCATTCCAGAATAAAATGATTGGGAAATTGTTAATTGAATGCAAGGCTTGGCGTGGAACTAAGTTGAAATCATGATTCTGTGAAGTAAAAAGAAAAATGTGAGTAATGGCACAATTAATGAAGAAGTGGTTTTGAAAACCATTAAAAGGCTTTCGCACAGCTTAGAAAGGGCAAGCGGTTATATTTGGGAAGAATGCGATAGCGGCTATGTGGTGACACGTAGCTTTGACTTAAAAGTCAACGTCACTTATTTTGCATAAGTTCGAAAATTTTAAATAGTGCGTGGGTTAAAATGTGATTGCCGTTGGATCAAACGGATGAGGATAGCATGTGGAAAAAGGTGTGTTTGAATTAACTGTAGGTCCAATATATAAATATTGATACTTTGGGTTTTATCCAAAGTCAAATGCGTAGATAGGAATTATATTGGAGTAAAGGTTTTAAACAAGGGTTTCCACTTGTGAATAAATTAAAGGAGAAAACCTTGGATAATGGGGTTTATTTAAAAAAAAAAAATGTTGGATGATGTGAAGTTCTTAAATACATAATATGGGTGCTTTATTATAGTTTAAATAAAACTGATATGGAAAACATCCGCATAAGGGACCATTACAATTTGGGATTTTGCATTTTATATGCATATTGTGGTTTTAGCAGCCTTTGGCTGCGTCAGTTGTGGAGAGAATTTGAAGGCCATGAAGTTCAAGATGCCGCCCAAAGGAGATTCAGGTTGAATGTTCATCTTGTAGAGATTGGGGGTCATGAGGCCAGAGAAACTGTCTAAGAACCAACTCAAGCTGCTATTAACATATTTTTGGCCCTGATGAAGTACTGAATAGTTATTATTATTTTCGCATTGGCTGGGTTGGTGTAGAGCGTTTCCATATTCAAATAAAATCGCAGGTCATTTCACTATAGTGAATTATATGGCTATCCTTCATCATGGTCCACTGTATGGCCTATACATTGGAATGGATTATTAAATGCTTACCGTAACTTCAGGAAATAAAATGAAATAAAGAGTTGGGTGTTAAAAGTGTTAGAGATTTTTTTTTATTTGTCTCAGGAATCTTACAGTGGTATCATGGAATATATCGATATAGACGAGATTTAAATCTAGTCTTAGTAAATCAAGGCTGCTCACAAATCGCTCATCTTCAATGATCGTCACAGAGCGATTGAGTTTTACAGACAAGTGTTACCAATGTGAGTTTCTCTATTGTGAGGGCTAAAAATCAGATTTGTCCACCACTCAAGCAGGGTGAAGTGAAACGATTGATCTGCAGACCATGACCGGGAGGGACAAGGCATAGGTGCATCACTCCACTCACTGCATCGAATACTCAACTCCTTTTGGTCGCAGAATGAACGAACAAAGGCATAGGAACTGAAGTTTCCCCAAGCCCGTGGCATCAACAGAACTACTAAGGCCTAAGGCCACGTGGGTAAAATTAATGGTATAATCGCCCTTTCTAATTTTGTTAAAGTTGGAAAAGTTGGCATAGGATGGGGGTCTATGTTAAATGAGTTTGATTTTTATATAATTATTTGGATGTATAAGGGCATATAAGTAGGTATAAAGGTTTATAAGGGGATTTGACGTAAAATAATATATATATATATATATATATATATATATATATATATATATATATATATATATATATAGATATAGATATATATATATATATATATATATATATATATATATATATATATATATATATATATATATATATATATATATATATATATATATATATATATAGATATAGATATAGATATATATATATATATATATATATATATATATATATATATATATATATATTCATTCTCCATATATATAAATATATGAAAAAATAAAAGAGAGAGGAGTTTGGGGTTTGATAGTATTATTTTATTGTTAAAAAAAAAGTGAGAAGTAGGGGGCTTTAATTCCTTTTGGGATATATGATGGTTAGATGTTAAAGTGAATTGATATTTCTCTGTTTTGAAGATGGGTTTTGAAGAGATCCTAGAAAACACCCATAAACTTATTGATGAACTAGATAAAATATATGTTCCTTTACGCACCAATACCTCCTTAAATGAAAATAATGATAAAAAAAACATAAATTTATTGAAAAGAGTCTATGCCATTCTGGAGCAAGAGTGCCCATGGGAAGCAAAGAAAGGATAGGGAAGAGGGGATACTCTCTTTGCACTTGGATTTGAATTGCAATGAACAAATCTAATCATAGACCTTTATAAGTTGGGGGAATTATATAGGTGTTTGTCCAGGGTGGGAAAACCAGAATGGAAGAAACTCAGTTGGGATCTCAATCCATCCATGCTTGTGTTAATACAACCCAAAATCTGGGAGCATCCTTGTGAATATGTTAGACTAACAATTTCCTCTTGTCTTAGCAGGGTCATAACTTTAACAATGCCTCTACCACCTTATAATAATGCCTCCTACCATTTAGAAGTCATGCAAAATATTATAACTCATGGAAGGATTCAACTTTAGCACATTCATACTAAATTAGGAATGTGACGACTTAATATTTCAGGTGTTCCAAAATTTTTACAGCAGCATTACATCAAATCATCGAGATCGTGTCAAAACAAGGATGCAAAATATTTTTTCCTTGTTCTTTGAAGGAGATATTAGCATCTGCAGCATCCTAAGATCCAAACTGTTGAGCATTTGGAGAAAGGAACTAGTTGTCTCACCAGCCTCCTATGATCTAGTTGAAAGGTTGGTCATGAAAAACATACAATTTCTTAGGAGACTGCTTAATAAGAAGTAGCCGAAGAGAATTTATAGAGGAAGCAATTACAAAGATAGTCGAACCTTCAACAAGAATTAACTAAGAAGTAGAGGACTATGTTTTATCTACAAGGGACCTTGGGCACTTAACCATTTGTGTCTAGGTGATAGGAAGAAGGAAACAAGAATAAAACAAGAAGAGATTTCTTTAGATCATGGGGAGTCTTCTATAGTTGGGTCTATTAATGGTGAGTAGCAATGTGATATTATTCAAAGAGGCGTACAGGATGAAAAGCATTTAGAAGTGCTTGAGGAAAATATACCTAATGGTATTGATAAGATAGAATCCTATACAATGGATTCCATATGTCTCCACCTGGATTTCCATAAAGAATATGACTAGTCATGTATAGATATGAGTTCACGAATGCATCTATGTTCGAAAACTGGAGAAGATGAACAACAAATTGTATTCATAGGTGGAGGAATCCAGGGAGACTTGAGTGAGGAGCCAACAATAGCAAACCAACATGATGAGCATGATCACAAGGAGGAACATGAAAGACATAATGGGAAGGATGAACCATTCCCAGAGATTTGTTTAAAGGATCAAGTTGGAGTTGTGATAGATGGGTATATTGTGGAGACATATACATAGAATTCAACATGGCACCAAAATCGCCAGTAGAGGACTTTTAGGGAAAGATAAAAATTTAAGATAGATCTTATGATGTTGAAGTAGAGAGTCTGGATAGCCCAAGACATTGTCTTACAGGAGAATAGAAAAATTGAGGAGGTCATAGGGGTACATGTTGAGTCAACGACCAAGCTACCTAGTGTATAGGAGCATCTCAAGTCCCTCACACGACAACAAAAGGAGTACAATTGGGAGTTCCAAAGTAGCCCTATACAAGAGAACGTAGATAGGGCTTGTGGCACTACCAACCCACCTTTATAAATTAGGGTGAGTAGGGAGGATTTATCCAAATGGATCATGTTGGGTGACCGAGTGGAGTAACATGAGTTGAGCATATGGAAATATCAACATAGTAGAAATATTCAATGTGCAGGAATTCATGCATTATATCCTTCCCACAAGATGGATTGGTGATAAAATATGGGTTGGAACTCTATTGATGGGATGATTCCTAGGAGGATATTCTTAGCTAAGGGAATACTGTAGGTTGGGCTCTTTGGCGTATACAGTGATGGATGACCGAGATAGTATCATAACCCAAACATCCTAGGACTTAAGTGGCATTGGGATCTAGTCGTCTCTATTAAGGGAAGGATTGGTTGAAGGATAATTTGGGATCCAGGTACCAAAGGATCCATTTAGGATAATTTAGCATGTAGGATTGTGATATCAAACTTGTTTGTATGGGATCCTGGTATCAATTTACATATGCTTCTAATATGGATAGAAGTGGATTAATTGATGACAAGAAATCTTTGCATGAGAGGATTTGTAATATTCTTTTCTCTACATGGTTAAAATGGATGGAATCTACCCACGGTATTTACCGTGGTATTTGCACATGGTATCTTCCCATGGTATTTTCCTTCATTTTTTAAGGGGGTTAAAATAAAATAAGGTTTATAGAGCATCCATCAAGCCTATAAAAGGGTATAGGAGCTAGGAATTGGGATCATCCTGAGTTTTCTATATATTTTATATTTGTTGAGAACTTGGAAATTCCAGTTCTAGTTCGATCCATGGAAGAAAACCCCGTGGGAATGATTTTTCTGGTGGATGATCCGTCCAGGGTCCATGATTTTTCTTTAGTGTCTTTGTTTTCCCTTTTGACGAGAAACCATGCATGCCATTGTAGGGGCTTCAATATTATTGTATGGGCATTACTATTTTCTTCAGTTAATAATATAAATAAGGGTTGTATCTTCTTTATAGATTGATTTTGTTTTGTTTTTGGCTTGTTAGTATTACAATTAGAACACTGAAATATTCCATATCTGTTGATTATTTAGCCATTTGGGATCTTACAGAGGAACAAACTCAGGAACATTATGTTTGATTGTGGGGAATACAACATTGTTGAGATACATGCGTGGAGTTCTCTGGGTATGTAATTGCATTGTTGAGAAGAGTCTGAGTGTGACAATGCAGAAGAAGAGGGCTGAGAGCAGAGAATGGTGTGTGGAGTATGCTGAAAAAAATGATGAAAGCCAAAAATTTTGAATGTTTATTGAATGAGGGCTGATAGCTCAACTGAATGTGTGTTGGTGTAGTGTGAGCTTATGACAGAGTGTTACATGTGATGAATAAATAGAAGGCTTTAAAGGAGAAAAAATATATGGAATTAGGTAGAGTGACTACCAGGTACAATGTGAAATAAGTTGCTTATCGAGTGTGGGTTGGAGCTTGCATAACAAGGAGTCTCTGCTTCCATCTAAGTGGATGTTCGAGTATAGCTTGAGGGTTGGTGGCTCTTGCAAGTTGGTGCTTGCATAATTCCAAGAAGATGCATATTGGTGCTTGAAAAAATTCCATGAAGTTGATGCTTCAGTTGGTGTTTTTGGTAAGTTGATGAGGTTTCTACAGAACAAGGTATTTGGTGCTTCCTTCTAGTGGGTTCTTGAAAAGAATTAAAGGGAGTTGGTGCTTTCTGTGAATGGTGACTCAAAAAATATTTGACTTAATAGAGTAGGAGATTACATCAAATAAAAAACAAGCTTTAGTGGTTTTTTCCATTTGGGTTTCCACGCTAAATCCTATGTGTCCTATGTGTATGATGCTCATGGCCTTGTTGTGTGTTCTTATGTGTTGAGTTTACTTGTCGTAGCTATGATTTGTTTGTGCTTTTTCACATCATGGTTGTTAAGTTTGAATGTGAAATTATAAGTTGGAATTAAAAGTAAAATTAGCCTTAATACTAATTCACACCCCCCGCCTCTTAGTATTAAACAATATTTCCAATATATCCATGGCTAAGCATTTCATAGTATTATAGACTCTCGGAAGGCACTATAGCTCATCTTCACGAAGATAGTGTTTTTTCCTTATCATGGTCATGTTGAACAATCCTAATAATGGGGAATACGTGGTTGGAAATCGACCATGGACTTAAGACTCTTTAGAGGAATCCCATGAGGCATTAATATGCAATATACTCATCTCATCCATGATTTATCTATTTGATGGGGATGACGATCACTTAATTTGGTAAAAAATCCAACTTCGAGAGAGTTTACACTAGAGTTAGGATACCAGGTAGAGGTTGAAGCCTTTTTTAGTGATGAAATTTATTGGTGGTGGAAATATCTTTGGAAACACAATCGTCTAGTAAAATGTAAGTTGGCCTTAAGACTATCTCTCAAGAACAAATAGCTTATGTGGGACAATGTACTGAAGAGGGGATGGATTGAACCTAGCAGGTGTTCTCTCTATAGATATGAGGAGGAAACCATATATTACTTATTTATTACATGCCATTTCTCTATTTAGGTATGGTCTTTGGGAAAATTCACTTTTACACCTATTGCGTCCTAAATTGGCTCTAAGACAAATTTGTTAGTGAGTTCCCAATTTTCCATGCTTCTTTTGTTCATTATATTTGGTGGGTCTAGAATTTAGCTATTTTACAATACAAATTGATATATTTTGAGGTTTTTATGGATTTTATTGATTCCACTTTCAAAAAACATGCTCCTCTCCTTCAAAAAAGTGTTGTCCTCAATGCTTAAGTAGCTCTGGGTGCTTCTGTATAAAATTCTCATCCTCCCATGTAGAATCTTCAGTGGGTAAGTTCTTCCATTTGATGAGATACTCTGAAATCGATCGATTTCGTAGCTGTCGAGTTCTTGTTTCCGTAACTGCTTCAGGTTCCAATATGGTTTTTCCTTCCTCATTAAGTTTTGGAAATATTGTTTGAACTGGAAGTTTGTCCCCTATAACCTTTTTTAAGCATGAAACATGGAAATTTAGTTGCACTCGCGAAGAAGTAGGAAGCTCCAATTTGTATGCCATAGTACCAATCTTTTGCAACACCTTTTAAGGACCATAATACTTTGGCGATAATTTATTATCCTTCTTAGCTTGCTTGAGGGACATTTGTTTGTATGGTTGTAGCCGTAAAAATACCCAATCTCCTACATCAAAACTTCTCTCGCTGCGATGTTGATCTGCCTGTTGTTTCATTCGATTTTGTGCCAAATTCAGGTTATCCTTTAAGAGTTTGAGAACTTCTTGTTGATGCTCGATGTGATCTTCCACTGCTTGAACCTTCGAATTTTCCCTTAAAGATGATGTGATGGATGGTGGATGATATCTATAAAGTGCCATAAATGGGGTCATTTTTGCTGCAGTATGGAAGGAAGTGTTATACCACCATTCAGCGAGAGGTAACCACTTGACCCATTGTGTTTGTTTATCAGATACAAAACAACGAAGATATCCTTCCAAACATTTCTTTACTATCTCAGTTTGACCATCAGATTGAGGATGATAAGATGAGCTATGAGCTAATTGAGTACCCAAACAAGAAAATAACTTCGTCCAAAAATTTCCAGTAAAAATGGGATCTCTGTCACTCACAATAACCCTTGGGCTTCCATGTAGCTTTTGAATTCTATCCATAAATGTAGTAGCAACCGTACTTGCTTTAAATGGATGAGATAATGCACAAAAGTGTGCATACTTGGTAAGTCTATCAACTACCACCATGATGACACTCTTTCCTTCGGACTTAGGTAAACCTGTGATAAAATCCATTGAAATCTCCTCTCAACGTTGACTTGGAATGGATAAAGGTTGTAGAAGTCCCGGGGTCTTAATTGTCTCAACTTTATTCTGCTGGCAAACCAAACATTCCGCCACAAAATTTTGAATATCAGATTTAAGGCCATCCCAAAAAAATTCTTTCTTCACCCTATGGTAATTTTTTAAAAATCCTGAGTGTCCTCCTAAAGGAGAAGTGTGCAATTCC
This sequence comes from Pinus albicaulis, assembly GCA_034641835.2. Classification (NCBI taxonomy): domain Eukaryota; kingdom Viridiplantae; phylum Streptophyta; class Pinopsida; order Pinales; family Pinaceae; genus Pinus; species Pinus albicaulis. The sequence goes on from CM076580.1 coordinate 1,600,487,386, forward strand.
AAAATAATATTTTGTTTTAGTTGGGAATTCTTACAAAGATATAAGCGATCTTTGTACCATAAGGAATCATTTTTCCAACTAAATGTATCATATGTACTAGGATCTTGTTGCAACTTTTGAATGAGTGTCCACACTTCTTCATCCTTCTTCCATTCATCCCTTGCTTCGGTTATCCAATCTGGTTGGATAATAGAAATGGCACAAAGCAATGCTTCCACCTCTTCATTCTTTCTTGAGAGTGCATTTGCAACAAAATTTAGCTTCCCTTTTTTGTAGATTATTTCAAAGTCATAACCCAACATCTTTGTGACCCATTTTTGCTACTCTTCTGAAGATAGTCTTTGTTCCAAAAAGTGTTTAAGACTATCATGATCAGTTTTTACTTTGAAGTGTCTTCCCATTAGGTAAGTTCGCCATTTCTTTAGTGCATGCAGTATTGCTAACATTTCCTTCTCATAAATAGGTTTCTGTAAATACTTTCCTTTGATTGGACGACTTTAAAAAGAAATGGGTCTTCCTTCCTGCATTAAAACTGCACCAATTCCATTTCCTGAGGCATCACATTCCACAATAAAGGTTTTTGTGAAGTCTGGCGTAGCTAAGACCGGTGCTAGGCACATTGCGTCTTTAAGATGTTCAAAGGCCTTAGTTGCTTCAGGAGTCCATGAAAATGCATCTTTCTTCAATAATGTTGTTAGAGGTGCTGCTATTCTCCCATAATTCTTAACAAACTTGCGATAATACCTTGTTAACCCGAGAAATCCTCGCAACTTCTTTATGGTTGTGGGACTTTCCATTCCTTAATGGCTTTAATTTTGTTAGGGTCTACTTTAACACCCTCGTGAGATACAATATGACCCAGATATTCCACCTCTTGTACTCCAAAGAAACATTTGGATGTTTTTGCATATAATTGTTCCTCCTGCAATAGTTTGAGCACCCTGTCAACATGTTGAACATGATCCTTCCAAGACCTGTTGTAGATTAGTATATCATCAAAAAATACTAGCACAAATTTTCTAAGGAAGGGTTTGAAAATGAATTCATCAACCCTTGAAATGTAGAAGGTGCATTGGTAAGGCCAAAAGGCATGACCAAAAATTCATAATGACCCTCATGAGTTCGAAATGCTATTTTTGGAATATCTTCAGTCTTCATTCTAATTTGATGATATCCCGAACGAAGATCCAACTTGGTAAAATAAATTGCTCCATGTAATTCATCCAATAATTCATCAATCACAAGAATGGGAAATTTATCTTTAATGGTGAGCTTATTGAGCTCCCTATAACCCGGACACATTCGCCATGATCCATCCTTCTTGTGTACCAATACTACATGAGCAGAGAAAGAACTTTGACTAGGTTGAATTATACCCGCCTCTAACATTTCTGCAATCATACGTTCAATTTCACTCTTTTGGAAGTAAGGATATCTATAAGGCCTGATGTTTGGAGGAACACTTCCCGGAATCAAATGAATAGCATGATCATGATCACGAATAGGTGGGAGTCCTTTGGGAGTTTCAAACACCTTGGAATGATTGTCCAAGACTTGTTGGAGATCTGCAGAAATAGATGATTTTGATGTTGGAACTTTTAGTGAGCATAATTGTGCAATTACGCCTCGTTGTTCTTTCTTTAGAAGCTTTGTCATGACATTAGAGCTTATTATCCTTCCTGGCTTCCCTTCAATACCCCGTAATTCGACTTCCTTTCCTTCTGAAAAAATTTTCAAGAAAAGTTCTTGAAAATTAAAAGCTACCATCCCCAAAGATTGTAATCATTGTACTCCTAGTACAACATCAGCACCTCCCATAGGAATGGAAAGCATTGGACTAGTCAATACATATTCCCCCATGGTTAGCTTGATATTATGGCATTTTCCAGAGCAATTTATAGTTCCTCCATTTGCAACCATCACTTGACATTTTGGTGCCGGGTATAGGAAACAATTTAATTCCTTGGCTACCTTATAATGAATAAAATTATGGGTGCTACCTGAATCAATCAACACTATTACCCTTTTCTTCTTTATATGTCCTTCTATCTTGAGACTTTGAGGAGTGGTAATTCCTGCCAGTGCATTACACGATATGGTCGGATTCATTTCTTCCTCTTCTAGGGGTGGTTCCTGGTGTATATCCTCTTCTTGTTCATTTTCTTCTTCTTCTTCACAATCTATGTAAAATAATTTCTTCTCGGCACACTTATGACCTTTAGTGTATTTGCTATCACAACTGTAGCAAAGCCCTTTTGCTCTTTTTTCTTCCAATTGTTGTGGTGTCAACCTTGTAGGTTGTGGAAATCTAGGCGTAGCAACACTTCCTTCTTTATAGAATTGAGTGGTAGGCTTCCTTGTCTCCATAATTTTACATTCAACTTTTCTTGCCAACCTGAATGCCTTCTCCAATGAATCAGGTTCCAAAACACGAACTTCATGTTGAATGTTATCCTTTAGAGTACCTATGAAGAGATCAATCATGTGTTCCTCTGGAATATCAGTTACCCTTATATTCAATTTTTGGAAGTCCTCAATGTGCTGCCCCACTAAACCCTTTTGTTTGAGATTTATCAATTGGCTAAAGAAGGTGTTTCTTTTTGTATCCTCATAATGTGCTATCATTTCCTCCGTAAAAATTGACCAAGTGACAATTTTTTTACGGGAGCAAAGCCATCGATACCATACAAATGTATTTTGTTGTAAATGTAAAGTTGCAATGCGTACCTTTTGTGTGTTTTGCACATTATTGAGATCAAAATATTGCTCCATCTGTAGTATCCATGTTACAGGATCCTTGTCATCAAACTTCCTCATATCCATCTTTGGAATATGGTGGTTCTTCCATCCAACCTTAGAGTTTATGAAATCATGATTAACATTTATTTTGTTCTCATCATGAGTTTTCTCTACTATATTTATTCCATTAGAAAACATTTCTTGTATCAACTTTGCCCAACCTTCGATTTCTACTTTTAGATCATTCTTCATGTTTTCCATGTTGTCTTTAATTTTTTCATCGATCTTAGCTTCGATGCCATCCATCTTAGCTTCCATGCCCACTTCCATGCCATCCATATTAGCTTCAAAAACATTCATCTTAGCTTCCATGCCTTTCTTCAAACCATCCATCTTAGTTTCCACGCCTTTCTTCAAAACTTCCATTTCATTTTTTGTTGCTCTTTGTGATAGCGAAATTTGGTGCACTTGCTCTTGTAATTTTGATATCTCATGTTGTGTTTCTTCGTCTTCATGATTCATAGTGGAGCCTTTTGAAGGCTTAATGGGTGTTGAATTATTTTTATGGGGCATTTTAGAACCCAATACTGACATCTATTCTTCAATATGCCCTTGGAATAAATTCAAACTAATTTTTTTCAAACGAGACTTATGTAATTCGAAAAAAATACACACCTTTTTCTTGTTTTTGAGGAGCTCGATATTGAAACTGAATTATTTCTGTGATTTTTTACCTTCAATATATAAAATTTGGCCCTAAGGTAGCCCTATGAATCCTCTTTCGAATGCCACAGGTCTGACCTGATTTGGATTCTTGAAGCCAAAGTTGTGCCCAATCTCCTACGATGACCTAATTATGTGCTAGTTCAGTAGAGTGAAATTGTATGACTTGCCACGTGTCACTATTTCTTCCTTCGGCTGTGAAATTGATAGGAAGGAAACTACAGTCCGTGTACTTGCGGCCACTTTTTACAGAATTCCAATCCAATGCTCAGAGAGAGAGTTATGAATATTTTTCCACGATCATCACTTTGACATGAAATTCACGAGCCTGAAAAAGACCTAACTTCCACAGACCATATCTCTGAAAATATTGCAAACCAAGATCTGAAATTTTGTGAAGATGTTCCTCAGGATTTCAGCTTTGTGCTCTAAAACTTTCATCTTCTGAAACTCTCTAAAAAAAATTTATAGAAAAAATTCTGTGATGACCTGTTTAGGTTAAATTCAGGAGCTTGAAAAATTCCCTTCCTTCCACAGATCATATCTCCAAAAATGTTGTGAACCAAGCTCTGAAATTTTGTGACGATGTTCCTCCGGATTTCGGCTTCGTGCTCTAAAAATTTCAGCTTTTGAACCTTCATAGAAAAAAATTTATATAAAAAATGCCACGATGACCTATTTGGAGCAGCAAAACCCTAGAATCCAAAGCTCTGATACCAAATGTTATGAAACCAGCTCCAAAAATAGAAGAAAAGAGATATCAACAGCTTATAAATAAGAAAATTCAAGGGGTAAACCTCCAATACATTACATGAATGAATAATTCTTGGATGATACAAACGACATAACCTCCTCTCTATATATAGGAGTCCATGGGGCCACAATGTAATCCTAGCCGACCTAACAATAATAATGTAAGGGCACAAGAATAACACTGTGGGGGTTACAGGGATACAACAATAACAATAAGGGGGTTAAAATAACAACAATAAGGGACTATACTATTAATATAAGGACCTAACAAACAAAAATAACAATAATGGGGCGATAGCAATAACAATAAGGGGTTACAATAGTATTATAGGGACCTATGACAACAACAAAATTGAAGACCGGGCCCCAAGGAGAGCTGGTCCCTAGCTTTACTCTGTCCACGTTTGCCTTAGTGTAATTTTTTTGTAATACAAGAAGTCCCCTGCTTTTCCCTTTGAAAATTTATTGTCAATTTCATAGGAATTGACAAATAAATATATTAACCCAACTTTGATTATAACCCCTCATATATATATTGTCACTTGTGTTTTTTTTCTTATTCTCGCGTGCATAATCATAGATATATATGCGTTTCATAAACTCCCCATTCTATGTTAATACCTTGGGAATTTTTTAAAATGTATCTCCGTACTTTAAGACAAAACCTTAAGCACTAACCATCGGGTAATGACATGCATTAAGCTGACACATACAAACTTTGATCTAGCACTGAACCTTATAATTAAGATTATAATACTTGGCTTATATTAATAACCCGACCTCATTATAAATGAACCACTTTTAATACACCTTGTGGCTGGCCCACACATATAACGAGCGGATTTCAACAAATGTAAATGCTCATACCTTGGGTTAACCTCCGAGCAGCTTTGCAAGTGATCACTGTTCGATGAACCCACCTCCAGATCGGATGACGCACCTCCATATCGCGTTAAATTCCTCATCGACAGTTAAAACGTGAAAGTCACGCGATGAGGGCGGTATTGACCCGTCGACGTGGCGACCTTCCACTGGATCGCGTAATTTTTTTGTGGTTTCACGTCTGCGCAAAGGTGGGGCGAAATGAGTGGTTTTGGTTTTGCGAATCCGCTCCGGGTTTGGAAAAGTAATTGACTGGGGTTCCAACCTTGGAACTGTGCTCTTAGATAACAATGAAACAATCCTATTTCTTTTACAAGCGGATTTTCCACTATGAACAAAATCCTCTGTTCTGTGGGAAAATAACTCCTACAGGTTGCACTCTTCGAAGACTGGTTGAAAACACTACAAAACGCCTGCAACGATGGGTTAATACATCATTCTCGGCCTCTTACATAATGCATTCCAAAAATTCAAGAGAAATCCACAATCAAACATAGAAAGAGGTTTGCAGAGATTTACACAACAATTATCTTCATTGAATTAATAACTGGGCTGGAGGTTCAATATGCTCGGAACCAAACAAATTCACACAGAGACCAATTCAATCACACGCAGATAAGCAATAAAATATCGGCCTTTATTCAAACTGAATAAAATTCTTAACACACCAATTTTACTGTGAAAATCCCCCCCCTTTCAAAGTATCTGGGGGTTACATTTTATACATCCTCAAATGTCTCTTCGGTTCCTCTCTGAGGATCGTTTCTATTATAACAAAAGGCATAATTACATTCATTCGAATAACTAAACAGGACAGATGGACATTAATTACATTCATTCCACTACAACAAAGGCTGCATCATTCCCTCTCTGAGTCTTGGGCAATCCTAGAACAAAATCCATACTCACCATGTCCCAAGGCCTGTCTGGAGTAGGCAAGGGAGTGTACAATCCTGCATTCTAGCTCCTTCCTTTGGCATATTGACAGATTTTGCAATTTTTCACAAAATTGTCCACTTTTTCTCTCATCTTGGGCCAATAATAGAAGTGGCTCAGCTGTTCATAAGTTTTATCAGTACCAAAGTGCCCAACAATTCCACCACTATGCTTCTCCTTGATCAAATTTTCTCTCATGGAACATTTTGGTACACACAGTTGGTTTCTCCTGAATAGTAAGTCCTCTTGTAAGAAATAGTATAGACACTAGCTTCTATCTGTTAGAACACGGTTACAACATGCTTCAAATGCCTCCTTAAAATCTGAATCTGTTTTATATAGTTCTTTGAGAAAATCAAAGCCCACAACTTCAAAATTGGTTTCTTGAATAAGCAGGTGCCTCCTACTGAAAGCATCAACTACTTTATTTGCTTGGCCACTTATATGTTTCAAAACAAAGTTAAAACCTTGGAGATACTCAACCCACTTGGCATGCTTATGATTTAACTTGGGCTACTGTACAATGTACTGCAAAGCATGGTTATCCGAGTATAATACAAATTCTTTGGACATTAAATAATGCCTCCACTTTTTCAATGCTTGAAAAATTGCATAGAATTCCTTCTCATAAGAGGAATACTTCCTTCTAGTGTCATTTATCTTTTCACTGAAATAAGCTACAGGCCTATCATCCTGACTCAGCACAACTCCAATGGCTTCTCCACTGGCATCACACTTCACTTGAAATGGTTTAGTAAAATCAGGTAGAATTAAAACAGGCTTTTCAGTGATCTTTTTCTTCAAAAGTTTAAAATTTCTTTCTGTTTTAGCATTCCATTTAAATGGTTGTTTACTCTTCTTTATTGTCTCAATGATGGGTGCATTAATCTTACTGAATTTTCTTATAAATTTCATGTAAAAACTAGCAAGTCCATGGAAACTCCTTACCTCAAAAACATTTCTGGGTGAAGGCCACTCCACAATTGCCTTAACCTTTTCTGGGTCCATCTTCAATCCTTCTGCAGAGACAACAAAGCCCAAATACACCAATTCTTTCTTCTTGAATGAGAATTTTTTTAAGTTTATCAGCAGTTTCTCTTGGTGCAGCTTCTTCAAGACATAATTAAGATGTCTTAGATGCTTTTCTTTAGTTTTGTTGAAAACTAATATATCATCCAAATACACTATCACAAATTTACCAATGAATTCTTTCAACACTTCATTCATAAGGCTCATAAAAGTGCTAGGTGCATTTGGAAACCCAAAAGGCATTACCATCCATTCATACAGTCCTTCATTTGTTTTAAAGGAATTTTTCCACTCATCACCCTCTTTTATTCTAATATGATGATATCCACTTTTTAAATCCAAATTTGAGAAATATTTGGCACCACTCAAACAATTCATTAAATCCTCAACTCTAGGAAAAGGGAATCTGTACCTGATTTTTATCTTATTGATTGCTCTGGAATCAGTACACATTCTCCAGCCTCCATCTTTCTTCGGGCTCAATACTACTGGTACTGCACATGGAATCAAACTTTCTCTGATCAGTCCTTTGTCCACTAATTCCTGTACTTGCTTCCTGATTTCCTCATTCTCTGTGGGAGTCATTCTATAGGCTTCCTTATTTGGCAGATTTGAACCTGGGATAAAATCTATCTGATGGCTAATCTTTCTCACAGGTGGCAGCTCATCAGGTAAATCATCCACAACAATGTCACAATAACTGTCTAACATCTCTTGGATTTCTATTGGCAAATCAGAAATCTTTGTAGAAGTAAGAACTACCTTAGGTTTGAAAACTAAAGCAAAGCTTACCTCTTCTTCTTCAATCTGCTGTAGATGCTCCTTCCCGCTCAGCAACAAGGTCTTTGGATCAGCCACTCTGCTTGATGGCTCTCCTTCTTCCATGGGTATCAATGTATGATGTACCCCATCTTTGAAGAACTTGTAAGTGTTCTTCTTGCCATCATGCACTACTGCTCTGTCATACTGCCAAGGTCTGCCCAGCAGTATGTGACATACATCCATGGGCATCACATCACACAAAAATTTGTCTTTGTAGTTTCCCATTTGCAGTTCTATCTCACACTATTCCTTTACAATCAACTGGTTCCCTTTATGCAGCCAGGATACCTTGTAGGGAGTTGGATGCTCCCTTGTCTTCAGCTTCAAATTCTCTATCACCTCAGTGGAAACCAGATTGTCTGTGCTGCCACTATCAATGATTAGCTGGCAGCATTTCCCCTGGACTTTGCATATGCTCCTAAACAAAGTCTTCCTTTGTGCAGGCTCAGTGACCTCTTTGGCTTGTTTCAACAGGACCTTATTAACCACCAAGGATTCTCCTCTCTCTGGTAGAATTTCCTCTTCAATTGCTGCCTCTTCTTTAGCCCAAGCAACAATAGCATTTATTGGGCCAGCACCCATATTCTCTAGGCACTCATAGCGCTTGTGTCCCACTTGATGACATCTATAACACCTCAATTCTCTACCTCTGACTTTGCCTCCTCTTCCTCTATAAGAACCCCTTCTGCCTCTTGCATCACCCTCTGTGGATGCATTTTGAGGTGAGCTGCTACTAGCTCCATCTCTAGGTGTAGTAGGCTTTCCTCTACCACCCTGACTTCCCTTTCCCCAAAAGGTACCTCTCCCCTTGGCAGACTGCTTTCTCAGGAGTTTCTCCTCAGCTTTCAAGGCCATATGATAGGCCTCTTCCACTGTCTTAGGAGACAGAAGACCAATCTAATCTTGGATCTCAAGCTTGAGACCATTCACATATCTGGAAATATTCTCTGGTGTGTCCTAAAATTTCCCAGCTCTTATACTTACTCTATAGAATTCTTCTGTGTATTCCTTTACTGTCAGCAATCTCTATCTCAGGTTCTGCATTTGCCTAAACAATGTTAGCTGATAATCACTAGGAAAGAATTTACCTTTTAGCTTAGCCATCATTTTGGTCCAGCTTTTGATAGGCTATTTGCCAGCTCTCCTTCTTTCTTCTTGCACTCCATCCCACCAAAGTGCAACATGTCCCTTCAGATTTGTTACTGCAAACTTGACTTTCTTATCTTCACTCATTTAGTCATAGTCAAAACACTTTTTCATTTCATTAATCCAGTCCACTAGCTCTTCTGGATTCAGTCCTCCTGCAAAACTTGACACTTCAATCTTTGACTTAACTGCAGACCCTAGAACAGTTCTGAGGAGCCTCATCCTAGGAGGAATCTCAACATTTTCTCCAGCGTCTTCTAATTTAGGTTCACTGATGTCTTCAGGACCTCTGGGATGTCCTAGCTCCATGGCATCCAATCTGGCTTGGACCCGCTATAAGGTCTCCAACACCTCTGCATTGGCAATAGGTCTGCCTCTCCTTCTGTTAGCACCTCTAACAACTTGGATTTCCATGTTAATTCTTTGCAAAAAAATAACTCAAAATAGCTCTGATACCACAAATTGACAGCAAAAATATTGAAGACCGGGCCCCAAGGAGAGCTGGTCCCTAGCTTTACTCTTTCCATGTTTGCCTTAGTGCAATTCTGTTGTAATACAAGAAGTCCCCTACTTTTCCCTTTCAAAGTTTATTGTCAATTTCATAGGAATTGACAAATAAATATATTGACCCAACTTTGATTATAACCCCTCATATATATATTTTCACTTGTGTTTTTTTTTTCTTATTCTCGCGCACACAATCATAGATATATATGCGTTTCATAAACTCCCCATTCAATGTTAAGACCTTGGGAATTTTTTTAAATGTATCTCCATACTTTAAGACAAAACCTTAAGCACTAACCATCGGGTAATGACATGTATTAAGCCGACACATACACACTTTGATCTAGCACTGAACCTTATAATTAAGATTAGAATACTCAGCTTATATTAATAACCCGACCTCATTATAAATGAACCACTTTTAATAAACCTTGTGGCCGACCCACACATATAACGAGCAGATTTCAACAAACGTAAACGCTCATACGTTGGGTTAACCTTCGAGTGGCTTTGCAAGTGATCACTGTTCGATGAACCTACCTCTAGATCGGACGACGCACCTCCATATCGTGTTAAATTCCCCGTTGACAGTTAACACGTGAAAGTCATGAGATGAGAGCGGTATTGCCCCGTAGACGTGGCGACCTTCCACTGGATTGCGTAATTTTTTGGGGTTTCACGTTCGCGCAAAGGTGGGGCTAAATGAGTGGTTTTGGTTTTGCGAATCCGCTCCGGGTTTGGAAAAGTAATTGACTGGAGGTTCACCGGGGTTAACACAACTCTGTGTATTTGCTCCGGTTCACGAAATCAGGGTTCCAACCTCGGGATTGTGCTCTCAGATAACAATGAAACAATCCTATTTCTCTTACAAGCAGATTTTCCACTATGAACATAATCCGCTGTTCTGTGGGAAAACAACCCCCACAGGTTGCACTCTTCGAAGAATGGTTGAACACACTACACAATGCCTGCAACGATGGGTTAATACATCATTCTCGGCCTCTTACATAATGCATTCCAACAATTAAAGAGAAATCCACAATCAAACATAGAAAGAGGTTTGTGGATATTGACACATCAATTCTCTTCATTGAATTAATCACAGGGATGGAGGTTCAATATGCTCAGAACCAAACAAATTCACACAGAGACCAATTCAATCACACACAGATAATCAATAAAATATTGACCTTTATTCAAACTGAAGCAAATGCTTAACATACCTACTTTACTATGAAAATCCCATCCCTTTCAAAGTATCCGGGGGTTAAATTTTATACATCCTCATATGTCTCTTCGGTTCCTCTCTGAGGACCGTTTCTATTCTAACAAAAGGCCTAATTACATTCATTCAAATAAATGAATAGGACATATGGACTGAACCTAAACTATTCAACTTCTACTGATTCTAACTGATCTAAAAGCAACTAACAGCTAAGGTGTTGGCACCTTGCTGTTACAAATTAAAATGATTTTGAACCCTCCTAGCCACAACATGTGGACAAATTTCCTACATTGCTGGCTAGTGTCAAATGCCCCTGCATCAACCTATGATCCGGATTTATGCAAGAACGCAACAGAATACAAAATTAACCATACACACAGAAATACAGTGGAAATAAGGCTTCATTTCAATAATATCAAATCACAGAAATATGCTTACAAACATGATGGAAATAAAATAGCTAGGGTGCTGGTAGCGAATCTCTGAGAAGAGATTTGGCGACTACAGACCTCTGAACTGTGTTACAATGAGGTTCAAGGGCCTATTTATTATGGAGAAACAATGGAGAACTCTAAACATCCAAAAACCTAACCCTAGGAGATGAAACGCCAAAAATACGGGCCTCGTTTGGGTAAATTTGTGTTTCAAATTCCCGGGGACGTAACTTAGGCATACTATCTCCGTTTGAGGCTTCAAAATGGCTCCGGAAGTTCAAGACCCGAAAAATTGATAAAAATAGTAAGTTATGAAAAAAACCGAAAGAGACAATGGTGGGGCCCCAAGTGGAATAGGCGGGTGGCCACCAATATCCACCTGGATCATTCCTCCCCCCTTAGGAAGCAATGGTCCCCATTGCATTGAGTTCCTCCATGAGATGAGGAAATCTCTGTCGAACTTGGTCCCTGGTGAACCACTTGCCTTGGTGCAGGAGTTGGCCAACTTTGACAACCCGATACAGTTGGATCTTCTGTCGGCGAGTGTTCTGATTTGCATGTCCATGATACTATCTGTAGTGGCCTATTCCATGTACTCTGGGTTTAACTCTTTTGGTGTGAGTTCTTCTATAATGTCAGAGGTGTCCAATAGAGGTGGGAAGTAGGGACGAAGGTGGTCTACATTGAATACTAGGTGCAGACCAAGGAATGGTGGAATACTGAGCTCAAAGGCATTGTTTTGTATAGCCTTGGTGATGGTGTACAACCCATATCGGAGCGGGCGAATCTTGCAGTGGGGTCCAGTGAGGCCCTCCTTCTGCAAATGTAGCTACACTTTCACCCACTTGGAAGTTGTGTGGCACCTGGTGTTGATCATGTCATTTCTTGTACTTAGCATTGGCTCTGTTGAGTATGTCATGAACCTGTTGGCAGATGTGTTGAATGTGCTTGATGAATTTGTTTGCTTTGTCAGCTTCAGACTAGGCATGAGCTGAATCGGCCTGAGTAGCTGCGAATGGCATGGCTACATCAATGGGACATAGTGGCTAGAATCCCAGGCCCACCTGAAAGGGGCTGTGGCGAGTTGAGTTGTGGAGAGCCCAGTTATAACTGTGTTGTACATAGGGAAGGCTCTCATCCCATTGCGTGGATGATTTGAATTGTACATGTGCAAAATGTGTATAATCATCCTGTTGATGACCTCTATTTGGCCATCAGTTTGGGGATGGAAAGATGTGGAATTGGTGAGCTTGGTGTCCAACATTGACCAGAGGTTGGACCAAAATTTGCTGAGGAACCTGCTGTCGCGAACTGACATGATAAACTATGGGATCCCAAAGTGCACCAATACTCGTTCAAAGAAGAGTTTAGCAGTGACTTCTACTGTGATATTCTTCTTGTAGGCCGCCATAATGGCCATCTTTGAGAATCTGTTGACGACCATGAAAACACAGTTGTTTCCATGCTTAGTAGAAGGAAGGCCTAACATTTAATCCATGGAGATGGATTCCCAAGGCCGAATAGGGGTAGGTAGCGGAGTATAGAGCCATTACTTCTTGATGGTCTGTTTGGCAATGACACATGCAGTGCAAGGTCTGATGTACTTCCTGACATCCTGTCGAAGGTTCGGCCAATAGAAATAATTCTGCAGTACCGCCACTGTTTTCTCGACCCAAAAATGCCCAGTGACTCGACTGTAGTGTGCTTCCCATATCATCTTGGCACGTTCGCTTGAAGGAACACAAAGGTGTCCTAGGTGACATAATAGTGCATCTCAGAGGTGAAAATTTGGAACTTGCATACCCCCCAAGAGTGCCTTGTATGTGTAGCTGAATTCTGGATCGCTCTTGTAGAGAAGCGGCCAATCAGAAGTCTCATGCCCACAAGATTTGAGAACGGTGGTTATGGCCACGATTGGTGGTCGGCTAAGGCAGTCTGCAACATTATTGGTGCTAACCTTCTTGTACTTTATTTTCAAATGAAATTGTTGTAGATATGTCGACCACTTCTGATGGTGATCGTTCTGCAACTTCCCTTGTGTTTGTATGAACTGAAGGGGTTAGTGGTCTGTGTGGATGATTATCTCCTTCCCCAAAATGTAATGCTTCCATTGTCGACAAGCATGCAAAATGGAATACATTTATTTTTCATAAGTGGGATGCTTTCGAACTGTGTCGGACAATGTCTCACTGTGATATGCAACTGGATGCCCCTGTTGAGTAAGAACTGCCCCAATAGCATAGTCAGAGGCATTTGTCTCAATATCAAATGGTTGTTGTAAGTCTGGTAATTTGAGCACTGGGGCAGAACAGAGGCGATGTTTCAATTCTGCGAACACCTTTTGTTGAGATTCCGACCAACAGAATTTTTCTTTCTCTCCTCCCTTGGTGACTTGACTCAAGGGCCAAGTGATATGAGAGAATCCCAACACGAACCTGCGGTAGAAATTAGCAAGCCCTAGAAATTTGCGAAGCTCTGTTAGGGTGGTTGGGGCTGGCCAATCCTGAATGACTTGGATCTTTGCTGGATCCACATGCACCCCCCTTTCATCAATAATGTATCCCAGATATTAAACCTGGGTCATGCCAAAAGTGCTCTTCTCCAAATTGGCACACAACTTATGTTGCCACAATGTTTGGAGGACTTCTCGGATGTGGTGGAGGTGCTCTTCCCAAGTCTGGCTGAAGATCATAATGTCATCCAAGTATACCACTAGAAATGAGTTAGTGAATGGAAGAAAGATGTCATCCATCAACCTCATGAAGGTTGCGGGAGCATTTGTCAATCCAAAAGGCATGAAGAGCCATTCGAAAAGTCCCTCCTTGGCTTTGAAGGCAGTCTTCCACACATTAGAGGATTCAATTGGTACCTGGTGATACCGAGACTTCAAGTTGATCTTGCTGAAATATTTTTCCCCTTTGAGTTGGTCCAGAAGGTCATCAATCCATGGGATCGAGTACCTATTCCGGACAATGATCTTTTTCAGTTCCCGATAATCAATACAACGTCTCCAAGTCCCATCCTTCTTCTATACCAACACTATTGATCTACCACAAGGTGATGAACTTGGCTGGATGTGACCTTTCTGCAACAGCTCCTGAATATGCCTCTTGATTTCATCATTCTCCAGAATAGAGTGCCTATGGATTGGTCCATTGGGTAGTGGCACACCTGGGGTCAGGTTAATGGAGTGCTTGACCTGATAGTGTAGAGGCACCCCTATGGGTGAGGTGAATATGTCCTCGTACTCCTCCACAACCTTGTCCATTTGTTGTTGTCGTGCAGAGGAGCCATGTATGGAGGTCGTGGCCACAATATTCTTGTTGCCTTGGGGGAAGATCATCAGGAAAACAAATTTCTTGGTTTGGGAAATGAGCTTACCGCATTTTTTTGCAGTAACCAAAGAGATAGTGGTAGGCAGTGGTACCTCTGGTATCCTGTACAATTTATTTCCCAAAGTAACAATAATAGCACGAGGCCGGGACTCATACACAACATGTCACTTCCACAAGTATGGTTGGCCTAATAATACATCAGAAACATTAGTAGGAGAAATGTCACACAATACCTCATCCGTGAAGGGCTTGATGCTATAGGGAAGGCAGCGCTGCTGGGTGACGCAGAGATCTCGTCCTTGGTGAAGCCACCCGATGGTGTGTGGTTGTAGGTGCACTGTGGTCGGCAACCCCAACCGCTTCATGACATCTGCTGAAATGAGGTTCTTTTGGCTCCCATTGTTGACAATGAACTGTAGCGGGGAACCCTTTACCCACATCTGGGAGTGGAAGAGACGCTCTACCTCCTCTGGATCTTCGTAGTGGCAACAGTGGCGTTGGGATCCACATCAATAATCTGCTTCCCTTTGTCATTCACCTTGTTAGGTTCTGATTCAGAGTTGGAGTATGCATCTAATTCAGAAGCCCTCATCTCGGCCACCAGCGACTACTTGCCCTGACACTCACTTGTGTTGTGAGTGGAGCTCTTATGGAACTCACACCACTTTCCCATGTCCTTCTTTGGCTTCACGGTGTTTTTATTTTCTTGTGTCTTTGGCAGGTTGTCTTGGGCTGCCATGCCTTGGCTTTTTTCTTTGTTTTGCGATTTGGGGGCACCTTTCCCTTGATTTTTATTGACAGATCCAAAGTCTCGCTTCTTCTGTTTGAATTTATGCTCAATCCTGGCAGCATACCGATATGCCGTACCAAGCGAGGAGATGTCGAGGAAATACATTTCCTCCTGAATTTATCTGTGCAGGTGTTACACAGTAATTTTTCACCGTCCCTGCAATCCCCATCTCGCCCATTGGAGGGTCGTTTCTGTGACCAATAAGCAGTGTCATGCCTTGCAAATACCATCATTGCATCCCTTTCCACGAGGAAAACATTTCTTCTGTTGATCATTTCCTGAGCAGACCCCTAAAAACACCTGTTTTTTCCTTGGCGTTGGTAGCCCGTTATGTACTCGCGCCAATGAGGAAAATTAACACTGAGCCCGCGCCAATTGGCGCTCTGTCCCAACTAAGCACTCGCACCAATCTGCTTATGGAAAGTTTAAAAAAAAAAGAGGCGAAGTTTCAATTACAACAACTTCGTGGATGAGTCATGAGGAGTGGTTTCGATTGAATAACCACAACCTTCCTCCTTTTGCCTCTTGTTTCCACCTTATGGGGAACCTCCCAAGGGATAAGGCCTCTCTTCCACTATTTTAGGGACCCCAAACTCCTCCTCTCCTCTATAAATATAGCCTTCATCCATTGATGAAGGGGCTGAATGGCTGAATGGTTGAATAGATGAAGGGCTGAATGGTTGAGTCTCCAAGAGCCTTCATAGCCCAAGAATGTTGCAATAGTCCCCATAGAGGTAAATCAACAGCAAGGAGATTGACAATTGAAGAGAGAGGCTTGTCCCCATTCCCGACAAGCTTTACCGAGACGTATTTCGCTGATGACCCGCCGAAGGAAGATTCAGAGTTAGAGCCAGGTTGCATTTTCCTTTGTATGAATTAATGATAAGCAACTATTGGTTATGGTTCCACTCGTATTGTTCATTATAATCATGAGTTGTGTCCTCTCTGACTGATACATAATTGCATATATTGGGTTTTATGCTTGTTTTTTTCGTATTTCTTGTGTGTGCATGTGTTCGATCGCGGCAAGTGAGAGGATTGTGATCTGTGGGAGCAAGGAAACGGGAGCGCCATCTTCTCTACGAACAACAGCATTGGACTTGAGGTAGGCCTTCGTCGCAATTTGGTCTATTGCAATTAGGAACTTGCACCTTAGCATGATACGATTGTTGACAGACCTGATTTGGGCTAGTAGGGATCGCCTCTGTCCATAGAGGGGATTTACCTCTACAACAAATTGGCGACTCCGCTGGGGATCGTTGATTTTGAGTATTGTCTTGTATTTTCGATCGATTCTTGACTTTTCTTGCTTGATTAGCTCTTTTGGTTCGCTTTTTCTGGTGTAAAACCTATGTTCACCCCAAGAGGATCAAATCTAGCCTCTGTTTTTCCTAATTTTTATCCTTTCATGGTTGGCTTTATTGGCGCGGTTTCCACCCTGACAGTCGTGCCCATTGGCGCAGGTTGCTAGTACATTGCTCGTGCCATCCCCTGTCTAGCACGGATTACAGCCAGACAGTCACACCATTTCCTTTAGGTGGTAGGGTTTACCCTTGTTCGGAAGTTTCTTTTGGTCAATATTTTTCTTCTGGGTTTGTTTTAGATTTTTCTTGAAGTGGTGAGTCTAGTCTTGGTTGGGAGAAATTCTTTGTTTTTTCATTTTCAAGTGTTGGCGCTTGTTGTCAGTTAGCAACCCGTGCCAATTTTCCATTGGCACTAGTTGTCAGTGAGCAAGTCACGCCAGTTCGCGCTAGTTGTCAATGATAAAGTCGTGCCAATTTCAGGGTGTGTGAAAATTGAGATTTTTCCCCTAAATCCTTCACCAGTGTGTATTTCCCTTCCGGTCTTTTCACTGTATGAGCATAGATTACATTTCTCATTGTTTGAAATGTCTCCTCTCCATGATTGCTTGATGTAAAAGGGAATGAATGCCTTGTTTTGAGCTCATGCTTTAGAAGTCCTCTTTGTGTTTGACCTCATATGTCTGGTGACCTTTTGAGGGATTTCGTTAGAAAGTGTTTGAAACAATGATTGAATTCTTAGCGTTTGTTTACATCTATTTTGAATTCATCTAGAAAATTTGCGTTCATTTAGTTTTCATCTCAAAGTTTTCTTTTCGTTTAAATGCATTAGATTACATTGCATCGAAAAGTATTTTTTGAGATTTATCATTGGACTTAGATCACATTGTTTAATGATTGAAAGCTAAAATTCGCTTTGAGTGCATTCTTATCATTTCGAAAAGGAAAAGGAAATTGTGCATAGATTACAATTGCATAGTTTTCGGAAAAAAGGGGTTTTGCATAGATTACATTGCATTATTCGCATCGTTCAATGTTTGAAATTACTTTTGGATAGCGAAAGTCATTTAGTTTGGAAAGAGTTTCGTTTTTCAGTGTTGTTGTTTATTGCATCATTGTTTGAAGCTCTTCCCTTAACTAGATAACATTCATTGAATTGAAAAGTTTTCTTTTCTCATATAGCTGCATATAGGAGATTGTCAGATGACATATGGTAGGGCCTTGAAACTGAAACATAATTGAAGATCAACTCTAAAATTTATTCAATTAACCTAAGGAAGCATTGAAACATTAACGAAACATTTAGAGGTCTAGGCTAGAGACGTGTTCCGGTGTCTTTAAACCTAGTAGCTGTTGTTCGCCTCTTGGCTTTAGACAACACTAGTACGGACTTGTGCTCCCCGTACCATTGCGTATATAAAGGGAGACCCCACTAGGTTTCTATCCTTTATCCATAGGAAGTCGAGTCCGCCGCCCTATACCCGTGATACATCGGACACAACATTCGGGGAGATTTCCTGCACGTATGTCAAGTCCTTGGTTGATTTCTCTTTCATTTTGAAACCAAGGTGTATATTGCAGTTCACAGTTATTTGGTACACCCTTTCTCTAGAATTCTAGAGTAGTAATTTTGATCTTTTCTGACTCCTTAAATTTGAAAAGATCATCAAGCACTTGTCCTTTCACGCTTGCTTCAAAACTGAAAGAGATAGAGTCACCTTTCATCCATTATTCGACTCTTAAAACATGAAACAGTGAAGTTTCTAAGTTTCAATGTGGTAAAATAAATCACCTGCGATCACACGCCCTGTTAGAATTTGCTTGTTGGCCGTTTGATTGTGTGCCTTGGTTTTTAGCCCGTGTGCGGTTTTGAGTTGTTGATGGCAACTTTTCCAGAGTTCACCAACCAAGGAATCCCCTCTGAAGGGAATCCTAGCCCTTTTCCTCCTTTTGGAAATGTTGGTGCTCCTTATATGGCAACATTGTCCCTTCCTGGGTTAACTGTTGGGTTGCCTGTTTGGTTGTTTTCAACCTCTGTGGTCCCGAATGCCTCGGCTACTGGTCAATAAGTTCCTCCACCTGAACAACATCATGTTGATTCCAAGGTGGACCTCTCCCCTTCTTCGCCTGTTTCTATGTCTTCATCTTCTACTTCGCCTGGTGAAAGTCTGGATTCGAGTAACCAGGTGGCTAAGAAGAAGAAGAAGAAGACAAAGAAGAAGAAGTCTGATAAGAGAGAGGCTAAAGCTGCAACTATTGCTTCTGAAACATCTCTTCTTGACAAACCTTCCAACCCTCCAAGGAAAGTCAAGTTCGCTTGCATGTTGTGCACAAGAGACCATCTTCTTCGAGACTGCCCTGGCATTCCCAATGTGCTTGAAGCATGGTCCAACGGTCACCCGCCATTGCCTTTGGCTTCCGAGAGTCAAGTTGGGGGCACACCTTCAACTAGTGCTGGTAAAGCTCCTAAGATGCAGGGTAAGCTTGCCAATCCCTGTAAGTTATGTGGGGGGCACCATGCCATTCACCTTTGTCCGTATATGGATGATGCCAAGCGAGTTTTGGACAACTCGGCTATTTCTGTGCTGTGCCTTCCGGATGTTTACAAACAACTTTCTTTGATTCCTCCACCAGCTGATCCTATGATTGGTCAAGAGTCATCCTTGGTTGATCCCACTCCTTTGGAAATTCAAATTCAGGAATCCATCCCCGACCAACCATTGGTCATCGGATCGGTTGAGCTGGACTTGCCTACGGTGCACCAGGTCTTTTCCAATGAGAGTGGACCTCACATCCCTCAGGTTCTTCTTGTTTCTTCAGATTATTTGGACTTGGAGAAGGATTCTCCTGTCCCTATATCTCAAGAAGTTGCTCCTCCGCCTCCCGTGATGGAGGTCTCGGAGGATTCCCCTCCCACCTTCGAGATGGAGGTTGTGGAAGATGCTCCTTCTTCGATCATAACACCAGGGGAAGACCATCTTGGTTTGATGGTAGCTCCTCCAAGTATTTTGGTTGCTTCCTTTGATTGGAGTCGATTTGCAGGATACCGCCTTCCGTCTTATGTGCCTTTTGAGATAACGGTACAGGAATTTGGTTTGGTCGTATCCAGCACCATTATAGACTAAGGTGCATCTGTTAGTATTTTATCCTCAACTACTTGGAAAGCTTTCGGTTCACCACCGCTTGTGCCTGTTACGCAAAATTTGTTGGCATTTAACAGAAGAACTAGTCAACCATTAGGGATCCTCCCAAGGTTACCTATTACTTTGGGAGGTAAAACCGTCCATATGGATGTGATGGTTTTTCCAGGCCCTTTGGATTTCAATCTGATCTTGGGGTGCGATTACACCTATGCCATGGGAGCACTTGTCTCCTCCCTTTTCCGTGTGGTCTGTTTTCCACATGAAGGACAGATTGTGACCATTGATCATCTTTCGTTCTTTGGTCCTGATGTGGCGGCTAGCCCGCCATCATCCCATCCTGGTTTTTATCCACCCGTTGTATCTGCCCCACTGCAGGTCAACTATGTGGCTACCTACCTCGTGCCTATACTAAGTGATAGTGCCATTGTGCATCAGGTGCTGTGGGCATTGGGTCCTGACTTCTAGGATGTTTTCCTTCCATCAGGAGTGGAACTCTTGGAAGCGATGACTTCTTGTTCATTATGATGAGGTCGGTCAGAGCACAGTTCATTTTCTTGTGTCAAGCTCCTTAAAAAATGAAACAAGTTGGTTGTTGGGTATGTGTTATATTATTTCCACGATTAGCCCCATGCGCTGTATGTTGCGCCGGGTGCAGCAGGGGGGTCACAGGGCAGCGCCCCGGCGAATTTTTTTTTGGTATGCGGTCCCACTCATATGCGGACCCACTCATGTTTTGTGCATGTTTGCACATGGTTTTGGGGTATGATGGTTTTCGACCCCTGGTATTTTGTAGATCCGGTCAAGGGAACTACGGTTATGTTCTAATCCAGGGTTAATGGATTGGGGTTTATGTATGCTTCGGCATGTATATATATATGTGTTGTAACACTAAAAGGAATATATATGAAAAATCAAGATGGTAGTCCCAATTTGGGAACCAGGGGAAAATCTCTGTGTTTATCTGTTTTATGTTTTATGCTCTCGCTATTGTTTATTTTTTGTTATAAGATTCGTGTGTAGATAATTTTTGTTCAGGGTTAAAACCTACATTTGGTATCAGAGCTGTTTCGGCTTCAAGGGGATGCCTTTGTTGCTGAGGGTTTTTTTTGCTTGGGCCTGAGGTAGACCCTATTCAGTGGGAGATCTGCGGGATCGATTCTTCTGGTGAAAGAATATGGCGAGAGGTGGGAGGATAGAAATCGAGAAATTTAATGGTTAGACCTTTGAGTTATGGAAGCTCAAGATGGAAGATCTTCTAGTGGATAAATATCAGTGGATCGCTGGAGATCCAGATACTAAACCAATGGCAATGTCGATGGAAGACCGAAATAGCCGGACCCAAGGCTGGGCGAGCACAATACGGTTGTGTGTCTCAGATTCAGTATTGTTGAATGTATCTAGGGAAGCTACGACGAAGACCTTGTGGGACAAGCTAGGGACTTTGTACCAATCTAAGTCTCTGGTGAATAAATTGTTCCTGCAAAAAAAGTTGTATAACCTGAGGATGAAGGATGGAGACTCGGTGACAGAGCATCTGAACGCCTTCAATACTGTGGTAAGTCATTTGTCATCTGTTGATATTAAAATCTCAGATGAAGATAAGTGCATCGCCTTGTTAGAGTTTCTACCGCACTCGTATTGTACCGTTATTGCAATAGGTAGCAATACAACTACCTTGAATTTTGATGACATTGTCTCAGCCTTGTTATCGGAGGAAATGAGACGGAGGAATATAGAGGGCCAGAATGGAGATGCCTTATCTATATGAGGAAGGTCCCAAAACAAAAACAAGAATAAGGTTTCTAGTGGGAGATCCAAATCTAGAGGGAGATCTAAATCTGCTGGAAAATTTGTAAAGGTATGTTGGAAATGCGGAAAGGCAGGGCACTACAAAAAGGACTGCAGATCTAAAGCTCCCGAGAAAGGAAAGGAATCTGATGATGCTCCTTCTGCAGAGGCAAAAACCACCTCGGATGAAGGTGGGGATGTGTATTTGGCTTCTTCTTCAAATACACATGTAGATCATGAGTCATGGTTGATTGAATCGGGTGCATATTTTCACTACACTCCCCATAGGGAGTGGTTCTGCGAGTATGAGAAATAAGGATGGTGGTGATGTTCGTAGGGATAATAGAAGGGCCGTAAACTGGGACGTGGTGCTGTCAAGCTGAAGCTGCAAGGTGGAAGGATTAGAACACTTCCTGGTGTTCTGCATATTCCTACATTGGCTAGAAATCTGATTTCTGTAAGCAAGATGGATGATGCAGGTGTAAAAACAGTGTTCGAGAAAGATTCCCGCAAGATGGTGTTATCACTCAGGTTTTCCTTGAAGTTGTGGAAAAGGAAAGTATACCCGAGGAAACCACAAACCAACCTTCGGATACAGAATCTAGCCAATCTGTATCTAGAGAGGGCTCTCTCTTTAAAATTTAGCTTTGTTCTTAGAAAGTTTTAGGCTAGTTATAAGTCCAAGAGTTTGTTTGAAAATGGTGGAATTCGCCAACTAAGGGAAAGGTTGAATATTTTCAGGCCATTGGGCTATGGAGTCAAAGGGATGGCTTTACTGGATTAATCTTCTACACACAAGATGGCTTTGCAGGGCAAGATAGCCAAACAGAGAACAATTTTTAAGGAATCAAAGTGGATGGAATTGGTTTTGAAGGGATGAAAGGCAATCAAGAATCTTTCAACATATTCAAAGAAATAAAATGAATGATTACAAACAAAGAGCAGTTAATAATTCTTTATTATAGTAATCAAGATGTTCAAACTAGTGAAACAAGAGCAGTTAAGAATTCGTTGCTTATAACTAGTTTGGAAGAAAACATTTGGAATAACTGCAATTAGAAATCAGAGTACACTTAAGTAAGTTCTGATTTATTCTTTTATGGCAATTACTTAGAAATGGAAACAAAGTGATATTATAAACAGATATAAAACTTAAAACATAGGATAGAAAAACTTATTGAACTGCAATTCGACGCATGAATCCTGCAAAAATTCCCGAGCTTCAAATAGTCATCCAACAAGCCACAAATAAATTTCTCCAAAGAAATTTTATTCCAAAAACATCAATAGCATAGCAAAGTAGTAGAATCCACCCAAAATACTTCCAAGAGTGAAGTATTTATACAAATTCTAAACTAAAATATCTTGAAAAAATGTCAAGATTAGTTCACAAATCTCTCCAACTATTTTACATAAATAGAACTTAAGTAAATGACACTCAAACTAATGCATCTATTTGGCACTATTTTGTATGGATAGGTGATGAAAAAGAGGAGAATTCGAATTTGATCCAACTCTTAGTTGATGATGAGGCATCCAAGTCACTAACTGCTTCCTTTCTTTATGCAATTCTGCTCCAACAATTCTGCAAATTTTGGGTCCAATGATACCTTTATATTTCTCACTCCGTAATTGATATGTAAAAAGTGAAATAGATTATTGTATATAAATATGTTGGTGAGATAAACCTCTTTCACTTTCCTAAAATTCCTCTCCCGCTGGGCACAATAGGCTTTGCAAAAAGATGTTTAAAACAGAGTTTTACAGAGTCTAAAAAATAGCCTCTAAAGATGTGCATGCATCTCCCATTCTGAAATCACTGTGAAAAAAGTGAGATAGTTTTTTGTATAGGGGTCCCTTAGGAACAACAACCTCCCTCAATTTTTTAAAATGTATTTCTAATTGGCCAAAATCGTCTCTAAAAAATGATGACTTAACAAGAATTTTCTGCAAAAAGTGCTTTCCAACATTGTTTAAAATTTCCAAAACCATAATAGCTGTTAGGAAAGAGAGAGAGGTTTTTGTAGATGGTCCTCTTAAGAACATAAACCTCTTTCAGTTTTGCATAATTCATCTTGTATTGATCACAATAGTTTCTGCAAAACTATGACTTAAACATGCAATTTCTGCAAAAATATTCCTTCTTGTTGTGTTTTTCATCTTTTCACTTTTTTGTTCTTTTGACTATTTTACTTTCACTTTAGACAAAATTCAATGTTGGTGAAAGTATTTTCATTTCCTTTTTACCATTTTACTGCCTTTTGTATTTACTTTTACTGTTTACCTTTCACTGCTCTGTAACTTCATTTTAACTTTCACCTGATACACTTTAACCACTGATACTCTTTAACTGTTAAAGGAAGATAATCTAAATCTCAGTGAGGGGCATCCAAGGGTGTGACATTCAGAGCCACAGGAATCCCCATTCCTGGTTCTTGTGGATTCAGAAATGGAAATTTCGGTTTTCAATGAAAAAATGGGCACAAAATAGGTTTGGGAATGTAATTGTGGTTTTGGGATTTGAGGAGTAGACTAATCAATCAATTCTAAACCTGTTTCAACGAAAGAAAAATGAAAACCAAGATTTTACAGAGTTCAGAGGGAGTTTCTAGGGTAAATACCTGTTTTCTGAAGGAAAACCGTGTTTAATAGGTACTGATGGATGACGGATGGACGCTTGAATACTGGAATGATGGGGGTCTTCAGTAAATTCTGTTAATGGCAGTTTAACAATCGATTTTCAAATTTTCAGTGTGGAGGGCGCAATTGCTTTCAACAGACAGAATGATAGAAAATACGCAGAATCTTGTTTTATTTGCAAAGTCAACGGGAATTTTTTATTGTTTTCGAAAATGACGTCATCAGTGTACGGGATGACATGTCACCGGGGTCGGGCGGTAAGCGGTAAATTCCGCACCGCTTTCGGGAGTTGGCGGTATTTTGTGGAATGGGAGCGATTCCATTCGGAGATCAACACGTGGCGGGTGCACTGTTTCGAAACCACCGTGATCCCACGCGCTAACGATCAGACGATGGATGGCTAGCGGAATTACATCGGGCCGTTGATCCGGGAATGGGCGATCGAACAAGTGATATGACGATAAGATGGTGGGGGATTTAACACACGGGCCCAAAGTAATTAATGTTAATTTAACTATTCCGGGCGGCGTCTTATTTGTTGAGGGATTGGTTATTAATTAATCGAGGTGATTAATTAATCCCGTGGTTTAATGAGAGTTGGGGTTGTGGCGAGCTTTGGTTTTATTTGTTTTTTCCGTTTAAAACATAAAACATATGTTTAAAACCTTTTCAATATTGTTATTATATGGTAATAAATTAATGTAATTTATTATCCATAGGGGCGGGGATAGATTATAAAGATATATTTCTAACCAAAGGGCATTATAATGAGGGTTTTTATTTCAAATATATGGAATTAAATACTTTGGCTAGAAATCTATAATAAGAGGGTTTTGGGGATATTGTATAGGAGGAGTTATACATATAAGGAAAGGTGATTTGTATAAGGATTTAATATGTAAAGTTAAATGTTAATATGAAAAAGGGACAATGGAAACTCAAAATACTTTACACAACTAGGAAAGTGGAGATTTCTGAAGTAAATTGTATCCTTTCAATTTCAACACTTAGATTCAAAACAGTAAGTAATTTTGAGGGGATTTTATGAAATATTACATGATTTTCCTAAGTAAAATGGGATTTTACTTAGGAAAAGATTAAAAGTGAATGAGTGCAATGATGGATAACTTCAAGTACTAGGGGCTTTTCAATTATTAGGCCGAGGGTCCGGTCCCTCCAAAAGTCAAGGAAATGCCTTGAGCCCCTTTAATCTTCAAACTCCTTAGAACTTTGGGGAAATTAGTAAAACTCTTAGGGAGAAAGTGATGTGGGAAGTTAATGATTTTGACTTTGATTTTTGTGAATTTTCCAATGTATTTTCTGCTTCAGTACTTGTGATGAAAGTAAAGGATTAAACACATTTAGCAGCATCATTCATCACATGAAACTTTGCAACACCATCTACCTACCCTATCTACTTTACACTAACATTTTCTCTTCTTTATTAGGGTGCACTTAGACTGGCAAACCCTTATCAATTTTCTTTTCTTTTACATGGCAATTCTATCTAATTCTCAACTTATTACATCCAAAGGGCTCGAATTAAGCGTGGGCACCTTTTATTAACTCTACCTATCTACTTATACGCAAGATTAAATTGTTTGGTCGAGATATTTATTCTCTATTCTACAACATAAAATTGAAACATGAATGAGTCAGGTTTAAATAGTTTGATTCTTCATAAATTGTGGCCAAAAGTTTGTGAGTTTTTGTTGCTATTACAAAAATGAAATAGTAGTGGCATTTGGATTTGCACACTTTCCTTGGTATATTTTTTGCTTGGGGTTCATTTCTCTCATTTTTTCTTGACCAATTTATTTTTCTTACCCTTTGATTTTTCTTTTAGGGTATGCCTTCTTTACATTTTTAAATTTTTTGATTTTTTGGTTTTCAAGAATATGGAACACCTTTGCTTTTGAGAAAAAGGTTTGAACATATTCCATAGTTCAATCATTAATAACCGGGCGAAAATGACACCTGCTGGAGGCGATGCTTCACACGTTCTTAACGGGGGACGGCTTTTCCAGGAAAAGTGGCCGTAATAATGCGCGATGTCATTAATTCTTTAAAAATGTCTTCAACCAAACCATAATTTTTTCCGGGCTTATATTGTATAGTGGCAAACTTTATCGATATCACCCATTTTAATTTAGAAATAGTCATTCCACCTTAAAACTTAAAACTTTATATTGCATTATAATTTCATTTGTTCTAATCGCAAATATGAATTTATACGGTGGGAAATTAACTTAATAGAACTTTTTTTCGAAATTTTAAATTCGATCTAAAAACTAAACAAATACAATAAAAATTTTCGAACCGAATTTACCGGATAGTAATTATCAGAAATTAGTGTACGATAACGTTTTCAGGATCACTTGAATATGATAATTTACCTACTCGTATTTGACCCATCGCTCAACCGCTTTCGCTTAGTAAAATGAATAGCCAATGCAACCATTCAAGCATTGATAATTAAGAGATTCTGCGTTTTTTGTTGATTATCAAAATTGATTCTAAAGAACTGGTTGTAAACTTGTTGAATAAATGGCGACAATGAAAATGCGATTTCGATGATTTGTAGAAACACCGTAGACGTGGCGATTCTTCAAGAAATACATGTGTCAACGGTTATTAGTGTTCGATGAACAATCAGAATTGTCGACGGTTCTAATACTATGAATTTCTGAAATGTTGATGCTGCATCTTATCTTCAAAATTTCGTGAGAAGATCGGGGCGATAACACTTATTGTGCATGTTGAGGCCAGAATCTTTGACGGTTCTTGCGATTCTGTAATCATAAAGAAGTTGGGCTGATAACGCTGTAGATGTTTTTGTCAAATATATTCATTGACTAAAACGGGGAAATTATGAACTTATTATTGGCAAATCTGTGACAACTTCATGTTTTGTCTTTTTTAAATATGTTGGAGATACATTTTTTAAAGGTAGCGTCGTGAAATGTTCAAAAAAGGCGGTGGTGGTATCTTTCGTTATTTGACTACGGCTTCTGGCTGGAATCGAGAATCGCAGTAATTTTCAGGAAAATCGAGAAAATTTTTATCACGTTTCATTATTTCTTTGTTGCCACCGGCAATTGCAAGATTGTCACATTAGTGGTATGATGTTTTAATGAATCAAATTGTATAAATGCGGTGCGTTAATTTTCATTATTGCGACGTTTTTTCTTAATTTCAGCGGCGGATCGCGGCGCAATAATTTTCCGCTTATTCGTTGCACCGTGATTACCGGCACCAGTTTTCATATTCGTTGTGCTTTTTGTTTGACTGAGAATACAATCATTAGATTATATGACTCACTTATGCGACGAGTCGTACAGAACAATAATTTAAACACGCGCACACAGAAATCAACGGTATCTTCTTCAATAATGATAGTAAACTATTTTAATTTATGACAATCAGAAATAATATAGACTTTGTTGATACATTAACTTCTTCATTTTTTTCAGCAACTTTAGTAGTAAATTTTTTTTAGCAGCAACTTCTGTAGTATATTTTTCCGCTATATCGTTTTACCGCCGTAGTGAGTTTTCTGCAATTTTTTCTGCTCTTCTTTTCTACGCCAGTCTTCCGCCCCGTTTAGCGGCATTGAACTTCAGCATTAACCGGAAGATAAATCGTAGTGCGTCGCGGATTCATGAATGGCGCTTACGCTGATGAACGGCGAAGCCAGAGATGAACGCTGCGGATATTCAATATTTGTATGAGCAGGTAAAACCAATATTGTTCTTATGGCGTTTAGCGACCGTTATGGTGTTAGAAGAATCAGAGCCATCGTTACATTGCAAAAATGGATTGAACTTTGTGATGGCCCGCATCGTCACAATATGAACTGGCTGTTCTTCCAGGGCGTGATGTTAATTTAAACCGACCGTTATCACGATTTGCGGGATTACGGCGTTGAAAGTTCCAGATTTTATGATTATCTTCATTACCCGGTATCAAATCAAGAATTAAAATCCTGATGCGTTAGCGCGATATGGCTATTTTTTAGACTAACCAGAGCTGTGGCTGGTGCGCGCAACGCATGGTGTTGGTGTTGTACGACCAAACCTTGCGGCGATATGGTGACGCAAAGACCGCTGATTGCCGAAGCTTAATGAAAGCTGACGACGGCATTCTGGCGAAATGCCGCAGGCACTACGCTACAAAACCCGCAGATGCGGTGATAACTGTACCCACCAGTTACCTTAGTACAAATATGAGAAATTGGTACTTTGAATGGCAGCAGTAATGCTCAGATGAGAGACTCATGTACAGAAAGTTTAATTTTTCTTCGGTATACTTGATGTTCGTTTCTGCGGTTTTCCACTTTGCCTGACGGGTTCATTAAGCATTTGTTACGGTGTCTTAGAGAGACTTTATCGCACATCAGAAGACTGGATCAAATGAAACAATTACAAGAAAAGTATTTACAAGAAAACAATGCAGAAGATGATGGTTTGCTTTAAGAGAACGTTGCTGTACCGTGACTTTTGCAGCTGTGATTTTAGACAAAATCTTTTAAAGATGTTAACGGAACAATAACGTTTGAATCTGGAATTTGGTGATATAATAAACTGCAGGATCACAATACATGTAAGAAAAGGGGAGGCAGTTAACAGCTTTCCGGCATACCGTCAATTTGCATCATTAGAGTTGTGTGCAGGACAATAACATTGACCTGCAGCAGCAGCGGCGTTGCAGAATACCCGTTTAATAGTGGTGTTATACTGGCAGCACCTGAAGAAACCAACTTCGTGATAAATAATCGTTAATCAGACCAGACATGGTTTGCATCGTTGCGCTTTGCTCTGGTAAAGTTTTTAAAAAGAAGCAGGAAGTCCAAGAGCTCATTTGTACGGTGGAATCTGGCTAATGGGGCTGGTGTTGACATTTTCGTTACCGCTGGCGGAGCAAAGGGATGATGACGATTACCCTGAAGCAGCATATGATGGCTTTCGGTGGCGATAGCCGTAAACAGAGAACAATTTTAATAACTGCATGGATGAGCTGGTTTGAAGTGACAAAGAAATAAATCAAGAATTTTCAATATGATCTTTATATAAAGAACATTGATGTACGGTATATTGTTGCAAATAATAATTTTTATTATAGTAACTCAAATATTCAAACTAGTGAAACGAGAGCAAGTTTAAAAGAAATTCGTTGCTTTATAACTAGTTTTATGGAAGAAAACTTATTTTGGAATAAATCGCAATTAGAAATCGTGAGTACACTTCTAAGTAAGTTACCCATTTATTCTTTTATGGCTTAATTACTTAGAAATGGAAACAAAGTGATATTATAAACAGATATAAAACTTAAAACATAGGATAGAAAAAACTTATTGAACCGCACTCCGACGCATGTAAATCCCGCAAAAAATTCCCGAGAGCCAAATATCATCCAACAAAGCTACAAATAAATTTCTCCAAAGAAATTTTATTCCAAAAACATCAATAGCATAGCAAAGTAGTAGAATCCACCCAAAAATACTTCCAAGAGTGAAGTATTTATACAAATTCTAAACTAAAATATCTTGAAAAAATGTCAAGATTAGTTCACAAATCTCTCCAACCTATTTTTATATAAATAGAACTTAAGTAAATGACACTCAAACTAATGCATCTATTTGGCATAATTATTTGTATGGATAGGTGATGAAAAAGAGGAGAATTGAATTTGATCCAACTCTTAGTTGATGATGAGGCATCCAAGTCACTAACTCGCTTCCTTTCTTTACATGCAATCGCTGCTCCAACAATTCTGCAAATTTTGGGTCCAATGATCACCTTTATATTTCTCACTCCGTAATTGATATGTAAAAAGTGAAATAGATTGTGTATATAAATATGTTGGTGAGATAAACCTCTTTTCACTTTCCTAAAATCTTCCTTCTCAATGAGCACAATAGGCTTTGCAAAAAGATGTTTAAAAAGCAGTTTTGCCCTGAGGAGAGTCTAAAAATAGCCCTCTAAAGATGTACATGCATCTCCCCATTACTGAAATCACTGTGTGAAAAAAGTGAGATAGTTTTTTTTGTATAGGGGTCCCTTAGGAGACAACAACCTCCCTCAATTTTTTTTAAAATGTATTTCTAATCGGCACAAAAATCGTCTCCTAAAAAATGATGACTTAACAAGAATTTTTACTGCAAAAAGTGCTTTCCAACATTGTTTAAAATTTCCAAAACCATAATAGCTGTTAGGGAAAGAGAGAGAGGTTTTTGTAGATGGTCCCTCTGGAGAACATAAACCTCTTTCAGTTTTGGTATAATTCATCTTGTATCATCACAATAGTTTCTAAAACTATGACTTTAAACATGCAATTTCTGCAAAAATATTCCTTCTTGTTGTGTTTTTCATCTTTTCACTTTTTTGTTCTTTTGACTATTTTACTTTCACTTTAGACAAAATTCAATGTTGGTGAAAGTATTTTCATTTCCTTTTTACCATTTTATCGCTTTTTTGTATTTACTTTTACCGTTTACCTTTCACGGCTCACAGAATCATTTTAACTTTCAATTGACACTTTAACCACCGATATACTCTTTAACTCGTTAAAGGAAGATAATCTAAATCTCAAAGTGAGGGGCATCCAAGGGTGTGACATTCAGAGCCAGAATCCCCATTCCCTGTTCTTGTGGGATTCGTAAATGGAAATTTCATTTTTCAATGAAAAAATGGGCACAAATAGGCTTGGGAATGTAATTGTGGTTTGGGATTTGAGGAGTAGACTAATCAATCAATTCTAAACCCGTTTAAACGAAAGAAAATGAAAACCAAGATTTTACAGTTCAGAGGAGTTTCTAGGGTAAATACCGTTTCAAGGAAAACCGTGTTTAATAGGTACCGATGGATGACTCGATGGACGCTTGAATACCGGAATGATGGGGGTCTTCGCAAATTTCGTTAATGGCAGCTTAACAATCGATTTTCAAATTTTCATGTGGAGGGCGCAATCGTTTTCTCAATGTATTTAATGATAGAAAATACGTAATCTTGTTTTATTTGCAAAGTCAACGGAATTTTTTATTGTTTTCAAAAATGACGTCATCGTGTACGGGATGACATGTCACCGGGTCGGGCGGTAAGCTGCAAATTCCGCACCGCCGGAGTTGGCGTATTTTGTGGAATGGGAGCTTTATCCATCTCGTGAGATCAACACGTGGCGGTGCATCGTTTCGAAACCACCGGATCCTAATGCGCTAACGATCGTACGATGGATGGCTAAAGGAATTACATCGGGCCGTTGATCCGGGAATGGGCGATCGAACAAGTGATATGACGATAAGATGGTGGGGATTTAACACACTCGCCCAAAGTAATTAATGTTAATTTAACTATTCCTAGCGGCGTTCTATTTGTTGAGGGATTGGTTATTAATTAATCGAGGTGATTAATTAATCCCGTGGTTTAATGAGAGTTGGGGTTGTGGCGAGCTTTGGTTTTATTTGTTTTTTTCCGTTTAAAACATAAAACATATGTTTAAAACCTTTTCAATATTGTTATTATATGGTAATAAATTAATGTAATTTATTATCCATAGGGGCGGGGATAGATTATAAAGATATATTTCTAACCAAAATAAGCATTATAATGAGGGTTTTTATTTCAAATATATGGAATTAAATACTTCTATTATGAAATCTAGTAATAAGAGGGTTTTGGGGATATTGTGCAGGAGGAGTTATACATATAAGGAAAGGTGATTTGTATAAGGATTTAATATGTAAAGTTAAATGTTAATAAGGACAAAGGGACAATGGAAACTCAAAAATACTTACACAACAACTAGAAAGGGAGATTTCTCAAGTAAATTGTATCCTTTCAATTTCAACACTTAGATCTTAATAGTGTAAGTAATTTTGAGGGGATTTTATGAAATATTACATGATTTTCCTAAGTAAAATGATTTTACTTAGGAAAAGATTAAAAGTGAATGAGTGCAATGATGGATAACTTCTAAGCACTAGGCTTTTCAATTATTAGGCCGTAGGTCCGGTCCCTCCAAAAGTCAAGGAAATGCCTTGAGTCCCTTTAATCTTCAAACTCCTTAGAACTTTGGGGAAATTAGTAAAACTCTTAGGGAGAAAGTGATGTGGGAAGTTAATGATTTTGACTTTGATTTTTGTGAATTTTCCAATGTATTTTCGTCTGCATTTCAGATGAAAGTAAAGGATTAAACACATTTAGTAAAGATCATTCATCACATGAAACTTGTAACACCATCTACCTACCCTATCTACTTTACACTAACATTTTCTCTTTATTAGGGTGCACTTAGACCTGCAAACCCTTATCAATTCTTTCTTCTTTTACATGGCAATTCTATCTAATTTCAACTTATTACATCCAAGGGCTGCATTAAACCGCGAGCACCTTTATTAACCCACTATCTACTTATCCGCCAAGATTAAACCGTTTTGGTCAGATATTTATTCTCTATTCTATAACATGAAATTGAAATATGAATGAGTCAAGTTTATACAGTTTGACTCTTCATAAATTGTGGCAAAAATTTGACAAGCTGCACACAATTGCTTTATTACAAAAATAAAATAGTAGTGGCATTTGGATTTGCACACTTTCCTTGGTCTATTTTTTGCTTGGGGTTCATTTCTTTCACTTTTTTGACCATTTTATTTTTCTTACCCTTTGATTTTCTTTTAGGGTATACCCTCTTTACCTTTTTTAAATTTTTGATTTTTTTGGCTTTTCAAGAATATGGAACACCTTTTCTCAAGAAAAAAGGTTTGAACATATTCCATAGTTCAATCAAGACAATCATGAAAAATGACACCTATTGGTATAGGGGTGAGATGGTTCGGGGAGGCAGGTAATGCGAGGAAGTTCGGGTGACTCTTGTGCAAGCTAAAAGGTAGCACTGTTATTGATGGGTGTAACAGTTCTGTGGTTCCTGAAAGTGGAGCGGAAAGCCTAGCTATCTCTAGAGAAAAGACCATGTTGTGGCATCAAAGCCTTGGACATATTGGAGAGAAGGGCCTTCGGATACTGCATAGAAATGGTATGGTAGAAGGTATGTCTAATTGCTCTCTGGATTTCGATTTCTGGGAACATTGTGTATATGGGAAACAAAATCGGGTGAGTTTTCCTTCTGGTGCTAAGAGGGCGAACAAGATATTAGAACTTGTGCACAGTGATGTGTTTGGTCCTGTGTCAGTTCCGTCACTGGGAAAGTCTGGGTACTATGTTTCATTCATAGATGAATTCTCAAGGAATACATGGATATATTTATTGAGGAAGAAATATGAAGTCTTTGACAAATTTAAAGAATTTAAGGCTCTGGTGGAAAACTAGACAGAGAAGAAGATAAAGGTGCTGAGGACAGATAATGGTGGGGAGTTCTGCAAGAAGGAATTTGAAAGGATTACAGCCCAAGAAGTGTGGTATAGCACGACAGAAGACTACTCCATACACACTGCAGCAAAATGGAGTTGCAGAAAGAATGAACAGAACACTGATGGAAAAGGCAAGAAGCATGCTCAGTGGTACCGGGTTAGGACAAGAATTTTGGGCAGAGGCAGTGGAGATTGCATGCTATCTGGTTAACAGATCACCTTCATCAGTGTTGGAGGATAAGACCCCACATGAGGTATGGAATGGTAAGAAACCTTCTATTTCACATCTAAGGGTATTTGGATGTGATGTATATGTACATGTTCCAAAGGAGAAAAGGACCAAGTTGGATAATAAATCTGAAAGGTGCATCTTCATTGGGTATAAGGATGGTTTAAAGGGTTACAAGCTTTGGAACCCAGAAACAAGGAGGGTTGTGTACAGCCGAGATGTGGTGTTTAGAGAAGTGAAAGATGTTGTTAAACATGAAGTCCTACCAAAGGAACCTGAGAAGATAGAGTTTGAGCTAAAGAAGGATGAATCAGACTCTACAACAGAAGAAGACTCAAAAGATGAAGAGCCACAAACTCTAGCTTTGAGAAGATCAGTTCGGGAAAGAAGGCAACTAGAAAGGTATAGTCCATCTGCTTTCTGTTCAGTTTTTGCCTTAACTATAACTGATGATGAACCCAGAATTGTCAGGGAGGCAGTAGATTCAGAGGATGGAAAACTCTGGAAGGAGGCCATGGTTGATGAAATGGCATCCTTGCACAAAAACAATGCATGGGATCTGGTGGAGTTGCCGGCTGGAAGGAAGCCCATTGGGAGCAAATGGGTGTTTAAGAAGAAGATGAATGTAGAAGGCAAGGTGGAGAAATACAAAGCTCGGTTGGTAGCGAAAGGTTATTCCCAGGTGCCGGGAATTGATTTTGGTGATATTTTTCTCCTGTTGCCAAAGTTACTTCTATTAGATTACTTTTATCTGTTGCTGCTGCATTTGATTTTGAGATAGAACAGATGGATGTGAAGACAACATTTCTTCACGGGGATCTAGAAGAGGAGATCTACATGAATCAACCTGAAGGCTTTATGGTGAAGGGTAAGAAAGAACTAGTATGCAGGTTGAAGAAGTCTCTGTATGGGTTAAAACAGTCACCAAGGATGTGGTATCGGAAATTTGATACCTATATACGGGGACTTGGCTTCACCAGAAGCAAGGAGGATCACTGTGTTTATTTTAAATTAATTGGTGACCGTGTTATTTATTTGGTATTGTATGTGGATGATATGTTGTTGATTGGAAATGACAAAGAAATTATCCAAGATTTGAAGGCCCAACTGTTCTCCAAATTCGACATGAAGGATCTTGGTGCTGCAAACTATATTTTGGGCATGGAAATTAAGAGAGATCGGGCAAAGAGGAAGCTCTGGTTAAACCAGAGGAAGTATGTTGAGACTATATTGTAGAGGTTCAATATGCAGGATAGTAAACCGGTGAATGTTCCTATTCCTGTAGGTGTAAAGCTGTCTGCTGAACAGTGTCCCAAGACACAAGAAGAAGAGGAGTATATGTCCCGTGTTCCATATGCAAGTGCAGTGGGTAGCATGATGTATGCAATGGTCTGTACTAGACCATACATTGCACATGCAGTGGGAGTATTGAGCAGGTTTATGTCAAACCCAGGGAAGGAGCATTGGACAGTAGTGAAGCGGGTTTTCAGATATTTACGTGGTACTAGTGATTATGGCTTGTGCTACCAGGGAAGACCAGGATTGGAAAGAATGTTGGACATTCGTGGTTTTGTTGATGCAGACTGGGCTGGAGATCTGGACCAAAGAAGATCTACAAGTGGGTATGTGTTTAGCCTATGTGGAGGCGCAGTCAGTTGGATGAGTAAAAGACAGTCTGTAGTGGCTCTTTCAACTACAGAGGCAGAATACATAGCAGCCACTCATGCAAGCAAGGAAGCAGTTTGGTTGCAGAGATTGTGTTCAAGTATGGGGTTGGTACAGCAAGCTATAAGGATAGACTGTGATAGCCAAAGTGTAATTTTCTTGGCTAAGAACCCTGCGTATCATTCAAAGACAAAGCACATTGATGTTCAATATCACTTTGTTAGAGATATGGTTGAGGCTAAAAGGGTGTTGCTGGTAAAGGTGGACACTTTGAAGAATGTTGGAGATGCATTGACGAAGTCTGTGAGCACTCAGAAGTTCTCTTGGTGTAGAGAAACAATGGGTGTTGAAGAATTGGCCAAATGACTAAGCTCTCCTGTGGCCCCCCATGGAAAGAAAACAACAAGTGGGAGAATGTTGGGTATGTGTTATATTCTTTCCATGACTAGCCCCACGCGCTGTACGTTGCACCGGGCGCAGCAGGGGTGTCACAGGGGGGGCGGCAGACCCCCCTGTCGGGGTCCGGGGTAGCGCCCCGGCGAAATTTTTTTTGGTATGCGGTCCCACTCATATGTGGACCCACCCATGTTTTGTGCATGAGCTTGCACATGGTTTTGGGGTACGATGGTTTTTGGCCCCTGGTATTTTGTAGATCCAGTCAAGGGAACTACGGTTATGTTCTAATCCAGGGTTAATGGATTGGGGTTTATGTATGCTTCGGCATGTATATATATGTGTTGTAACACTAAAAGGAATATAATGAAAAATCAAGCTGGTCGTCCCAATTTGGGATCGAGGGGAAAATCTCTGTGTTTATCTGTTTTATGTTTTATGCTCTCGCTATTGTTTATTTTCTGTTATAAGATTCCTGTGTAGATAATTTCTGTTCAGGGTTAAAACCTACACTGGTCAGAGCATAGTTTGTTTTCTTGTGTCAAGCTCCTTAAACCATGAAACAAGGTGTCCTGAGGATAGTTATTTTAATGTGTCAACCTCGTTAAAAAAATGAAACACGTTCCCGTTCGATTTGACTCTTTGATAAGTTCTCGTAAAATCCCAGTTGAGTCTTTCTCTTGATCTCGTAATTTGAACCTTCACTCCATTTTCCTTTCATATGGACTGAAGCTTGGGGAGCATGTACCTCGAATTGAGTCACCATGCTGGGGGCATGGTTAATTTTTCAAGCATAGTTTGTTTCCGTTTCAAGCTTGTGTAAAAATGAAACCGGTGTCAAGCATAGTTTATCTTGATTTCAAGCTTGTGTAAAAATGAAACCTTTCCCATTTTACCTCTTGTGATTTCCATCTTATCAGCTTGTCTTTGCCAGATAAGCCTTGGTTTTTTCATTCCATCGTCACTATCTTCTTGGCCGATCATATGCCTTCACTTGGTTGTTTTACCCATTCCTGAGGAACCGCTGCGATGAGTGGTCTTGTTAGCTAGCCTCTTAACCTTTATTTGTTCTGAGTAGTTCCACTATTACCGGAATTAGTTGCTATCCTTTATACCACTTGTTCCTCTAGGTGGAGTCATCTTTCAGCTCTTTTCTGACTCTCTAAACCTAAAAAGACTTCCGAGTCCCTTGTTGTTTCGATCTCGTTAAAGTGGCCACGAAACTACATCTACCCAGTATACGTTTACCCCTTTTCGGGCTGGGATAGATTACTTATGAAAAAGGGATACCCTAGCCTATCGCGACTAGGAGGTTTTCTCAGACATAGTTTTCTACCTTTTCGGGTCTGAGAAACTATTTACGAAAAGGGACTGTTGGAGTTTACTTTTCTACTTTCTTTTCAAACTCTCTAAACATGAAAAGATGTTGAGTTATTCCTTTGTCAGACTCGTTAAATCCTGATGACATTGGATTCAGTCCTAATGACGATATTCGAGTTTCTCTTTCCTAGGGCTAGTTAAATGTACTAGGATGGATTAGTCTGAAGGAAGGATTTATATTACAAGCATATGCTATCCCCTTCAAGCTTATTTTCAAAAATAATTGGGGTACTCGCTAGGAATGGTGGGGAAAAATGGAACCAAAATCGTTGTCGTGTCGGCAGTATGTCGCTCTTGAACATGGCACTTGTCTGCATTCATGTCGGGTTGGGGACATCTCACCTCATTATCTGATTGCCTCTGTGGGTTTGGGTAATGCCTTTTGACCTATCATCTGCTCTTTGCCTCATCATCATGACTTCTGATATTTTGATGTCAAATACTGCCAAATCCACTGTCGTGCTGCCGATATGTTCAAGAGAAGTTGACCTCTGTAAAAGTCTCAACCGTCCTCTGATTCTCATCTGATCTTGATTCACAAAGACATTATGTTCCTCTGTCTCGCGTCGATGATGTGGGAAACAATATGGCCCACCTTCAATAAAGGTCACTTCCTGTCGACTTCAGCTCATTATTCGAGAAGTTGATCTAGAGACTCCCTTCTGGTACCTTGGAGCCTGCATGCCTCAATGGCAGGTTCTTCGCGTTCGACATGAGGTTTTCATCATCGGCCTCCGATCGAGTGATTCTACGGGTGTTCGACGCCAGCTCACTGATTTACATGACATAGACTGTACCTATAGTACCTTGAGGGCCACTGTCTTTATTGGTGGTACCTCTCGCGTCTGTTAACAACTTTCATCATCAGCTGGTAATCGGACGATGTTCTTGCATGTTCGAATTCAGCTCACTTACTCGCATGCTTGAACTTGTACTTTGTTTGGGTTGAGATGGAGCACAAGACCCTGGATTTTGTCTATTGGAATCCAGGCTGCGATTTTGTGGATTATTATGATTGGTTACATGACTCACTAATTGGATGGCTGCGACCATACCTGAGTCTCTTTTATCGATCCTTATTGGATGGCTGCGTCCATGCCTTGGATCTGGATTCTTGTATACTCTGTTATGGATGGCTGCGCCTGTACCATAGATATATCATGTATTTGAGATATCAGTTGTACTTCTCTATGCAGGTTTTCCGACGGCAATGTTTTCGGTTGGACACGTTCTCGTAAAGCATTTCACCCCTCTCTCTCTTTCGGGCCTCATGCTTTAGGGGGAATCTGTTACACAATAATTTGTCACCGTCCCTGCAATCCCCATCTCGCCCATTGGAGGAGGATCATTTTTGTGACCAATAAGCAGTTTCATGCCTTGCAAATACCATCATTACATCCCTTTCCATGAGGACAACATTTCTTCTGTTGATCATTTCCTGAGCAGACCCCTAAAAACACCTGTGTTTGCCTTGGCGCTGGTAGCCCGTTATGTACTCACGCCAATGAGAAAAATTAACACTGATCCCGCGCCAATTGGCGCTCTATCCCAGCTAAGCACCCGCACCAATCTTCTTACGGAAAGTTTTTTCAAAAAAGAGGTGAAGTTTTGATTACAACAACTTCGTGGATGAGTCATGAGGAGTGGTTTCGATTGAATAACCACAGCCTTCCTCCTTTGGCCTCTTGTTTCCACCTTATGGGGAACCTCCCAAGGGATAAGGCCTCCCTTCCACTATTGTAGGGATCCCAACCTCCTCCTCTCCTCTATAAATATAGCCTTCATCCATTGATGAAGGGGTTGAATGGCTGAATGGCTGAATAGCTGAAGGGCTGAATGGTTGAGTCTCCAAGAGCCTTCATAGCCCAAGAATGCTGCAATAGTCCCCATAGAGCTAAATCAATAGCAACGAGATTGACGCTCAAAGAGAGAGGCTTGTCCCCATTCCCTACAAGCTTTACCGAGACGTATTCCACTGACGACCCGCCGAAGGAAGATTCAACGTCAGAGCCAGGTTGTATTTTCCTTTGTATGAATTAATGATAAGCGACTATTGGTTATGGTTCCACTCGTATTGTTCATTATAATCATGAGTTGTGTCCTCTCTGACTGATACATAATTGCATATATTTGGTTTTCCGCTTGTGTTTGTCGTATTTCTTGTGTGTGCAGGTGTTCAATTGCGGCAAGCGAGAGGATTGTGATCTGCTGGAGCAAGGAAATGGGAGCGCCATCTTCTCTACAAACAACAACGTTGGACTTGAGGTATGCCTTCATCAAAATTTGGTCTATTGCAATTAGGAACTTGCACCTTAGCATGATACGATTGTAGCTAGACCCGATCTGGGCTAGTAGGGATCGCCTCTGTCCGTAGAGGGGATTTACCTCTACAACAGTAAGAAACCACGATACTTTAGCACCAAATTTTTCTCTAAATATTTGATACCCAACTTTGTGCGCAGGGTATGGAACAGATTCATTAGCCCATGCACATCTTGATCCCTTTGTTGTTGCAGCGTGGTCCATTGTATGTACTTGTCCTCATAGCTCCCCATGGGATAGTATTGTTCCTTGATGGCATATCAAAAAGAATTCCAAGTGGGTACGGCTGAGAGAAGAGAAGGTTCTATCTCATCCTTTTTCTCACAGTAGATTTCCCACCAGTCCTTGACATGGGGGGTAGCTTTGAGGAGTGCAAAAATAATCTTCTTCCAGTCTAAAAAGTCATGAACCGAGAAATATCCTTTTAATAGATTCAACCATCTATCTACAAAATCTGCATCTATTTGACCCTCAAATATGGGAATGTCAAAGTTTACTTGTACCTTAAAGGGAGTCGCGCCTCCAGAGTGGCTGTTGGATGCAGATGCACCACCGGTAGGTAGTCGTTGAAGGATCTGGGCAAAGTTATCCATTATCACGTTCCTTTGTTTTTTGAGGGCCTCCTCAAGCAATACTTTGATAGGATCTCCTGCTCCCTCATCTTTCTTTTCATCCCCCATGGGCGTCCATCGGGGTTTGCAAGGCTAATCTTGCAAAGGTTCCACCAGATCGAGCCCTAACTCCTTATACCCCGACCTTGTTGGGGACATGCAAAGAAGGATCGAGAAAAAGTATACCGCTCTGATACCACTGATTCGGATTTATGCAGGAACGCAACAGAATACAGAAATAGCCATACACATAGAAATACAGCAGAAATAAGGCTTCATTTCATTAATATCAAATCACAGAAATATGCTTAAAAACATGATGGAAATAAAATAGCTAGGGTGCTGGCAGTGAATCTCTGAGACGATATGTGGCGACTAAAAACATCTGAACTGTGTTACAATGAGGCTTGAGGGTCTATTTATTATGGAGAAACAATGGAGAACTCTAAACGTCCAAAAACCTAACCCTAGGAGATGAAACACCAAAACTATGGGCCCTGTTTGGGTAAATTGGTGTTTCAAATTCCCGGGGACGTAAATTCGGCACACTATCTCCATTTGGGGCTTCAAAATGGCTCAGGAAGTTCAGGACCTGAAAAACTACTAAAAATAGTAAGTTGTGAAAAAAACTGAAAAAGACAATGGTGGGGCCCCAAGTGGAATAGGCGGGTGGCCACCAATATCCACCTGGATCCATGTAACATGCCCTCTCCTTCAAACAAGTGTTGTCCTCAACATTTGAGTAGTTCTGGATGATTCTGTATAAAAAATTTCATCCTCCCATGAGGAATATTCAATTGGTAATTTCTTCCACTTAGTGAGATACTTTGAAATTGATCAATTTCGTAGTTGTCGAGTTCTTTTTTCCATGACTGCTTCAGGTTCAAATATGATTTTTCTTTCCTCATCAAGTTCTACAAATATTGTTTGAGCTGGGAGCTTGTCACTTGTAACCTTCTTTAAGCATGAAACATGGAAAACTGGGTGTACTCAATAAAATGTCGGAAGTTCCAATTTGTATGCCATAGTACCATTCTTTTGCAACACCTTGTAAGGACAATAATACTTTGATGATAATTTATTATCCTTAGCTTAATTGAGGAACATTTTTTTGTATGGTTATAGTCATAAAAATACCTAGTATCATACATCAAAACTTCTTTCGCTGCAATGTTTATTTTCTTGTTGTTTCATTCGATTCTTCCACAAAGTGAGGTTATGCTTTAAGAGTTGGAGAACTTGTTTTTTATTCTCAATGTGATATTCCACTACTTGAATCTATAATGAGCATAATTGTGAAATCATGCCTCACTTTTTTTTCTTCAGAAGCTTTGTCATGACATTAGAAATGATTATCTTTCCAGGTTTCCCTGCAATACCCTGTAATTCAACTTCCTTTCCTTCCGGAAAAAATTCAAGAAAATTTCTTGAAAATTAAAATTTATAGTCCCCAAGAATTGTAACCATTGGACTCCTAGTACAAAATCAACACCACCCATTGGAATAGAAAACATTGGACTATTCAATACATGTTACTCCATGGTTAGCTTGAAATTATGGCACTTTCCAGAGCAATTTATAATTCCTCCATTCAAAACCATCACATGACACTCTGGTGCTGGCTATAGGAAGAAATTAAATTCCTTGGCTATGTTATAATGAATAAAATTATGGGTACTACCCAAATCAATCATAATTATTACCTTTTTCTTCTCGATATGCCCTTGTATCTTGAGAGTTTGAGGAGTGGTAATTCCTTCCAATGCATTACAAGATATCGTCAAATTCATTTATTCTTTCTCTAGGGTTGGTTCCTGGTGTATATCATTTTCTTTTGAATTTTATTGTTCCTTTTCTTCCTCCTCTTCACAATATATGTAAATTAATTTGTTCTCAACACACTTATGACCCTTAGAGTATTGTCTATCACAACTGTAACAAAGACCTTTTGATATTTTTTCCTCCAATTGTTGTGGTGTCAACCTTGTATGTTGTGGAAGGCTAGGAGCAACAACATTTCCATCTTTATAATTATGATTGGTAGACTTACTTTTTTCCATAATTTTTATTTCAACTTTTCTTGCCACCCTGAAAGCCTTCTCCAATGAATCGGGTTCCCAAAGATGAACCTCGTGTTGGATGTTATCCTTTAAATTCGCTATGAAGACATCAATGCTATGTTCCTATGGAATATATGGTATCTTGATATTCAATTTTTAGAATTCCTCAATGTGCTATGCCATGTAAATATTTTGTTTAAGATTTATCAATTGCCTAAAGAAGATGTTTCTCTTTGTATCCTCATAATGTGTTATCATTTCCTCCATAAACAACTAACCAAGTAACAAGTGGTTTACACGAACAAAAGCATCAATACGATACATACTGATTGGGGTTCTAAATATAAAGTTGTAATGTGTACCTTTTGTGTGTTTTGCACATTATCGAGATCAAAATATTGCTCCATCTGTAGTATCCATGTTACCGGATCCTTGCCATCAAACTTCCTCATATCAATCTTTGGAATATGGTGGGTCTTAAATCCAACATTATATTCTATGAAATCATGGTTAACATCTATTTTTTTCTCATCATGAGTTTCATCTACTACATTTTCTACATTAGGTACCATTTCTTGTAGCAACTTTGTCAAACCTTCCTTCAAACCTTCCATGTCTGCTTTTAGTTCATTCTTCATGTCATCCATGTTGCCTTTTAGTTTTTATTCTATACCATCGATCTTAGATTCCACACCATTCATCTTAGCTTTAATTCCTTTCTTCAAACCATCCATTTAGCTTCCATTTCATTATTTATTAATTTTTGTGAGAGAGACATTTGTTGTGTTCTCATAATTTTGATATATCATGTTACACTTCCTCTTCATGCATCATAGTAGATCTTTCTCAGAGCTTAATGGGTGTGGAATTTTTTTGGGAGGCATTATAGAACCCAATATTGATATTAATGCTTCAATATGCCCTTGGAATCACTTCAAACTTATTTTTTAAACAAAAGTTATGAAATAAAAAAATAAAGTACATATTTTTCCTTCTTTTTAGGAACTCTATATTGAACCTGATGTATCTTTGTCATTTCAAATCCCCAAAATTTAAAATTAGGTCTTGTAGTATCCCTTTGAGTATTATTTCCAATGCCATAGGTCAAACCTAATTTTGATTCTTCAAGACAAAGTTATAACCGATCTCCCACAATGACCTAATTATGTATTGGTTCAGTATAGTGAATTTGTACAACATTCCACGTGTCATTGTTTCGACCTTTGGCTCTGAAATTTTTATACAAGAAACTGCAGTCCATGCAATTTTGGCCACCTTTTACATAATTCCAATACTATGTATAAAAAAAAATTTATGATGATCTTCCCTCGGTCATTTGTTTGAGATGAAATTTTGGAGCATGCAAAAAGCCTAACTTCCACAGATCGTATCTCCAAAAATATTGCGAACCAAGGTCTAAACATTTTACACGAAGTTCATCAAGATGTCGGCTCCACGCAATAAAAATTTCAGCTTCTGACGCCTCGTAGA
This sequence comes from Pinus albicaulis, assembly GCA_034641835.2. Lineage (NCBI taxonomy): Eukaryota > Viridiplantae > Streptophyta > Pinopsida > Pinales > Pinaceae > Pinus > Pinus albicaulis. Next base: position 1,600,531,097 of record CM076580.1, read on the forward strand.
AAAAAATTTATAGCGAAAATTTCAAGATGCCATGTTTGAAGAAGCGAAACCATAGAATCCCAAGCTGTGATACGAAATGTTATGAATCAACTCACAAATAGAAGAAAAGATAACTCAACAACTTAGAAATCAACCTCTTCTAGTGGGAAACCTCTTTGCGTTACATAAATGAACAATTATTTGGTGATATAAATGACAAAACCTACCTTCTATATATAGGAGTCTAAGGGGTCACAATATAACAATATGAGGACCACATGGGAACAACAATAACACCTATAGGGCTACACCTATGGGGCACAATAATAACAATATGGGGACTACATGGGCACAACAATAAAAATAATAGGGCTACACTAATAACAATAAGGGGATGCACTAGTATTATAGGGACCTAACAATCTATATCTATATCTCCCTCCATCTCTTCTTCTTTGGCTCTATATCTCACTCCCTCTCCCAAGACACACATGATTTCTCCCTCCATATTATCTATCTCTCGCTCTCTATATCTCTCTTATTCCCTCTATTCACCTTCCATTTATATATCTATCTCTCTTTGTCTCTCTTTTGTCTCTTTATACAAACCCCAAAACATACACACTCTTTTTCCATATTTATCTATCTCTCCTACCTCTTCCTCTCCCTCTCTCTCTCTCTCTTCCCCTTCTCTCCCTCTCTCCCCTATTCTATCTTTCTTACCTCATTCTCTCTTCTCTCCCTCTCTTTCTATCTCCCTTATCACTCCTGCTCTCTCTCTCTCTCTCTCTTTGTATTTCTTCTTACGTCCCTCTTTCTCTCGCTTCCTCTCTTTTTCTCTCTCTCATGTCCTCACTCCCTTCCTCTCTCTCTCCCCCTTCCTCTCTTTCCTCCCTTTGTATCTCCCCCTCATCCCTTTGTCATTGTCTTTGTCTCTCTCTTTCTCTCTCTCTCTCTCTCCAACTTTCTCACTATCTCTCTTTCTTTATCTCTCTATCTCACCCCAAACATATACAATCTCTCCATCTCTCCCTTGTCATTCCCCCTCTATCTCTCCACTTTTCTCTCTCTATGTGATTCTTCTTCCCTCCCTCTCTTTCCTTCCATCTCCATTTCTCTATCCCCTTCTCTCTCCTCCTATCTCTCAAATCCTCTCTCATCCTTCCTCTCTGTCCCTTTCTCTCCCTTCCTCTCACTCCCTCTATCTCTTCACCTTTATCACCCCGTCTTTGTTCTTCCTTCCCAAATATATCTGGAGTTAATATATATCATGATATATTAATATATATTATAATATAAAAAATTAATATTGTATTAATCTTAATCTATTAAATTTATAATATTAATATTATAATATATTCATATTAATATTAGACAACAAAATTTTAGATTATTATAACTTTGATGTGGAAATATTAAATCGTATTGACTTTACTAAACAATAAAGACTTTTAAAATTTTACCTAATTTGGAATTTTGATGTGGTAAATTTTTTTATTTAAAGTGAATTTATAATAACTATTAAAAACATAAAATAATTGCATTATAATTTTTTTTCATTAAATTTTAAAATAAAAAAGTTCCAATACAATTATTTAAATAACTATATAAAACATTTAAATTAAATATTTTTATTTTTAAATTTTAAAAATAATAATTTTAGATGTAAAATTTTAACTATGATCCTAAGAATTACAATATGATCTGTAAAATGAACCTCTAGCAATCAATAACAACGAACAATGCAATCTTATCAAAGTTTCTTCTATTTAGACAAAATAAAAAAAAATTGTAAACTCGATAGGTAAGTGCAATAGGAACATGATTAATACAACGACCGGTGGCTATATATCTGAGCATGGAGATAACGAAAACTTCAAAAGTAAATGACATGAAGCTTTATTCAATTGAAAGTCAAGGTCGAGGCATATATTGCGGCATAGATTGAGCCTAACCTATCCATGGAAATTCAAGTCATAGATTGCGGCAATAGATAGAGCCAACCCTATATGTGGAAATTCATTAGTTTATGTTGAGCAAATAGAAAATGGAAGAGTACAGACACAAAAATGTCGTTATATGCAAGTTAAGACTGATCGTGGCACATTTAACCTAGCTCGGACAAGTTGCCGCTTAAAATTTGTGGATTGGAATTGTATTAACTCTATGCATTGGCAAGGTCAAAGAGTGCCGACGACTGCTGTTCTTTCACATATTTATAAAAATATCATAGAGTTTTAGATTGGTAGGAGACTACCATGACCAACCAATCAATGTTCATAGGTTCCAACCCGTCCCACACGGCATGGTATCCAACTTGGCCTAGAAGTTGTGAATATTTAATGACGGTGGAGACGAGTCAAGCTTTTCCTATAAATAAATGGCCTTACGGGAGAGTTTCTCAAGTCTCTCATTTCCTGTGAGAAAATATGGTAGCGTCTAACGAACAAATGAAGAGAATCATGATTGGGTTTATTGCCATCTTCTGTTGTTCAATCGTCACTGCTAAATTAGCATTACCCAACTGTTCTTTACCTTTTGAATTGCTAGTGTTATTCAAGGTTTAGCATTGATTGGGTTGTATTAAATTGATTATTTTTCAATTTCTTGTGCAGATGGTGATAAAATAGGAGTGAATTATGGCATGGTCGGAGACAATTTTCTGGACGTTAGTAATCCGCTTTACATTTTATCATAGATGTCTGAATCTTCGGAACCATTTGTTGGATATGATGATGGTGCTAGTCATAGTACACAGAATATATCCTCTGCAGCGTGGGCCATTTTCGCTGTGAACTGCAAGTTAGTGAGTTTTCAAGGAATTTTTATTGGTAGGTCGACGAACAATATCGCTGAGTATAACATGTTGGTCGAACTTCTCTCTAATGCCATTTCATTTGGTATTAACTACATCATCATAAGGTTAGACTCACAACTTGTGGTATTACAACTTGCTAGTGTTTATACTGTTAGAAATCCAACACTGCATAGATTGTTCCTAAGAGTTCAACTTTTGGAAAGACACTTTGATTTTATTCAATATCAACACATTTACAGAAATTTGAACACATTAACTAATTCTTTATCTAATCAATTCTTAGATAGACATTTTAAACATATGTAAAGAAAACATTCACATCATTGAATAGGATTGCACAATAAACATAGTAAAACACTGAAAACATATAGATAGAAAGTTATAGGTTTTTACAAAATTTGTGCCCAAGACACATTGGTCATCTGATGTAAAAATGTATGCAAAATGTCAAAAGTAAACTAGTGGTGCTCGTGGTAACATGTTATAGATCTAGCTATCCTACGTAGTAACCACATCCAGCGGTTAGGAACCCCAATAGTGTGTTGTTGCAGTCACATGGGTAACTCTTCGATCCGGAAATCCGGAATCCCGAAGGTCAAACCCTCTATGTGCTACTGAAGCTTAGTCATAGTCTTAACCATATCAATATCCTGAAGGACTGCTCTCTCGACAACCCTCTCTTCTGGTACATATGCTTCACGCTTTGGTTTGTCTACTAGTTGAACATGATCAACATCTGCATTACATCAAACATTTTGTTTAGTCTTGGGAAAACGTAAAAATACAAAAAAATTGTATAAACCTTAGAAAAAAAAACATGGTCAAAACATTCTTACCTATTACACCCCACTGAGTGCCTTCTGGCAATTCTAAATATGGATCTCCTCGGAAATCAACTCTTGCATATGCATACTCATCGATGGTGACAATCTGTCATCGGAACCAAGCAAAGAACGCAGTCGAGAACACAATGGTCGATTGGCCTGCATGCCTACTAATCAGGTGATCATGTCCTAAGTTGTAAAAATGCTCAAAATTTTATTTGCTCAGAATTGGTTGGAACTTGAGTGACCGGATAAGCCTCATCGATACGATCCTATAGTCGTGAATGACACTCAAATCTGACACTGTATGTGAAAGTTATGTAGGTTTGAAGTTTTCAGTAAATTGCAAAAGTCCAGTTTGATTTAGGTTGACTTTGGATTAAAAAAATATTGAAAAAAGAATATTCCTCGAAATATTCCATTCGGATGAATGAGAATTTAACAAGTGGCCACTCAGGATTTGATGGTTGGTTGACTTTTGTTGTTTCTAGCCAATCACAAGCTGCCACGTGGCAGCCCCAGAGATTTCCACGTGGCCCCTGGCTTGTGAAATTTATGGCAGTTCAAAATTTTTATGACTCCACTGGAGTTGAACATCCGACCTTCTGCCAACAGGCGTTTTACTGTTGCACCATGCGTATGGTTCTTAACCACTAACAGAGTTAAACCATAAATGAAGTTTGTTTTAAAAAATGACGGAGGACTTAAGGGCTAGCCCCCTTACGATGTGATCGCAAGCCCTGACCCAGACCTTCAAACCGACTGGTTAAAAAATTGTTATACGGCGGTTTGCATGTGGCCATATATAAATGTAAATGCCACGGTTTAAGGATTTATTGTCGGTTTTTACGTTAACCACGATGTCAAATTTAGAGGGTGCGGACACGTGTCCACCCTAACCTCTCACATTAAATGTCACAGTTAACCTTTGGCAAAAACTTCAGTTGGAAAAAACTTTTGCTAGGTTGAACCTTTTTGAATTTTTGTTTTTTTTTGTTTTTGGGTAATTTGAGCATTCCAGAGCCAATGGTGCAGGTTGCAGAGGCAACAAAGCTAATATTCAAGTACTTTTTCAGCAAAGAAGCTTGGAGAGCCATTAGGGCCTAGGGAGTGTTGGAGTTGTATTGGGCTATGGTTAACCTTTGGAGGTGAAAAAAAGCCTATATTTACTATTTTCAGTGTTTTGAACTCATTTCTACAACTATTTTTTCCTGTTTAGGCTTTCTTCACATTGTATAACTAATTTTTTATTATAATAAGAGTAAGGACATGCCCATTTGGGGGCCTTGGACCTGGCAGATGTAGCCCAGGAGGGGTGGACTGCCTTATCATATGCTGTATTATATTATGTGATTTATATTGCTGTGTTTTTCCAGAGTTAAATATGTTAAATAGTAAAAAGAAATAAGCCTCCTACACACAAAAAGACTCAAAAATTTACCAAAAGCATTTTGTTCCAATTGCAAAACATATAAAACAGTTTGCACACATAAGTTTATGGATAATGAATACCTTGAACAACAAACAAGTAGTTTCATTTCCAGATCATTAGTGGTTTCTTCTATTATTTCTTTAGACAAAGTCTGTAAAGGGCTAGGTAGCTTCTGGATCTTATCCTTTATTTAAAGGTGAAATATCCAGTAAATGCCCCTACAGTCAATCTCTGTATTAGAAATAAGAAGTTCTCACATTTTCAGATCACTTACCCATGAGTTCTACCCATCTCTGCATCTGCGGATCCCTAGGATTATACACATCCAGTGTCACATGTTGTGGTTGCATCAGTGGAATCTGTTCTAAAGCGAATGATATGAGGATTGAACCATAACTAAAGTTATTTTTCCTTCATCCCTTTTCTTTGTTCAGTTGTTCCTTTATCTGAGAAAGTACAACTTCAAACCAGTTGAAGACTGTTGGCTCCATGCACTCTAGTGCGTACTGCATATACGATCTATTCGCTACATGTAGTGTAGCAGTTCTGACAAGTTTTGCGATCGTGAAAAGGATAGTTCTCATAGGAAAATATCTAACATCCTGGATGTTTATATTTCCATATTTTCTTGGCTCTGTCCCTGGAACAATGTTGCAAAACATAATCTCTCACTGTCTATCCTCCAAGAATAGACCCTGAGAGCGAAATAGGCAAGATTCTCCTCGAAAAACCTATAAGAAAATATACATCCTCAACTGTTATGGGAACCACTTGGTTCTTAATATGAAATGCCTCAATAGCTGGATCCCATGCTCAAACTAAGAACTCCAAGAGTTCTATTTGTTGCCTCATCCTTGACAACGTGAAGTATTTAAGCAGTCCACAATATCATAGGGCTCTTACTGTAGCTGGATCATTTAGGGTAATCATATCCTGTTCTTCATCTTCCCTTTTCCTCCATGTAATCGCCATTGTAATCCGATGGAAACCTAAAATACAACCATAAAGACCATTAGATTGCATTCAATGCAAAAAATTGGGCAAATTTTGGGTATAATGAAAAAAACAAAAATCTAGATTGCACCCAACGCAGTCCCTGACAAGATACAGTGCATTGTGTATGTAAGCAACCTTCAATTTACTTGCTATGCAATTCAGGTTGGACATCCAAGGGTGCGTTGCCCTCTTTTGGGGCAGCATTTACCCTAGGGACCTCAAAACCCTAAAAATTTGCAGAAATTGGAAATGAAATGATTACTGAAGGAAAGAGGAGGTTCATGGCACTTACCTAGATCAAACGGAAATGAAATCCATCCACAAAAATGATCGCAATCAGCAGCTGTAGTTCGGGGGCAAAATCAGGTTCAGAGCTCCAAAATGAAAATGGTAACTTTGGAATGGTAAAAATGAATAGTAAAACTACTTTTAATAGTCATTTAATTATTTTCAAATCATATTTATTGCTATGACTATAGTTTTATTATGTTTTTATCATGAAACAAGTATTTTTAATCCATTTGATGTTGTTCTGAACAGGTCTTACAACTGATGAACATATTAGTTGTGCTAATTTATTTCAAGAATGATTTGACCACAAAGCATACTTTTTCTCGTTATTTTTCGAGCTTTGTTAAAAACAAAAAAAGGATTTGAATCACACTTTTATCTCTTTTTTGAGCTTTGATAATAGCGAAAAAGGAACCTCTAGAGTCTTCTTTAAGCTCTTTCAGACTCCGATAATGTGAAAATATTGCCGGTCACTTGTCTTTTCGAGCTCGTAAAAGTAAATGAATTGATATCTACTCAGTATAAGCTTAACCCTTTTCCGGACTGAGATAGATTATTTACGAAAAATGAATACCTTGGTCAAACATGACTAAAGAGGTTCTCTTAGATATTATTTTACACATTTTCGGATCTGAGCGACAACTTTATGAAAAAGTACTTATGGATTTTTCTTTCGTCCTCTTTTTCAAACTATCTAAATATGAAAAGGGACCAAGCTATCATTTTCGTTAAGCTTGTTAAAACATAAAATAGCGACAGGCTTGCGATAATGGCAAGAATCGAGTTTTATTCATCGCTAGACTCGTTAAATTATTAAATGGCGATTCATTATTCGCCTGAAGGGTTGAATTATAGATCAATAAAATGTTATCCTCCTCCAGCTTGTTAAAAGATAAAGAGGTATTGGTCGACAAATGACTGGGGAAAATTTTGGAAAGGTAACAGAACTTTTTACAGTAGCAGGTCACTCTTGAACATGACACTTCACTCCATCACCGTGACTGTTTGGGTTGGTTAATCTTCTTGATGTTTCATTCATACCTTCACTTCGATTTTGGGTCAATGTTGCCAACTCATCTCAATGTAACTGATATGTTCAAGAGAAGTCATCCAGTGAATACTCATCCTTCTACAATAGTCATAAACTTTCATTCTCATGACTGTCATCCCTGAAAAATTTCTATATCAAGTCATACCTTTGTCTCTGAAACCAGTAACTCCCATTTTGCGATAAGGTGAATTCCTATCGATGAAAAATAATTATCGAGGAAGTTCAATTAGAAACATTATGTTCCAATACCATGAGGCTTGTTACAGCATCGACAAGATCGTTTCTTCTAAATTTTTGACCGAAAGATTTTTTTTGGCGTTCTACATCAAATCATCTATTCACGCCTTAAAAAAATGTACTGCAGTACCTTGAGGGCCATTGACATTAATGGCGGTTCTCTCACATTTGTTAACAACTCACATCATTGGCTGGTAATCAAATAATGTCTTTCCATGTTTGACTACAAATCATATATTTGCATGGCTAGAATTGTACCTGAATGATCGAGTGAACGAGATAAGAAGACCCTGGATCTAGTTTTAGCCATCCGGGCTGCGATTTTAGGATTTTTTTACACACCATATGTACGGTGACCTTACATATAGATCGTCATTCTAACATGGGCCTATATCTATAGGCATGTCTGTATTGGGCAACATTCCAATATAGACGACTTTCTGAATTATGTACATGCTATTAGATTGTTTATGTGCTAAACATGGGAATGCCTACCCTCATCAATTATGATCAAGAGGATATATCATGATGTAATGTATTGTAAGATTGATGCAGGCTGCCACTCCGCTTCATCTCCAGCCCATCACAGTGTAAAGCATCTCAATCAAAATGTTGCTATTATTATTCTGACTTCATGCTTTAGGGGGAAATTTGTTATAGGTCAATTTTGGCATCATTCCCAATGAATTGGTTAACTGGACATCATCTCCAGGACCAATGAATAGGGTCTATCATCCCCTATAATTTCAGTTGCTACATGTCCTAAGACAAAGAACAAGACAAATTATTCATGACTTTCATCTGTAAAGGTTTCCAAGATTTGAAGCTTATAATATATGATATTAGAGCTCATCAACACTTATTCTAAAGGGACTAAGTGCATTGCATATGCAGGTAGCCCCATTGAAGGCTGCTCTACAAAGCACTTCCTGACACTCATAACTGTGTTGGTCACATTGGGAGCGAAATTCTCATTGTTCAGGAATCTCCACTTGACCAATGCCTTCTAAAAGAGTTCACATGTGTCAAACTTCGAATCCATGTGTCCATTTGACATCTACAAGATTGGGAACATGTCTTGCCTATTATTGAAAAGTCATTGATTGTAAAACTACCTTCAGCTCCTCTATAAATTGAGCACAGATCTTAGTGTTTGATAAAGAAGAATTTGAGTAGATAAATGCTGGTGGAATTTCAATTGAGGAGTTGATTTATGTAACATTCTACTGGAGATATTTGCATTGTGATGAGGCTGAGATGCTGCTGGAGATGGTCACTTCAAATCAATCACTGGGCTGTAACCTCCCCTTCTATCCATTAATAAATATTGATGCTTACCTTCCCACATATGTATCTATATAAGCTCATGTTTTCCATATTATGAATTCTTATCTGATGTGTATGGTTTATGTTTCAATGATTTAACTAAATAACTTGAATATACATCTGTATTATTGCTATCTTTTGCTGTTTAGTGTTCATCTTTGCAGGAAATATTTTCAGACATCTAGCTTGGATTTGAAGCTACAACAAAAGTGACAGAAGGAGAATAGGAAGCACTTGGACTCCAAGTAAGTTCTTTGATAGGTTTTGTGTGTCTATTTACAATTAGGAAAAGTAGTCGCAAAGTCTTTAATCTATTGTTCTAGATAAGCACCTATCTAGGGAAGAATGTTTTATCTGTAATTCATAATTCCGCATAACACTCCTCCTACACTAGATCTGACCAAAGTCGCTCCCAATCCGACAGTTTCTCCCGCGCATTGACAGAGTCTTGATAACTGTGCCAACTCTTCGGAAGTCCAAGGAGAACTAAGCTCACCAAGTCATCATCAGTAACTGTAATTCCCACACTCCCCAGCTCATCCCTACATTGGGAAAACTTCATGAGATACTTTGGAATAGTGTCGCCCTTCTCCATTTTGATTTTTCTGTGTTTATCTTTCATCACCAACTTCCTATGGTTGCTGATGCTTTAGAAAAGATCTGTCAAAGCCTTCCACATCGCAAATGGAGTGGCTTTCCCGTGAAGGCTTGACACAATATGGTATTTCACACCTTCCAACATAATTCTTCTCGTCTTCACTACTTTCTTTTTCTAGGCGTTAAGTAATGCAGCATCCATCGAAGTGGGCTTAGGAACATCGCTATTAATTAGCTCATTCAAGCCATTATCTTCAAGCACTGCCTCCATCCTATCCTTCTAGGCTATGTTCTTCGAGCTGCTCTCAAGTGCATACCCCAACTGTAACCCATTGAAGGCCATTTCAATGCTTACTCAACTTTCGCACCAAGAATTTCTTGCAGCAAATTCGAATTGTTCCACTAACACAATTCATCACTGCTTCAATATTGCAATCTTCAGTGATCAACACAGCTCCGATAGCATGTAGAAATTATACAATATGCATGTATATTATTGGACTCCCCTGATCTAACAATTAAATCCACTATTAAATACATAATCCTTATACTCAATTCTTTGCGGAAATTAAATCGCCAATTGAAAACATATGAAGAAAAATCAATCGCACATAATAAGATGTTTTACCTGGAAATCTTAAAGCTAAAAACGCCAACTATCATATATTATGTATATCATGGAATCATGAAACAATCTCATACAAAGCTCAGCTCATAGAGCTCTCAGTACAATATACAATCGTCTCACACTGTCATACAAAAATTGGTTCACACATGCACCAATTTACTGTCTCCTGACAGCCTGCTTCCACTGCGCAATCCCTGCTAAAGAAGATCCCTGAATGAATTCGATCTTGCCTTGCCTTGACTACACAATCCTCATTGGCAACCTTAATGTGTGTGTAGATGCATTGAATGCATCACTATAGTCACAACTGATAGTCAAACACACACTTTCACCTATCTCTCCATTGGGTCTCCACTGGATCTGACATGCAAATAGTTAACTGCTGTATTTCTTTAGTTGCAAGTAAGACACTACTTGTGAATGAATTAAATAATTAATTCACTCATCTTTCACTAGTGTATATTCAGTTACAACTAGCACAACCGAGTTTAACTCACTTAACTGAGTTAAACTAAATAACAACTCCCATAACTACTCTTCCAACTCTGTTACAACTGTGTCACACTCAGTTACAATGAAGTCCATCATGCATGAGTCACGAACCAACCTTGCAACTCGTAATTCCTTCAACTAACTCGTTTAACACATCACTTCACTGAAATCAAGTGCTCCAAGAGAATGAGTTATTATTTATTGTCTGATTATCATTAAGGGCTAATAATAATCAACATGCATTCTATTTTTAGATATGCGATTTATAAATAGACTTCGCCCATGTTCTAAAAATAGAAATTAATCTAAAGATAGAATCTGCTCAACCATCTAGAATCATCATGATGCTAATTTTAGAATATGCTCACCATTTTAAAAATAGATATACACCTAAAAATAGCATGCGGGCCCCACCTAGTGAAGGTGCTTAATTTTCACTAGGATCATCATCTTGTTGAATCTCAACACATCTCTCCCTTGTTACTCCCTCTCTATCTCTCTCTCCACTTTTCTCTCTCTATGTGATTACTCTGCCCTCCCTCTCTTTCCTTCCAACCCCATTTCTCTATGCATCTCTCTCTCCTCCTCTCTCAAGTCCTCTCTCATCCTTCCTCTGTTCTGAGTTTCTCCCATGTCTGCTCCTCCTTCTCTCCTCCTACTGGTGGTCTGCTTCTTCCCTATTTTATCTGAGTGCTTTCCGTTTTGATTCCTTCTTTGAAATCAAGTGCTCCAAGAGAATGAGTTATTATTTATTGTACGGTTATCATTAAGGGATAATATGTTTACATTCTATTTACTTTGAGATATCTAGTTATAAATGAACTTACATATATTACAAGGCGAATTAATAAAATGAATCTACAATATCTAGGTCTGACATGATGCTAATTTTAGATACATATCTGGTACAAAAATGAATGTAGCTAAAAGATAGCATATGGGACTCCATACAGGTAGAGAGTGCTTAATTTTATTTAGGATATTATTATTGAATCTCCTTTGTCTCTCTTATTACTCCCTCTCTCTCTCTCTCCCCGCTTTCTCTCTCTGTGTGATTCTTACCCTCTCTTTTTTATTACTTTCGTTTCTCCCCGTCTCTCTATCTCTTAGTCTCTCATCCTTCCTTTGTGTCCCAATTTCTCTCCCTTCATCTCACTCCCTCTATCTCTCCACCTCTATCACTCCGTCTTTGTTCTTCCCTCTCATATATATCTAGAGTTAATATATATCATGATATATTAATATATGTGATAATATAAAAAAATTAATATTTCATTAAATTTGATATTGTATTAATCCTAATTTATTAAATCTATAATATTAATATTAATATTATATTTAATGATATTTATTAATATTATAGATTTAATAATATTTTTTAGATGGTCTGATAATTTTTTTTTTCAAATATTACAACTTTAATGTGGAGATGTTTATGTCTTTAGAGATTTTAATATATCCATAAGATATTTCTTTCCTTCTAAAGATTCATTTTACAAATATTTAATTAAAATAAATATTAAAAGATTTTGGAGCAAGATTTTAATTTTTTTTGTTGAATTAACCTTTTTACTTTATTCTAAAAAACTGTATTGATTTTACATTTAAAAATGTTTAAAATTTTAAGTAATTTGGAATTTTGATGTGGTAATTTTTTTTTATTAAAAGTAAATTAATTATAACATAATTGTATTATATTTTTTTTTCATTAATTTTTCCAATAAAATAAAATAAGTACAACACATTCATTTGAATAACTCTATAAAACATTTAACTTAATTATTTTTATTTTTAAACTTAAAAAATATTTAATAATTTTAGATGCAAAATTTCAACTGTGATCACTATGAATTACAATATGAGCTGTAAAATGAACCTCTAGCAATCCATAACAACGCAGAACGCAATCTTATCAAAGTTCATTCTATCTATAAACAATCGGAAAAAATAGTAAACTTGATAGGTAAGTGCAACAGGAACATGATTAATACGACGACCGGTGGCTATATATCTGAGCATGGACATAACGAAAACTACAAAAGTAAATGACGTGAAGCCTTCTTCAATTGAAAGTCAAGGTCGAGGCGTACATTGCGGCATAGATTGAGCCTAACCTATCCATCGAAATTCAAGTCATAGATTGCGGCAATATATAGAGCCAACCCTATATGTGGAAATTCATTACTTTATGTTGAGCGAATAGAAAATGGAAGAGTATGCACACAAAAATGTCGTTATACGCAAGTTATGACTGATCGCCGCGCATTGAAACTAGCTCGGACAAGTTGGCCGCTTAAAAGTTGTGGATTGGAACTGTATTAACTCTATGGATTGGCGAGGTCAAAGAGTGCCGGCGGCTGCTATTCTTTCACATATTTAGACAAATATCATAGAGTTCTAGATTGGTAGGAGACTACCATGATCGCTCAGTCAATGTTCGTAGGCTCCAACCTGTCCCACACGGCACCGTATCCAACTTTTCCTAGAAGTTGTGAATATTCAATGGCAGTGGAGGCGAGTCGCACTTTTACTATAAATGAACGGCCTCGCGGGAGAGTTTCTCAAGTGTCTCATTTCGTGTGAGAAAATATGGCAGCGTCTAACGAACAGATGAAGAGAATCGTGATTGGGTTTATTGCCATCTTCTGTTGTTCAATTGTCACTGGTAAATTAGCATTACCCAACTGTTCTTTACCTTTTGAATTGCTAGTGTTATTCAAGGTTTAACATTGATTGGGTTGTATTAAATTGATTATTTTTCAATTGCTTGTGCAGATGGTGATAAAATAGGAGTGAACTACGGCATGCTCGGAGACAATCTGCCACCTGCAGACCAGGTGGTAACGTTGCTGAACGGCCACAACATCGGGAAAATGAAGCTTTTCGACCCGAACGGTGGTGCATTGAAAGCTTTTGCAAATTCTGGGATCGATGTAATCGTAGGAGTCAATAATAACGATTTGCAGGCCATCTCTTCCAGCCAGGACTCAGCAAATGGTTGGGTTAATGACAATATTGTCCCCTATTCCAGCACCAGTATCAAATATATTGCGGTGGGCAACGAGGTTTTGCCTAGCACGCAGTACGTATCGTATCTTGTTCCCGCCATGACCAACATTCAAACCGCGATTCAGAATGCCAATCTGCAGAATAACATCAAGGTTTCTACTCCCCATTCCTTCGGTGTTATGGGAATCAGTTCCCCGCCTTCACACGGAGCATTCAGTGACGGCGTGAAGGATACCATGAGCTCTATTCTCAAATTTCTTTCAGATAACGGGGCTCCTTTCATGGCGAATGTGTATCCCTATTTCAGCTACGCCGGCGACACCAACTCCATTCATCTGGACTATGCTCTGTTTCAGCCCACGGCTACTGCGGTGACAGACGGAGATCACAGCTACAGCAATTTGTTCGATGCTATGGTGGATTCTGTTTTCTCCGCAATGGAAGCCTTGGGATATTCCAACATCCCACTCATTGTTACTGAAAGCGGATGGCCTTCTGCTGGCGCGGATGCGGCCACAACTGAGAATGCTCAGGCTTATAACAACAATCTCATCCAACATGTTTTATCGAATGCAGGGACACCCAAGAGGCCGGGTACGAACATCGATACCTATATCTTCGCTCTTTTCAACGAAGACCAGAAAACTGGGGACGAGATAGAGCGTCACTTCGGGCTCTTCAACCCTGATCAAAGTCCTGCATACTCTGTCAACTTTTCTCCATAATTGAGCCCAACTCAATTCCGCTAAAGCCATGTCGAAGTCGAAAAGCCTTAGCAAAATGCAATGATATAAATCTATAGAGGATGCTACATAAATAAACATCCTCCTTCCTCCTCAATAAAATGTGAATGGCAAAGTGTGGAAGCCTTCAATTAATTCGCTAATTTTTTTATTGAACGGCCGCACTTTGTCTTTATGAAGAATATACGTTATATGCATAACAGGTTTGGAAAACAATATAAGTAGACGCGGTAAAGGCGGTCTTCCAAACAAATGGGATTGAGAAATTTTAATCTTTGGAATGAATTGTTGGTACAGCAAGAAATTGTAGATGGTGGTCAAGGCAAACTACAAAAAATAAATGTGTTAAATGAGAGTTTTCGCATTAAAAGTACTGTCACGCGAAAGTCTTAAAGGTTGACTTTACAGTTCTCTCTTTTAATGTTTTGAATCGAGTTAAGAATCTTAATAATTATGAAAATAATAAAATATATAAAATTATAAAGGAACAATATAAATATAAAAAATATAATTAGGTTTACGCCTTTTCTTTTGGATTGAGTTGGATTGAAGGCTTTTACCATGGGTTTTTCTGATGTAATTTCTCTAAAATCTGGCAGGAATTTATTGAAAAGAGAAGTTTGATTACTAACTTTGCACAATCTAAGCCTCTAAGAGTTTTTGAGGGTGCTCAATCCACATATAGAGTCAAAAAAACTAGTTTAAATAATAAAAACCAAGATTTTACCTCAAATTTTTTCACTAGATTCCAACACCTAAAACTCCAAAAAGTCTCACTAAGGACAACTCCCTTTTGAATTAGTACATTTCTGGTTGTGACTTCTCATCTCCTGTGTTGAAATGTTAGGCCCATCTTTCTGCACTTCCCTTGACATCTAAGTTTCAGCAACGTCTATTTGAATTATTCATGGCATTTATGGCACTCAACATGAATCTTATTGTGCACTACTGCAACCAAAACTACCATTCCCGAATTTCTAGTTATTTTCCCTCGTTTGAGCTGCACCACAGATCTGAGTTAGTTGAGGTTGAATCCAATGTCATTTCCCTTCAATAAGAAGAACTCCAGTGTCATATGAAGGTGGGAGGATTTTATTTCAGGCATTGTCATAATCGTTTGCGTTATTGCAGATCCATGAAATCAATTATATGGTTTCCTAATGGTTGCAACCTCGCAAGTTACGGAGTCTGATACATTTCAGGCCCATTTCAGGCCGTTTTATGTAAATGAAGGTCATCTCTATTTAAAGACTCTTTTTTCTCTGTGTTTACATTTATATATCAAGAGTTCTAAACCCACAATTATTCTGAATAAGCAACCATGATGAGATGTACCCTCAGTTAACGTCTCCGCATGATGCTTAGACCCGAAAGGATTCCAACATAGATATTACAGCACCACCAACATGTTCCACTACATCTATGAAACCTAATCAGAGGAAGGTAAGGAGACAACTAATATCTTATTTTTTGTTTTGACATATTTCCTTGTGTTCATTCGATGAATTTATTTGAGTTTTCTCCTCTCTATTTATTATGGTGGATTTTAGCATAAGTTGTTGTTGCTATACTTTTTCCTTGAAGATGCCTAATAGTCACAAACTCCGGCCTACCAAATTTCAGAAGGCCTGCATTTTGAATTGCCACCAATTGCTATTTTCCAAGAGAGTATTTCAACGTTTATTGGGTCGGTTGTTTCTTTGGAGATGAAGCTGTGGAAACGTTGTTTGATCTTGAAAGAATGACCTTTTTCTTTATTGGTGTCTCATCAGAAAACATCTTATCCTTTGGTTGAAAGCTTGTTCCCTTATGGACCACCCACAAATTATTTTAGAATGAGTGGTTTTTCTTGAATAAACATTTGTGGATACCAATTAGTAATAGTTATCCTCATAATTTTCTCACTGTCGATTTGACAACTAAATTATAATATATTTTCAAACGGTATAAAAAAACTAAAAAACACCTATCCCCAAATTAAAGTGCATTGACAAGGCATGGAGAAAGGTAGAAAATAGACAACACACTAACAACAGAGAGCGTCATGGGATGAACAAGAGTCCACCTATTCGACGAGGAAAACGAGGAGTTTATTTGTGCATGCTAGGATGCAAACTGGGTCAACCACCTCTCTTTCTTCGTTTCTGAACCTCTTGATCCATCTGGTGTCCAAGATATGAGCTTAAGGAGTGTAGATATTGATAATTGTTTGATTTTTCCAACATATGAGCTTAAGGAATGTAAATATTTGATAATTGTTTGATTTTTTTTTGGCCCATGTTAAGGTTTCAGCTACAATTTTGGTAATAATCAAGGATTTATGTCGGTTAAGCAATCTGGTGTGTAGAAATGAAGGGCACCACCATTCGAAAAAGCCAAAGTTATGAGTGAGGTTGGCTTTGATTCATGAAATTGAGTTTCAAATTGATATTAATATTTTTATCTCACATTGTTTCAGATTGATATTAATATCTGCCAGTAATTGCAGTGAGTTGTGTCGTCTCTGTGGGTCTGTAAATGGCTGCATGCATTTGAGATTGGGATTAAATTTTACTTGGTGTCGTTGTGATATTCCAAGTTAATTAATTTGACATAGGATTGACATGACTTTATAAGGTATTTTTAATTCTCGGGGTATTCGACACTATGTTAGAGTTCACTAATAAGTATAACCACTCTAATTCAATATGTACTGAATTTAATAAAAACAACTCTAACTGGAATTTCACGATGAGGCTCTATCAATTTGTATCTATTTTGAGATATATAATATTAGGTATAAATTAATTTAATAGCAAGGGCACATGATGTTTAATGAAAAAATAAACAATATAAAACCACTTAAATTTGGTTAATTATACCGGCGTTCCCCTCTTGGAATTGGCAACTTTAATTTTTTTGCTAATTAATCTTTTTGATCAAATGATTTAAATTGAAAGATGTCAATATATTCTTGTTGCCACTGCATGAATGAATGTAATTAAAATTGATAACTTCATGTGTAAATCACATGTTTAAACCATACTTAAATTAAGTTTTTACAAAGCCTGGTTAAAAATTTATTGTGCCTGTTGTTGTTAACCTGAGAAATGAATTGAAATTTGCCAAGTGTTTTAAGGTAACAATTACTAGGGTGGATTACTAATTCCCTCTTATACCATTTCACATTATCAAACATACACGTGGTCAGCCATTTTCCAAGTATATAATAATTACTTGTATGGCTGTATATGCACTATGAATTCCATTCCCATTTGAAGGTGGTTGCATTACCACACTAGTGTATTGTATGTGAATTTATTAGTTCTTTTTTATGTTTGTTATGATTATGTTTTTATTAGGTTTATCATGTTTTCATTTGAGTTTAATAATATTTGTGAGTTTACTAAGTATGCTCATGAAAATGCCAACACGGTGGTAGATTTACACTTTACTATATAATTTGAGTTTAATAAAATATTTCACTTTATCTTGAATGGTTACTAATTCACTTTTAACAAATGGAGCTCAATTTAGAATTTCTAACTTGAATGAAATATTCTAATTAAAATGAAATTAGCGCAATTGTTAAAATAAATTCACTACGTTTGCATATATACAAGTTAGTGCACTTTTATAGAGAGGATTTCCTCACAAGGTTCAATGTAGGTTAGCAAGTGTTACGATCATAATGACATAAATAAATTTATTTTTATAATTATATAAATAAAGATAGAAACATTTTTATTTATATAAACATAAAGACAATGATACTAGTAGTGGTAATATTAAATTTTAATTTTTTTTTATTTAATTTATAATATAACATTTTGGCTTTGCTCATGCCAAATGGATTGGCATCCATCATTGTAATGACCATATTTATAATGCCCTAGTTGTTCATCTTGTTCCATATTAGTATAAATAATTGTGTTTATATAAATATAAAAATAAAGTAATACTAGCAATTGCACCATCGTTGGATGTTGCAAAGGAAACGCAGTAAGATTCCTAAAGAGATCCAACAGTTGCTAAGCAAGATATTTGTAGTGATTTTCGTCATTTTTAGTGAATGAAGGAAATTATTGTGCCTCATTTTGTCCACAGTACCCTGAAATGCGAGAAAATGTGTCTTGCTTCTTAGGGAATCGAGAGATGCTTATATTTCCTTTTATAGAGCCCCCTATTTTTCTTCTAGCCAAGACATCCATAAGGGTAGTTTTTCCAGCACCACTAACTCCCATGAAGCCATTAAGTATCGCTGGTCTAAAGAATCCACTTACATTGGAAAGGAGTTGTAGCCTTTCTTGACCCAACCCTTCACTTTTCATCTCCTGTTATGAAACTAAACATTAGTTCCAAATATTCCATTGAAGATAACTACTTGCAGATTACCAATTCAATTGAATGAATTGTAGATACACATATTGATGGCATGTTAACATAATAGTTTATGTTCTCAAAAGCCATCGACAATGGCCTAAAAGGAAGGATCATTCCTTTCTTCTGTTGTGTCAAGACTTGAGTGACACTGACTTCTCCATCGCGTGTAGAATTATATTCAAAGGTTAGATTATCTCTCCTCTCTGACATGTAAACATGATTGAAAAAGCTACTAAATCTATGAAAGAATAGTTCATGTTTTTTTCATATACTTTTAAAGCTTTGGATGTGACTAGGTTACATAGGTTTATAGATTGCAATATTTGTAGTTCAATCGTTTCATATTTTCTTTCAAGAAAAAGAAAAACAGTGCTTTTGAGTCTCATTCAAGATCAACACAAAGGCTTTCAAATGTCTCTCACTCAGTAGTCTAAGACAAGGTCCTACAGAGAAGTTATGTAGTTCATTCAAGTTTCTCACTTCAATATTCTAATTTCTAAGAACCCACCCTCAAACATCTTAGAATGCTGGAAAGATCCCATGCTTCTTAAGGAACCTTGAACAATCTTCCGTAACATGTATAATGAAGAGAAGAAATTCATCGTGTTAGACAAATGTTATGGGAGTGCTAAGTATAGAAATGCAAAGCAAATTAAACTGTATCGTGCAAACTCAAAATGTCTCTCATTTAATAAATTCTGCTACATTAGATTGAAATACTTGAAGTAATGGAGGCTGCTGATCAACATTTTTTCCTTTATCTCGGTTATCTCCAATGCCTTAACAGTAATACCAGAAATAATTCAAGTTGATTTCCATTTAAGAAGCTGAAGGGTGGAAAAATTTCCTCTCGATTGGTGGCAATGAAAATTGTTGTTGGAAGATTATGGGGCTAAGGGGCATAAATCAATAGATGTTGATTATCAATAACCAAAGGGAAGAGGGAAGAGCTACAATGAGGAAATTGTTAGTAAAGAATGCAATACAATAAAATGAAATTACAAGACAATTCATGCCAAAAAGATAATAAAGATGAAGCACAAACAGTATCAACCAGAGCCACTTACCAATTCAGTTGTGCTGGAAAATTGTAGTGCAAATAGCTAAGTACAAAACCAATAACAAAATAGCACACCTTAGGATCTTGAGATTAAAAAAATGAAATTGAGGAACCATATTGCTCTTCTCTGTATGATTCTTCTTCGGAGATTTGAACCCATCCTCGAGCATCTTAGGATGCTGGCAAGATCCCATGTTCCCTTAAGGCACCTTGAACTCTCTTCTGTAACATGTCTAGTGAAGAGAAGAAATTCACCGTGTTAGACAAATTTATGGAAGTGCTAAGTACAACAATTCATAAAAAAGTAAACAGTATCTTGGAAACTCAAAGTGTCTCTCATTTAATAAATTCTGCATCAATGACCATATATAATAAATTATAAATCATCTGCAAATTCTAAATAAATTTGACAAACTGAATGCCGCCATTATACTTGAAATTTCAACATAATTTGATTTAAATGGCAGTGGTAACCTGTAGTATTTGGAAAGAAAGGTATTGCAAAACAAATTTGGGAAAAAAAAATGATAATATCCATGAAAAATTTGATGTAACACCCCTAGTTTTATGTTTCTTTCAAAGTTAGAAATTTGAACTTTAATCCAAAGGGAAGTGGACCCCAATGGAAAAGTATTTTGTGGATGTAATTAAATATTTAATTATGGAAATTAAATAAAATAATTCTGTGCAGATTGACCAAATATGAGATCACTTGCTAAATCCATGAGGATGGATAGAGGCAAATACTTTCCCCAAAAATATTTCAAAAATCCTTGAAAGAATTTATTTCCAAATTAGATTTTGAGGAAAATCTAGTTTCCCCAATGAGGTGGAGAGTAGTTGGGAAGAGGTAAAAAGCTGGGAAAAGCAGAAGGCAGCTTTAAAAATCCCTAAATAAGGGAAGCTTACGCAAACAGGAAGAAAATCATCCTGATATTCTGGACGCAGAATTAGAAACAGGCTTTGGGGAGAAAAAGCTTAAATAAGCTATTCCTGAACAGATTAGAGGTTGGTCTGTTCTGGAGGTGGCCTCAGCTTGGGGGTGAGTTCTGGAGATATAGGGACTCTAAGGTTGGGAGGACTGGTCAACAACAGAAGTGGTATGCCTTTAGTGTGTATTAATGCATGAACTACTTATAATGTTTTATTGCTTGTGTTCCATACATTTACAGAATTTCTAGAAGAATTAAATCCTCTCAGTTCTGCATAGTTGTAGGAACAAGAATTATGAGGAAAATCAGCTAGAAGCTCTAAACCAGTGACTGGTTTAAATCTGGAGATTTATGTTAACCTCATAATCCATAAATTTGTAACTTTAATCTGCTTTTGTTAAAAATAGAATTTAATTAACAACCACTAGAAAAACAAAGCCAGTATGACGGAATGATTACATATGTGAAATGCAGATCTGTAGCCTTATGGAAGCAACAGTGACTGTATATCTATAGATTTATTATTCACACTAAGAAAAGAATAGAGGGATGATTACAGTGATTAGAGTTAAATATATTCAGGCATAAATAAAGCTTAATAAGGTGTACCCAACCTGTATACAATTTTGGTCTGAGAAATAAATATAAAATGGTGAAGGAATAACAATCTTTAATATTGAATTGTCACAACGGAATATTCTATTGGCAAATAAATATAATGAAACTTGTATAGAGTGCATGCAAACTTTATAAGCTGTGAAGGATATCAAATATTTCACCTACTAGATTCAAAATGAAAAGGCGAGAAGTATTAGTAGAGAACTGAATATACTGAAGACTGAGAAAAATGAAGAATAAAATGTACAGAGACTGTCATTTCCATTTAACTATGTCGACCTTCAAGGGAGGCAAATTTCTATAAAAGATACTAACCGTGTGAAATTTTGCGAATATGTTAAGTATACATGTGGACTGAAATTATATTAATACTCTGCAGAAGTATTATAATATATGTACAAGTCTGAACGATTTAACAACATTAAATAAATTCTATGTTACATTATCTCTGGAAAAATACTCATAAAGATACAACTGAAATTGGGCATTGTATAAATCGGGTGGAGATTCCTTTCATATGAAACCCAAAACAAGTCCGATACATGAATATAGTTTGATTATACCTCTAAATCTTTTCATGTATTAACAATAAACTGAGTACGATAGCATTTGCAAATGGAAGAATAGTATCACAGATAAAAACAAATAGACATTTATACTTTGGAATTTCTGCAACTAATCAACCAGAATCATAATCTATTTAATCTATAGAGGGAAGAAATTATTGACGAACCAATTATTAGCAAAATTTTATGCCACAGGAAAGTAATACCACGGAATCATGACAGTCCGTTCATATGAAAGAGAGACAGAGTATCAATTTAGTACTCAAAATTATGTGTCGACGTTTTTGGAGTAGGCAAAGTCGTAAGAGGAAACAAGTAACTAAATCTCATCAAGGGAAAAATGTATATGAAATTTACGGGCCTACAATTAAAATACCACCAACAGAGAGGTATAACAAGACGTATAAACTCTGGTGCCTGTAACTTTCGTCCCACTAGAGACTTCCTCTTTCTTAGAGAATCAAAACAAAAACAAAATATATTTTTTAGGGAATTACCACTCCTAAGAGAGAGATCATCTCGTCAAGAAGCTTGCTGGATGAAAAAATTCAACGTACAACCAACCTGGAATAAGAACCGAGCATCATAAGCTTATGGGATTGAAAGCCAACGAAAATTTTGGAGATGGAGAACGCGAGGATGGCTTGCGTAACACATACCTGTGGGTTAACCAAACTAGGAATCATTAGCAATGACGCTATTAAATAATACGATATAAATAATATTATAACTCGAAGAGAGATTGCAATACCTGACAAGTTAACCTCTCTCCATCCACACGAGACCTGTAATAGACCAGGGACACGAATTCAGAACTAAAAATTGATGATACATATGTCAATGGTTCGATAAATAAACAACAGAGCGTTGCAAAGAGAAGCACCACGTTTACCTTGGCTCACAGACTCCGGTTGTCAACGAATGACAATATGAAGCCTAGCGGGAGGGTTAAGGTGCACGGTTATCAGTAACCCTAACACCATCTCCTGATGAGAATATAAATAAACCAATATGTATTAGCAGTCAACAGTGCCACTAAATCACTGTGCCTAGTTCATTATTCAACGTCCAACAAAGAAAACAATTTCAGGAGTGGGTGTAAAATGACGAACCACCATTATATACCAGTATTGATGCATATGCTTACGATAAACAAATTTTGGGATGATCACTTACCTTAAGAAGTTGCGCTAAAGGGCGGCCATGAATATCAGAACCATAGGCGAAGTCTCACGCTCAGCTCCGCAAGAACGAACCAGAGAAGATAGGATCGTAGCGAAAACACCGGAAATGGTAAATGATGGGGTAAACAAATGAAATAGTAAACGAGCGGGTAAAACCCTAAGGGGTTCCCACCATCCACATGGTGGCCATCCATCACCTAAGACACAGATCAACGTATAATGACGAGAGTACAATAACCTAGAAAAATTTACATAGAGATGTACTAATACGCAGGAATTGCATACAGGACTGTCGAAAGAAATTAAAATACAATTGTTGCTGGGCTCGAAAAAAAAACAAAAAAATCTTGCTCGTATCATTCATCACAACTTAAATGATCGAAATGAATGCGCATTGGGAAGGCAACGAGACCCAATGCCGAACTGCACGATAGCCATGTAAATGCGATGTACCATAAAAATTAAACTAGCAATCTCAAACTATATGCAAAAGACCTCTCGGCATGCCAGGTCGACAGAGTCTGGGATAGGTACAAAGTCGACATAAATTCGTGGAAGGGAAATATAGAGTGTGAGTACACCACAAGCCAAACCATTAACGTCGATATATAAATGCCAAGTGCAAAGGAAGCCATGCCTAGACAGTAATGCGACGTGGCATAGAGAATCAAACCCATGATATGAAATTAGAACCATACAGATAACGACTCAATCCATCATATAAGCATGGCATCCCATGGACCATGTATTTAGCAGCGTAGGAGTAGAGAGAACACGAATTTGAAATGAAATACTTTTACCATTACAATTTTTATGGATAAGTATAACAAGATATTGGTATAGTTACATGAGTTACTTGAAAGCAATAGTAGTAAACAAAACAATTATGAGAGAAGGGTCAAGTTATGCTATATAGATATGAAAATCGTAGAATGACATTTTATGAATGTCAATGGGTTTGCAATTCATCTACCACATATGTAGTACAATATATATATATATATATATATATGCCTATGTGGTAATAATACTTAAGCGAAACGAGAATTCGTGGAATTTTTTTTTTTGAAGGGAGGTATGTGACAAATGGTATCAGAGCCCATGTCAGAAAAACTGGGCTGTTGTTGTGCTCACTGTATAAATTACTTCCTATTAGATTTTTTTTTTTTTCGTATTGATGTTGTGTTGTTTAGTGTACAGTGTGGTACTAGAATTGGAAGATTTATGGCTGAAGGAGATGAAATTTATGTTGATCTGCGTGATGAATATAATACACCAGATCCGAATGCTCCGGTGATGGCTATGTTGCACAGTTTGCAATGCGAAATGGTTGAATTTAGAAGCCAGAATGACAGATGTCATTAGCCAGTGAGGAGCAAGAAAAGCTCATCAGAGAATTGACTTCACGAAACAGCCAGGAAGGTGAAGGTTCCGGAAAGAGGAAGAAGGGAAAGTTCTCTGATGATCCTGAGGAAGATGACACTACTAGACATCAGTCTAAACAGAGAAAGGAATTACAGGGAGAATTCTGAAAGATCAAACCTCCCTCCTATGATGGGGCGAAGGAGGAGGATGTTGAGGCTTGGTTGTTGAATATGATTAAATATTTCCAAGTATATGAATGTGAAAGTAATCTGAAGGCCAGATTAGCTATCTACCAGCTACAAGGTAAGGCTACCTTGTGGTGGGAGGAGACGAAAATGGTCCATGCCATTGATGAAAAGACAGTTACTTGGGAAGATTTCCAAGTCAAGTTTAAAAACCATTATTTGAATGAACGTTATTATGATGATAAAGTAAAGGAATTCCATGAACTTAGACTAGGAAAACTCACTATTGATGATTTTGTCACCAAGTTTACAAATCTGTTGAGATATGTCCCTTACATTCAGGAAGAGAAGGAAAAGGTGCAAATATTTCTGAATTGTTTGCCTGCTGTGTATAAGAAGAAAATAGAGTTTGATAATCCGAAAACCATGGATGAAGCATGAGAAAAGCTATATTATGTTACCAGTAGTTCAAAGGTAAAAATGAACATGGAAAAAGATGGGTAAATAAGAGTGAATTCAAGGGGAAGAAACAAAAACCAGCTTATTTGAAGAACTTTGGCAGGGATCATTAGTGGAAGAAATTTAATAAACCCAAAGAAAGTCAAACTGCTCAGTCCCAAGTGGGTTCAAAACAAATAGAGGGAGAAAATAAGAAGGAAGGAGTAGTCAAGATGCGAGAACCGCTGAAATGTTGGGGTTGTGGAGAACCTCATATATCGAGGGATTGTCCACACCAAAATATTTAGATGATTATGAGAGATCGAGAAGCTATAACAATGAATGATATGGCCAGAAATATACCATCCATCAGTGCAGCTTTGAAGAATCGGCAAGCAGAACACCAAGCTACCATGGTTGAGATGGAAGGTAAGATTGTTGACCAATCTGTTACTGTTTTGATTGATCCAGGTGCTTCTTTGAGTTACATTAGTCCACAAGTGGTAGAAAAATGCAATCTCAAAACTGAAAAATTTCAGAAATCTTGGTTGGTCCAGTTAGCCACTGGCACCAAAAGGAAATTAATGCATAAGTTACCTCAAACAGTAATTAAATTGAATTATTTTCAAACAAAAGTGAATTTAAACATTCTGCCCTTAGGCTCATATGACTTGCTCATATGAATGGACTGGCTGGAAAAGAGAAAGGCTATGATGAATTGTTGGGATAAAACTCTGCATTGCATAGATGAAGAAGGGAAACCTTTTATTCTAAAAGGAAAACCAAAACCCATCTTTGTAAGACAAATATCAGCACTGCAACTAAAAAGAACAACTAGGAAAGGATATCAAGTATATGCAGTACATGTTGAGGAAATAGAACAACAACTTGAAGAAAACCTGCTGGATAAATTGCCAGTTGTGAGAGAGTTTAAGGAAGTTTTTCCAGAAGATATTCCTCATCTTCCCCCTAAAAGAGAGATTTACTTTTCAATCGATTTGGTGCTTGGAGAAACACCTGTTTCCCGAGCCCCTTATCGAATGAGCCCCCTTGAACTCATGGAGATGAAAATGCAATTGCAAGAATTGCTGGATAAGGGTTATATCAGACCAAGTGTGTCTCCTTGGGGAGCACCAGTGCTATTTGTGAAGAAAAAGGACGGAACCTTTAGAATGTGCATTGATTATCGTCAGCTGAATAAGTTGACAATTTAAAATAGATACCCTTTACCTCGAATTGATGATCTTTTTGATCAGGTAAGAGGAGCTTCAATATTTTCTAAGATTGATCTAAGCACTGGTTATGACCAGCTCAGAATTAAGGAGGAAGACATTAGCAAAATAGCTTTTCGAACCAGGTATGGTCACTACAAATTTTCAGTCCTACCTTTCGGTTTGACAAATGCCCCTGCCACCTTTATGTGCTTAATGAACAGTGTTTTAAACAAGTATTTGGATAAATTTGTATTAGTGTTCATAGACGATATTTTAGTTTATTCCAAAAATGAGGAGGAGAACAAAGAGCACTTGAAGATAGTGTTGAAAACTTTGAAAGAAAACCAGTTATATGCCAAATTCAGTAAATGTGAATTCTACAAGGACAAGATCCAATACTTGGGTCATATTATTTCTGAACAAGGGTTAGCTGTTGACCCTGAAAAGATAAAGGCTATTAGAGAATGGCTGGTGCCAAATGATGTTTCAGTAGTGAGATCATTCATGGGGATTGCAGGTTATTATTGCAGATTTGTTGAAAGATTTTTTGCAATAGCATATCCCATAACTTCCCTACAAAGAAAAGGTGTCAAATTTGAGTGGACTAAAAAATGCCAAAACAGTTTTGAACAATTAAAATTAAAACTCACTACAGCCCCTATACTAAAGATTGCAGATCCTGATAAAGAATTTGTTGCGTGTACGTATGCCTGTAGAGAAGGGTTGGGAGGAGTCCTGTTGCAAGAAAATCCGGTTATTGCATATAAGTCTAGGAAATTTAAGACACATGAACAAAACTATAGTGTATACGATTTAGAGTTGGCTGCTGTAATTCATGCCTTGAAGATGTGGTGACACTATCTTCTTGGAAAGAAATTCACATTGATGACTGATCATATTAGTCTTAAATACTTCTTTTCCCAAACTGATTTGAATGCTCGACAAGCCAGATGGCTGTCTTTTCTGAGTGAATTTTATATGGACATAAAACATATTAGAGGGAAAGAAAAAAAAATTGCTGATGCCATGAGCAGAAATGCTTGCCAACACATAAACAACATTGGAAGTAGTGAAAATTTTGATTTGGAAGAACTAGTGAAACAGGTAGCAGAACAGGATCCAAATTATGAGAATCTACTGGTGAAAATACTAAAGAAGGAGATGGATGAATACAATCAAAACCAGAAAGGAATGATCTACTATAAAAACAGATTATATGTTCCTAATGTAGAGTCTTTGAAAAAAGAGATCCTAGATGAATACCATAAACAACCATATGCAGGACATCCAGGATATCAGAAAATTCTTATAGCCTTGAAAAATAAGTTGTTTTGGCCAGGAATGAAAAAGGATGTAGCAGAATATTTAGCTAGGTGCATGGAATGCCAACTAATCAAAGTGGAACATCACACCCAGCTGGTCTATTAAATCCCTTTCCAGTTGCAGAATGGAAATGGGATACCGTTTCTATGGATTTCATAACAGGATTACCCAGAACCAAGTACCAGCATGACTCAGTTATGGTAGTAGTAGACACTTTAACAAAAGTTGCACACTTTATACCTGTAAACTCTACTTTTGGGACAACCCAAGTAGCAGATGTGTTCCTAAAAGAGATAGTAAGGTTACATGGGGTCCCAAATATGATTGTTTCAGACAGAGATGCTAAGTTCACAACAACCTTTTGGAAAGGTCTATTTGGAGGTATGGGCACTAAGTTGAATTTTAGTACTGCTTATCACCCTCAGATCGAAGGTCAGACAGAGAGAAAAAATAAGATTTTGGAGGATATGCTGAGAATGTAAGTGATGGATAGGCCATCAAAATGGGAAGACTACTTGCATTTAGCTGAATTTGCCTATAATAACAACTATCAATCCTCCATCAAAATGAGTCTGTTTGAAGCCCTGTATGGAAGTAAATGTCGTACTCCTTTGAGCTAGAGCCAACCTGAGGATAAAATAATGTTGGGACCAGATGCATTACAAGAGATGAAAATAATTGTTAAACAAATACAGAGAAACATCAAGACAACACAAGATCGCCAGAAAAACTATGCTGATAAGAAGAGGTTACATCGAGAATTTAAAGTGGGGGAGCATGTATATTTGCGTATTAAACCCAAAAAGAGCACACTTTATGCTGGAAGTTGTGCAAAATTGGCTCCTAGATATTGTGGGCCTTTTGAAGTGTTAGAAAGGGTGGAACCAGTGGCTTATAAGCTGGCCTTACCACCCCATGTTAAACTTCATGATGTGTTTCATGTTTCATTACTAAAAAGACATATACATGATGCTTCTCACATTGTTGATTGGAATGTGATACAGGTGGAACCAGAAGGGGAGTTCCTTCCAGAGCCGCTTCAAATATTGGAGCGGGAAGAAATTGAATTGAGGAATCGAACGGTAGCAAGAGTAAAGGTGCAGTGGAAGCACTTTACTGCTGAAGAAGCTACATGGGAAAGAGAAGCTAAGATGATGGAAAAATATCCATTTTTGTTTGAAAAATGAACTCTAGTAGTTAGTTATCAACACCGAGGATGGTGTTTTCTTTCAGAGGGGGAATATGTAACACCCCTAGTTTTATGTTTCTTTCAATGTTAGACATTTGAACTTTAATACAAAGGGGAGTGGACCCCAATGGACAAGTATTTTGTGGATGTAATTAAATATTTAATTATGGAAATTAAATAAAATAATTCTATGCAGATTGACCAAATATGAGATCACTTTCTAAATCCATGAGGATGGATAGAGGAAAATAATTTCCCCAAAAATCTTTCAAAAATCCTTGAAAGAATTTATTTCCAAATTAGATTTTGAGGAAAATCTAGTTTCCCCAATGAGGTGGAGAGTAGTTGGGAAGAGGTAAAAAGCTGGGAAAAACAGAAAGCAGCTTTAAAAATCCCTAAATAAGGGAAGCCTAGGCAAACAGGAAGAAAAGCATCCTGATATTTTGGACGCAGAATTAGAAATAGGCTTTGGGGAGAAAAAGCTTAAATAAGCTATTCCTGAACAGATTAGAGGTTGGTCTGTTCTGGAGGTGGTCTCAGCTCGGGGGTGAGTTCTGGAGATAGAGGGACTCTAAGGTTGGGAGGACTGGTCAACAACAAAAGTGGTATGCCTATAGCGTGTATTAATGCATGAACTAATTATAATGTTTTATTGCTTGTGTTCCATACATTTACAGAATTGCTAGAAGAATTAAATCCTCTCAGTTTTGCATAGTTGTAGGAACAAGAATTATGAGGAAAATCAGCCAAAAGCTCTAAACCAGTGACTGGTTTAAATATGGAGATTTATGTTAACCTCATAATCCATAAATTTGTAACTTTAATCTGCTTCTGTTAAAAATAGAATTTAATTAACAACCACTAGAAAAACAAAGCCAGTATGACGGAATGATTACATATGTGAAATGTAAATATGTAGCCTTATGGAAGCAATAATGACTGTATATCTATATATTTATTATTCACACTAAGAAAAGAACAGAGGGATGATTACAGTGATTAGAGCTAAATACATTCAGACATAAATAGAGCTCAATAAGGTTTACCCAACCTGTATACAATTCTGGTCTGAGAAATAAATATAAACTGGTGAAGGAATAACAATCTTTACTATTGAATTGTCACAACTGAATATTCTATTGGCAACTAAATATACTGAAACTTGTATAGAGTGCATGCAAACTTTATAAGTTGTGAAGGATATCAAATATTTCACCTACTAGATTCGAAATGAAAAGGCGGGAAGTATTAGTAGAGAGCTGAATATACTGAAGACTGAGAAAAATGAAGAATAAAATGTACAGAGACTGTCATTTCCATTTAACTATGTCGACCTTCAAGGGAGGCAAATTGCTATAAAAGATACTAACAATGTGAAATTTTGCGAATATGTTAAGTATACATGTGGACTGAAATTATATTAATACTTTGCAGAAGTATTATAATATATGTACAGGTCTGAACGATTTAACAACATTAAATAAATTCTATGTTACATTATCTCTGGAAAAATACTCATAAAGATACAACTGAAATCGGGCATTGTATAAATCGGGTGGAGATTCCTTTCATATGAAACCCAAAACAAGTCCGATACATGAATACAGTTCGGTTATACCTCTAAATCTTTTCATTTATTAACAATAAACTGAGTAAGATAGCATTTGTAAATGGAAGAGTAGTATCACAGATAAAAACAAATAGGCATTTATACTTTGGAATTTCTACGACTAATCAACCAGAATCATAATCTATTTAATATATAGAGGGAAGAAATTATTGACGAACCAATTATTAGCAAAATTTTATGCCACAGGAAAGTAATACCACGAAATCATGACAGTCTGTCCATATGAAAGAGAGATAGAGTATCAATTTAGTACTCAAAATTATGTGCCGACTTTTTCGGAGTAGGAAAAGTCGTAAGAGGAAAAAAGTAACTAAATCTCATCGAGGGAAAAATGTATATGAAATTTACTGGCCTACAATTAAAATACCACCAACAGAGAGGTATAACAAGACGTATAAACTCCGGTGCCTGTAACTTTCATCCCACTAGAGACTTCCTCTTTCTTAGAGAATCAAAACAAAAAAAAAATATATTTTGTAGGGAATTATCACTCCTAAGAGAGAGATCATCTTGTCAAGAAGCTTGCTGGACGAAAAATTTCAACGTACAACCAACCTGGAATAAGAACTGAGCATCATAAGCTTATGGGATTGAAAGCCAACGAAAATTGTGGAGATGGAGTATGCGAGGATGGCTCACATAACACATACCTGTGGGTTAACCAAACCAGGAATCGTTAGCAAGGACGCTATTAAATAATATCATATAAATAATATTATAACTCGAAGAGAGATTGAAATACCTGACAAGTTAACCTCTCTCCATCCACACGAGACATGTAATAGACTAGGGACACGAATTCAGAACTAAAAATTGATGATACGTATGTCAATGGTTCGATAAATAAAAAACAGAGCGTTGCAAAGAGAAACACCATGTTCACCTTGGCTCGCAGACTCTGGTTGTCAACGAATGACAATATGAACCCTGGCGGGAGGGTTAAGGTGCACGATTATCAGTAACCCTAGCACCATCTCCTGATGAGAATATAAAAAAACCAATACGTATTAGCAGTCAACAGTGCCACTAAATCACTATGCCTAGTTCATTATTCAACATCCAACAAAGAAAACAATTTCAGGAGTGGGCGTAAAATGACGAACCACTATTATATACCAGTATTGATGCATAGGCTTACGATAATTTTTTTTTGGGATGATCACTTACCTTAAGAAGTTGCGCTGAGGGGCTGCCATGAATATCAGAACCATAGGCAAAGTCTCATGCTCAACTCCCCAAGAATGAACCAGAGAATATAGGATCGTAGTGAAAACACCGGAAATGGTAAACGATGGGGTAAACAAATGAAATAGTAAACGAGCGGGGAAAACCCTAAGGGGTTCCCACCGTCCACGTGGTGGCCATCCATCACCTAAGACACGGATCAACGTATAATGATGGGAGTACAATAACCTGGGAAAATTTATGCAGATATGTACTAATACGTGGGAATTGAATACAGGACCGTCGAAAGAAATTAAAATAAAATTGTTGCTGGTCTTGAAAAAAAAAAAAAATCTTGCTCGTAGCATCCATCACAACTTAAACGATCGAAATGAATGCTCATTGGGAAGGCAATGAGACCCAATGCCGAATTGCACAATAGCCATGTAAATGCAATGTATCATAAACATTAAATGAGAAATATCAAACTATACGCAAAAGACCTCTCGGCATGCCAGGTCAGCAGAGTCTGGGATAGGTACAAAGTCGACATAAATTCGTGGAAGGGAAATATGGAGTGTAAATACACCACAAGCCAAACCATTAACGTCGATATATAAATGCCAAGTGCAAAGGAAGCCACGCCTAGACAGTAATGCGACGTGCAATGGAGAATCAAACCCATGATATGAAATTAGAACCATGCAGATAACGACTCAATCCATCATATAAGCATGACATCCCATGGACCATGTATTTAGTAGCATAGGAGTAGAGAGAACATGAATTTGAAATGAAATACTTTTACCATTACAATTTTGATGGATAAGTATAACAAGATATTGGTATAGTTACACGAGTTACTTGAAAGAAATAGTAGTAAACAAAACAATTATGAGAGAAGGGTTAAGTTATGCTATATAGATATGAAAATTGTAGAATGACATTTTATGAATGTCAATGGGTCTGCAATTCATCTACCACATCTGTAGTACAAAAAAAAAAAAAATATGCCTATGTGGTAATAATACTTAAGAGAAACGAGAATTCGTGGAATTTTTTTTTATTGAAGGGAGGTATGTGACAATTGAGATGGGTATGAATGCCTCTAGTATACCTGTCAGTGTTTCCTTTAAATTGCCTAGGAAGATAATTTAGGAACAGGAAAAGAGAGAGTTTCATCTGATTAATTCTTGTTCATCATTAACTGAATTCATTACCAAAATTTACTAGGGAAGTAAAAATTAAAAAATGAAACCATGATTGAAATTTCAACTTAATTTGATTTACATGGCACTGGTAACCTATAGTATCTGGTAAGAAATGTATTGCAAAACACATTTGGGAAAAAAAATGAGAGCATCCATGAAAAAATAGAGATGGGCATGTCTAAATTGGAGGCATGTGAAAACATTCTAATTATATGAACGTTGAGTATGAAAAAAATATTGTGTTATGCAAGCCAAAATAAGGCAAGAATACAGCAGGAACCTAGATGGAGGACTCACAACAATTCCAAAAACCATCAAAATTTCATAGAAAAATACATGCACAGGATGCATATCGGACAAAGTAAAAATTCTAGAACTTGAACCGATTTGAAATGCAAAGGAATACATGATAAGAATGATTGGTCTCTATAACCTAGTAATAGATGCAAATAATCATAGGCAAGATATAATGACTAGATAGAGCCAATGAGCAAGAACAATTTTGTAAAAAATTTAAGATGTGTTGGGCGACATAGGGCAATCATGATTGATCAGGAAGACAGTTCCATGAGAGCAGAGGAATACATAATGGCTCATCAGTCAAAGCTCAATAACATATACCAGTAAGTGGAGGCAAGAGATGATTATTGGATACAACAAGAAGAAACAATTTCCACAAAAAATCAAGATTTGTTTGGATACACAGGATAAGGATTATTAATAAGGCCAACAGTTCCATGAGAGAAAAGGTTTAAAATCCATGGACATGACCTCACAACATGGATACAACACAAGATGTCCATATTTCCTGTCCTAGCAGGACATGAGAAGCTCTCAATTTAGTGTCTGCTTATTTAAGGATTTAGTCAGTTCAATGCAGTGAATATTAATGTTAGAATTGTAGCCACATGAGTTATAGTAGTAATTATGTATGTGATTTTTTACTCTGATTAACATATCAGAATGAATATATGTGGAAAAAATTGCATAATGGGATAATGTACCATATTGCAGAAATAAACATATACAGGAGATAAAAATATAGATATGAGTTCCTTACAGCTAATGAACAAGATAAATAATTCAAGCAGTACCCACAACATTCAACATCCCCTCATCCTCATTCCATTTGTAGATGCATGGAGGTTTTTTCATATATGTGAATCAGAAACTTGCCAACAACCATAATGTATCATTTTTGGAACCGTCTTTGAAGCTCCAAATACTTGCCAAAATAATTTTAAAGCATATCAAACAGTTGAAGAAATGGATCATTGTCTCACAAAGATGTTGCAACAATGTTCCATCAAGGTTCACAATAGATAAAATACACAATTCATGCTATGAGTAAAGAACTATAGAGTGCCTGCAAAAGAGATTTGCAAGCAGAAAAAAAACATCTAATTATTACCTTGAGTTGAAAAGGCATTTTGATTCCATGAATCTAGAAAAATACTTATCGGATGTGAGCATGAAACTTGCCGCAAGACCCTCTATACACAATTCATGCCATTAGTACAAAAAAATAAATTATAATATATTACAAAGAAGAATTTGGAATGTACTACATCAACATCCAACAAAAGTATAGAGTGTCCGTAAAAGAGATTTGTAAAAAGAAAACAAAGCATCTAATTACTACCTTGAGTGAACATCCATCCTTATTCCATGAATCTGGACAGATACTTCTTAATGGATTTGAGTATGAAACATGTTGAAAGACCCTTTTTCATATTTAGTCTTAGTCTTCTTCTTTGAGGCATCAGGAACCCCAAAAAATTTCCAAAAGCTGAGTGTTTCATCTACTGCAGTTGATGCAACTGTGTACCCATAAAGGCTCTGAAGAATTAAAACAATGGTAAGGGTAGTTAAGAAAAATTTGAAGGGAAAACATGGATGCATGCATAAATACTCATAGAAAGAATGAATTTCCATACATGTTCCATATGAAGAACTCTAGCTGTATGCCCTGTAAGTTGAGTAATTTTCACCATGGATGAGTATTTCCATAAGGTTAACTAGTTATGATTTATCCCATGTGAACTTAATAACTCACGTTCATGTCTATTCATAGCAATGAACAGACTAGGGAGAGGGTGTTGACGGTATTCAGGCAGGCAATTGTTTGAGTGTTCCAAAAATTTATAGAACCGTCTGAACTTCCTCCACTAGATGCCAAAATATTGTTCTGGAAGGGGAACCATGCTAATGCCTTGACTGTTGCAAAATGTTCATCTAATTGGTGGAAGTATTGAGAGGAAGGATTATGGGAGGCCATGCTCTTGTCCCAAATGTAGAGTAGATTTTCATTTCCCCCACTTGCAAGTTGTTGGCTAGAAGGAGACCATTTCAATCCACAAATATCCTGGTTATGTCCTCTGTATGTTTGAACAATGTGGTCACAGATGAAAACGTCATGATTGATTATAATCCCATCCAGCCTTCCTGTCGTGAGAATAGGACCACTCCAAGCAAGTGCACCAACATGCTCATGATGACCTTTCAAGGATCTTAGCTACAATTGTATCATGTCAAATTTAGAGATTTCCATTACATTAAAATGAGAAAACCTTTGAAGAGACAAACAAGTTTTATTTACCTTTTTATCATAATGTGAATCCCATAACAGTACAACAGAATTATTCAACCCAATGGAAATTTTCCTCCCATCGAGTGCCCAACTAACGCTGGTAATAGGATACTCTTCTTCATCTACAATCAGAAGCTCAGATATAGAGCTATCAGAAGCATCCCACAAATATACAGTTTTGTCCAAGGCTAGGGAAAAAACATTGGTGGAACTCCAATCCAATAGATTCAAGTAATAATCATCCAGAAGGTTGGGTGCAACCAGCGTTCTATCTGGAGACTACAATCAAAATGAATAAGTTAAATTACTAGGTGGGGAAAAAATACGAAGGATAATGATTCTCATATAGGCATATCCAGTGTACTAATAACAGAAGCCACAAATACTATGTAGTTTATCTGGTGCCCCAAGAGCATATCAATGGTTTTGAAAAAATAAATGGGATCATGGCTCTGTCTGCGATGGGATACTTAAATGTACTAAAATGATTTCTAACACCATTCTGTAAAAATTTTTTTCTTTAGAAATTGGAATGGTTGTGGTAGCAAATTCAACGTTGCAAATGAAAAAGAAAAGAAAAAAATCTGTGTAAAACATTCATTGAGATAGGATAAGATGCAATGAAAAATACAATCAAGGGTTTTGTTTCAATAATGAGTAAACATCAATGGATTTTAGGATGTGATTATGGAATGACAAGTGAAAATGACTATAATTTTTTTTATAAAATCCAAGCCTTACCTAAGGAATATATCTGCGTGCTCTTCTAGAAATAGGGAGATTAGCCAGCACATTTTCTTGTGAAGCCTAGGAAACAACTGATGGTTTTCCATTAAAAAGAAAGAATTCTTCTATTGTCATCAGCAACACCAACATTATTCAATAAAGTGGCTGCCATCTCCTTCTTGTATGCTATTTTGGAAGGGGACGGGGAAGGATAGAGGGCATGGGTATCGCCATTGTCCTTTTTCTTCTACATGAGCATGAATCTAGCTACCTCCAAATCGATGGATCCTCTTGCCGAGATAAATCTATCGCTCTGTGATAGAAAAAACAATAAAACCAAATCTTGATTCACAGTTCCAAATGAACATCCCAAAAGAGGGTTTCAACTGAAAAAACGTTTGATGGTTAAGGTTGATAACCTATTCCTCCCAAGCCACATTTCACTGTAATAGCCCCATTTCATTGTAACAAACATAATTGAGGGAATGACATATTTGCAACATAGAAATCATCTGTTAAAAAATTGAGAGAATGCATACACTGTGTTTATTCATTGAAGCACCATGTTTCTGCGAAGGAAAGAGACATCACTTCTCTGTGGAAGGTCTGTTGGAATTCATTGAACTGCAAGACAATTTCATTACTCCTACTCTAGAAAAATAACCAGACAAAACACAATGTATGAAAAACCATAAACATGCCTAAATTTAATCTTGCAAAACAAAAAAATTCAATAGTTGCAAAGGAATTTGAATTGTAAAAGCTAGGTTTCCTCAAGGAATGAGGATTTCTCATTCTACAAAAATAAATGAAAAAAAATAGTAGTTCCAAATGAATTCCAATTCTAAAAATTGCGGTTCCTCAATGTATGAGGATGTATGGTTCTCCAAAATGTTAGCCCAGTATCAGAAACCCCTGGTATCTTTTGGCATTCTCCTTGCCCAAGAGCAAAGCTATCTGCAGAATAAGGAAAACCAGGTCAATTGATGATGGCATGAGGATGAGCTAAACTGTGAAGAATTTAAATATTAGATAGTTTTAGGCCAATGGCCATAAAGCGAAACTAGATGTAGCATCTTGTGTTTCTTATTCTGAGCATTTTCATTATTTTTTCTTACATGCATCCCAACATTTCTCATACTAACTAAGAATGTACAATGGAAAGTGCTTCGACTCTACCAATATCGCGTTGTTGAGTGATTCAGGAGCATCTAACTCGGAGTAGACAAAACACATGCTTATTTGTCTCACTGTTACACGTGTTTGTGGACAGGTTATTAGACCTGTAATTAATTTTCTTTTATTATTTATTATTTGGAAGAGAACAGTAGGATTAGGGAAGTACATTGTTTTTGTAGACTTAATTAAAAGTTTTTTTTAATATAATCTGGAAATGTAGTTAGATAGGGCGATTGTTAGTTTCAACCGAAAAAAAAACAGAACTGTTACCTACAGTAGTATAAATAGTAGAAAGAAACATACTGTAAGTTTCGATTTCCATCAGAGAGAGAATGCAAAAAAAAGACAGAAAAAAACTTGAGAACCATCTGTAACCAGTAAATTCTTTGAGCCAGTTTATTTTTTTATATTAGATTATTGCAAAGTGAATTTTTATCTCCCTACTGTTATGTGCACAACACTTTAATTTGAGAATGTAAACAGAATTAAGTTGGGAAAAGAGAAATTGTGTCCAGGTGAAAGAAAACCTTTCATGTTATCAACAGGGTTACGAAGATAATGAAAAAGTTTACACAGGCATAAAGATCAGAGTTGTTTTCTCGACGAAATAGAACCAGCAAGCATTTACAAACAGTATCAGTTAAGTTCGCATACATAGAAATAAATTTCAAAGTTTTGTTACTAGAATTTCTAGAATAGCCACTTGAAGAGTCTGAAAAATATTTAGAAACTGTCCAGAAGAGAGACAAAAGATTGAGCAAATAGTCGAATGAGGGTTCAAAACCAAAAAGCACAACTTCAGCGAAATGGCGAAACCCCAAGGTGAGAAACTGTAAAATATGGAGAGGATTGACAAGAACTATATAATTTGACGTAGTATCGGTACTGCAACATACATGAAATAAGAACGTTTGTTTCCATTAATAAATTACATCGACAAGTTCGACAGCAGTCCAGAGATTGACAATGGACATACAAACCCTAAAGCTACAGAAACATATTGAAGGAATCGACCCTACCCATAGGGTTTCGTTGCTGAAGGAAGGAACAGCCAGGCTTGCAAACTGGAAAGGGCCTGCAACACCAATAAACTGCTCGATATTAGAACCCCGAGGCAGTTTGCTTATGTGCAGTCAAACTATCAAGAACGAGCGTGAAAATTGAACAGAAAAGTCACAGTGGAACTTAACAGGGAGGTCAACTGCTGAGTAGAGATGAATACCCCAGTTTGGAACTGACAAAGCCTACTCATGAAGGAGCTGGAATGATTAGAGGTCTCAAACAAAATCAGAAGGGTTTAAAACAAGGAAAGATTTAAATACCTGTGTTTTTATTTTAAGTTGAAGGCGGCCACAAGAGATCTTGACAGTCCAAACCTGGAGTGGATTTGATCACAGAAAACCATACAGTTAGAAGATAAGTGCGGAAAACAAAAACTCAGCTGTGAAAAACAATTGAAATAACAAGAAACTACCCCGGAGAAATTACCATACAGACAGAAGGTAACGAGTTGCCATCACAGGGTTTGACAGAGACCCTTGTTCAAAGAGACCGCATAACGGGAGCAGAAAAGGATCTTTTTGACAGAAGGGTGGATGAATTTCATCGCGCAAAGATGCAGAGAAGCACTGATAAAACCCTCAAGGAGCTCTGAAAGATTGATGGAGTTCGAAAACCTTTCCTCCTAATTCAGTTGGCGAGAGAACAAACATAGTCAAAGTATCATTTGCACAACTCGAAAGAGTGGTGCAAAAGTA
Organism: Pinus albicaulis; assembly: GCA_034641835.2. Taxonomy (NCBI): domain Eukaryota; kingdom Viridiplantae; phylum Streptophyta; class Pinopsida; order Pinales; family Pinaceae; genus Pinus; species Pinus albicaulis. Next base: position 1,600,570,213 of record CM076580.1, read on the forward strand.
GGGATAAGGGTCAATTATTACACCATATCACAAGGATAGGTTCGTAGCTACGGAGGTGATATAACACATCATTCAAAAATTCCACAAGTACTCCAAATAAACATTATCTAATCCGTTGTATCACATTACCATTTATTTTTCTTTCAGTTATTACCAGTGACTTGGTAGGTTGTTAGTCAATTAAATTAGCACATTAAAGTTCAGTTTGAAATCTGTGCATCGCCACTTGTTAACGAGGGCTGGGCCACATCATTTTTGGTATCAGAGCGGGATTGTGAACAGTGAAAATGGAGGTTGGTAGACTAGGACGAGGAAGGGGGAGAGCTAATCGTAGAGTAGCAGACGAAGGATTGAGGGAGGAAATTCGTATTTTGAATGAGCGATTAGCAACAGTAGAGGCTGGAAGGAGAAGAGACCCTAAAGGAGGGGATGACAGTGACGAAGAGGTTGTAGAAGCGACAGATGGTTTTGAAGGATAGGGACTTGAAATTAGATTATTGAGGTAAGTTTTGTTATCAAGTAGCAAGCTGAAGCATGAGCTTTCTACTTTTGATGGGAATTTATCAGCAGATGTGTTGCTGGATTGGCTTAGTGAATTGAACAAGTATTTTGATTATGAAGAAATCAACGAAGATAAGCAGGTAAAATTCACTGCCACCAAGTTGAAGGGACATGCGTCCTTGTGGTGGGATAGTGTTCAGGCGGAGAGGAAAAGGCTGAATAAACAGCCTATAAATAAGTGGGTTAGGATGGAGGCCAAGATGAAGGATAAATTTTTTGCCCAAGGATTACCAGATCATGCTATACAGGCAGGTACAAAATCTGAGGCAAAGGGGGTTAACTGTTAAAGAGTACATGAAAGAATTCTACAGGTTGAATTTGAGAGATGGATATATAGAAGACACCCCCGAAAAGACAGCAAGGTTTGTAAATGGCTTGAGAGGGGAGATACTGGATGAAATCAGTATTCTCTCACCCAGAACTATAGATGAGGCATATCAGTGTGCCTTGAAAGTGGAAGAGAAAATAACCAAGAAGCAGAATGCCAGAAGAGGAGGAGGATCTGGCAGAGGTAAAGGAAAGGTTTTTGGCAGGGGTAGAGGCACAAATCCCAGTGAAGAAGGCATCAGTTCCAAACCTGCAGGAACAGTAGAAAAAGACAATAACACCAGAGGGGGACGACCATACCAGCAGGGGAGAGGTAATGGTCGGGGTAGAGGAGCTGTCTAGTGTTATAGGTGCCATAAGTGGGGGCACAAGTCTTATGAGTGTCCTGAAGGGGAACCAGCAGGTGGTAGAGGAACCTATGTTGCCCAAATGGAGGAAGCAGAGGCACCACCCCAGGAGGTAGAAAATGCACCTGAGACAGGGGAAGCTTTGGTGCTGAATAAGGTGTTGCTGAAACTAGCCAAAGAAGTTGGAGAACTGGATCAAAGAAAAGATTTATTCCGGTCAGTTTTCAAATCACAGGGAAAGTGTTGAAAAATGATAATTGACAGTGGGAGTACAGATAATTTGGGGGCCACAAAAATTGTGGAGAAGTTGGTTCTGAAAAGGTTGAAGCACCCCACTTCATACAAAGTGTCATGGCTACAAAAGGGACATCAACTGTTAGTTGATGAATAGTGCGAAGTAGAATTTCATATTGGCAGGTACAAGGACAAGATTATTTGTGATATTATGCCAATGGATGTGTGTCAGATACTGTTAGGGAGACCTTGGAAATATGATAGGAAGGTGGTTCATGATGGAAAGACAAACTGTTACAAGTTTTTCAAAGATGGGATTAAGCACACACTTGTACCCATCAAGGAGGAAGATACAACAAAAGCTAGTGGAGTTAAAGCATTACTGGTGGGTGGAAAAGAATTCTTGAAGCAGATCGAAGATAATGATGTAAATTTTGCTGTTGTGAGGAGGCCAAATACGGTGATACTGCACACAAATATCACAGATCTACCAGAGGAGATTCAGGACATGTTACATGACTTTGGTGATATCATAGTGGATGATCTTCTAGACGAATTGCTTCCTAAGAGAAGCATCAATTATTGCATTGATTTTAGACCAGGAGCTAGTCTGCCAAATAAGGCAGCTTACCGTATGAGTCCTAAGGACAACAAGGAAATTAGGAAGCAGGTGCAGGAATTGCTAGATAAAGGGCTGATCAGGGAAAGTATGAGCCCCTGTGTAGTTTCGACAGTTTTGGCTCCAAAAAAAGGTGGAGAGTGGCAAATGTGCACAGACTCAAGAGCTATTAACAAGATTACTATTAGGTACAGGTTCCCATTGCCACGAATGGATGACATGATGGACTGTTGAGCGGAGCAGCATACTTTACGAAGATCGATCTGAAGAGTGGTTACCACCAGATCCGAATCTGGGAAGGGGATGAATGGAAAACAACCTTCAAGATGAATGAAGGGCTGAAAGAGTTCATTGGGATGTTTGTAATTGTTTATTTGGATGACATTTTGATTTTCAACAGGATGAAGGAAGAACACTTCCGACATGTTCGAAGTGTATTGAGGAAATTGCAGCAGAATAGGCTACTCATAAATATGAAAAATTGTACTTTTTTTAGCAGGAATCAGTTTATCTGGGTTTTGTGATTGCAGAAAATTAATTGAATATGGACCCAAAAAAGGTTGCAACTTTAGTTAGCCGGCCATGCTCGAAGAATCTATTTGAAGTTCGAAGCTTTAATGGATTGGAAAGTTTTTACAGAAAATTCATCAGGGATTTCAGTGGGATCTGCGCACCCATGTTGGACAAGATCAAGAAGGAAAATCAACCTTTTTGTTGGACAGAAGCAGCAGAGAAAAGTTTTCAGGCTCTTAAAAAGAAGATCACTGAGAGACCAATTTTGAGGTTGCCTGACTTTAACAAACTCTTTCAAGTTAGTTGTGATGCCAGCGGTACAACCATTGGGGCAGTACTTAGCTAGGAGGACAGGCCGGTCGCTTATTTCAGTGAGAAGCTGAATGAAAGTAGGCAAAAATACTCAACCTATGATAAGGAATTTTATGCGGTCGTCCAAGCATTAAAGCACTGGAGACACTACTTATTAGGTAATGAGTTTTTTTTATTTTCTGATAATTCTGCATTACAGTATATTATGCAGCAGCATAATTTGGACCATAAGCATGCAGAATGGGTTGAGTATTTGCAGAGTTTTACGTTTGTGCTGAAACATATTAGTGGGCAGGCCAACAAGGTGGCAGATGCGTTGAGTAGAAGAGCTTTTCTCCTACAGGAAAGCACAATACAAGTGTTGGTTTTTGAGAATTTGAGGGATTTGTATTAGACAGATACATATTTTAAGGAGGCCTATGAGGCTTGTCAAAATCCTTTGCTGAGAAATAATAGCCCATGGTTGGACTATAATTTGTAGGAAGGATTATTGTTTGGGGGAGGAAAGTTATGCATTCTCGACTGTTCAATAAGAGAGAACATTATTCTGGAAAATCACAGTGGAGGTCTAGCCGGACATTTTGTCATAGACAAGATATTATCACAGATTGAGAATTTTTATCACTGGCCAAAGTTACGATGGGACGTGCAGAGGTATGTAAGCAGATGTAAAATGTGTCAGTTAGCGAAGGGCTGCAATTAGAATGCAAGACTTTATATGACACTGCCTATTCCGAGTAGACCATGGGACTCAGTAAGTTTGGAATTTGTCTTGGGTTTGCCTAGAACACAGCGGGGTTTTGATTCAGTGATGGTGGTAGTGGATCGGTTCTCGAAGATGGCGCATTTTATACCCTGCCGAAAAACTAGTGATGCCACTCACGTAGCACACTTGTTTTTCACAGAGATCGTCAGACTACATGGCTTGCCGAGGTCCATTATTTCTAACAGGGATGTGAGGTTCACCGAACATTTTTAGCGTACCCTGTGGAAGAATTTGGACACTCAGTTGCAATTCAGCTCTGCTTATCACCCACTGACTGATGGGAAAACGAAGGTGGTGAACAGGAGCTTAGGAAACCTGCTACAGAGTTTGATAGGTGAAAATTCTCAGATGTCGGATCGCATACTTGCCCAAGCGGAATTTTCTTATAACGACTCACCAAATCGTAGCACAGGTTACAGTCCTTTTCAGGTCTTGTATGGCATGCATCTTCGCGGAGTGCATGAGCTATGGGACTTGGGGAAACTTGAAAAAAGAAATGCTGATGGGGAATATTTTTCCCAAGCAATGAGTGACTTACATGAGCAGGTGAAATCAAAATTGCAGGACAACAGTCAAAATTACAAACAACGGTCAGATTTGAAAAGGCGGGAGGTTCAGTTTAATGTCGGAGATGAAGTTCTTGCACACTTGCGCAAGGAACGTTTTGCTAAAGGGGAATATAACAAACTGAAATTTAAAAATATTGGTCCCTACAAAATTATTCGCAAGTTTTTCGCCAATGCTTACGAATTACAGTTGCCACCAGGGATAGGCATTTCACTCATCTTTAATGTGGTAGATCTGTTTCCATATACTGCTAGTCCTGAGGACGACAGGGCAGCATGGCCAAAATGGGACACCCAACTTGACGAAGGTTCTTGGGTGAGACAGATGCCTACGGCACAACCCCTTGAGATCGAGAGCATTCTCGACACACAGGTAGCCAAGCGCACACGCAGGAAGGAGTATCTATAGTACTTGGTCAAGTGGAAGAACCGTCCAATTGAGGACATTTCATGGCTTGACACGGCGCAAATACAGAAGGCTGGCTATTCGATTGAAGATATCATGGAACATAGCCATGAATTTTTGTTACCCTGGGAGCCTGATGCAGGAGCATCTAACTCGGAGTAGACAAAAGACAGGATTATTTGTCTCACTATTACACGTGTTTGTGGATAGGTTATTAGACCTGTAATTCGTTTTCTTTTATTATTTATTATTTAGAAGAGAACAGTAGGATTAGGGAAGTATATTGTTTTTGTAGACTTAATTAGAAGTTTTTTTATATAATCTGGAAATGTAGTTAGATAGGGCGGTTGTTAGTTTCAACCGATAAACCAAAACAGAATTGTTACCTACAGTAGTATAAATAGCAGAAAGAAACATACTATAAGTTTCGATTTCCATCAGAGAGAGAGTACAAAAAAAAAAACAGAACAGAACTTGAGAACCATCTGTGACCAGTAAATTCTTTCAGCTAGTTTATTTTTTTATATCAGATTATTGCAAAGTGAATTTTTATCTCCCTACTGTTATGTGCATAGCACTTTAATTTGAGAATGTAAACATAATTAAGTTGGGAAAAGAGACACTGTGTCTAAGTGAAAGAAAACCTTTCATGTTATCAACAGGGTTACGAAGATAATGAAAATTTTTACATAGACATAAAGCTCAGAGTTGTTTTCTCGATGAAACAGAGCCAGCAAGCATTTACAACAGTATCAGGTAAGTTTGCATACACAGAAATACATTTAAAAGTTTTGTTACTAGAATTTCTGGAATAGCCACTTGAAGAGTCTGCAAAAGATTTAGAAATTTTCCAAAAGAGAGACAGAATATTAAGCATATAGCCGAATGAGGGTTCGAAACAAAAGAGTACAACTTCAGTGAAACAGCGAAACCCCAAGGTGAGAAACTGTAAAATCTGGAGAGAGATTGATAAGAACTATATAATTTGACACAGTATTGGTACTCCAACATACATGAAATAAGAACGTTTGTTTCCATTAATAAATTACATCGACAAGTCCGACAGCAATCCAGAGATCGACAACGGATATACAAACCCTAAAGCTACATAAACACAGTGAAGGAATCGACCCTACCCATAGGGTTTCGTTGTTGAAGGAAGGAACGACTAGGCTTGCAAACTAGAAAGGGCCTGCAACACCAATAAACTGCTTGATATTAGAACCTCGAGGCAGTTTTCTTATGTGCAGTAAAACTATTAAGAACGAGCATGCAAATTAAACAGAAAAGTCACAATGGAACTTACTAGGGAGGTCGAGTGCTGCATAGAGACGAATACCTCAGTTTGGAACCGACAAAGCCTGCTCATAAAGGAGCTGGAACGGTTAGAGGTCTCAAACAAAAGCAGAAGGGTTTAAAACAAGGAAAGAGTTAAATACCTGTGTTTTTTTTTTAAGTTGAAGGCGGCCATAGGAGCTCTTGACGGTCCAAACCTAGAGAGGAGTTGATCACAAACAACCATACAGTTAGAAGACAGAAGCGGAAAAAAATCACTCAGCTGTGAAAAAAAATTGAAATAACAAGAAACTACCCCAGAGAAATTACCATACAGACAGAAGGTAACGAGTTGCCATCGTAGGGTTTGACAGAGACCCTTGTTCGAAGAGACCGCATAACGGGAGCGAAAAAGGATCTTTTTGATAGAAGGGTGGATGCATTTCATCATGCAAAGACACAGAGAAGCACTAATAAAACCCTCAAGGAGCTATGTAAGATTGACGGAGTTCGAAAACCCTTCCTCCTAGTTCAGCTGGCGAGAGAACAAACACAGTCGAAGTATCGTTTGCACAATGCGAAGGAGTGGCGTGGAAGTTGGGATAAGGGTTAGTTATTACGCCAGATCAAAAGGACAGGTTCGTAGCTACGGAGGTGATATAACACATCATTCAAAAAATCCACAAGTACTCCAAATAAACACTATCGAATCCGTTGTATCAAGTTACCATTTATTTTTCTTTCAATTATTACCAGTGACTTGGCAGGTTGTTAGTCAATTAAATTAGCACATTAAAGTTCAGTTTGAAATCTTTGCATCGCCACTTGTTAACGAGGGCTGGGCCACATCATTGAGCTTCACATCATATCTGGAACAAAATCAAATAAAACATTTTAGTATTCCCCATATTTGAAAAATCTAAAACCCTAAAACCCATAAGTTTTCAAGTCAGAAAACGCTCACTTGTTCAAAAAATCCTTGTCTACAACAACAGAGATGTCCAACAGAGGGTTGCCCATGCCAAAGAGCACACCTTTCATAGCCATTTCCCGAATCTTAGTAGAATCGACTTTTGTGTTTTTTTCAAAAGTCGATTGTGAGATGCGTGTGTGCAATGAAGAATCCGTGCCTACAAGGAAGAATCCGTGTTTGCAATGAAGAATCCGTGAGTTATCATAACTGCATGGTAAACTAAATATTTGCAACTACCTTTTCCTTTTCATCCAACGACTAAATATGTTTTAATCGTCTAAAATATAATTTAACGATTTCAGGTTATGACATGATGCATACAGGAGAGTTGTTTTCAAATAGTGATGCCTTATGACGTAATTATATAAAATAAGCTAAAAGAAGATAAATACATTTTTATTTTTTGGAGATAAAATAATATATATATTAATTATTTGAAAGTGTACATTATTATAATTATGTAAACTATGTTTATTAATAATTATTTTTATTATTAAATTATTATATTTAATTATTTGAAATCTACTTAAAATAGAATGCAATATTTATATCTAAATGATTCACATAGTAGAAATAGTCTAGGTGAATGCCAACAATTTTCTTTTGCATTTTTATTAATAGTGCTCTTTTTTATTTCTTAGAAATAATCATTAATAAAAAAAAATATTAAGTAATTTTATATAAATTTAATACTCTAAATTTAAAATATAGTTGTATTATTAAATTGTACTTTACATAATTTAACTTACAATTTATTATGCAGGTTACAATTAAAATGATGGCATGCAATGGAGTGCCATGGAGCACTGCCATTCGAGGTGTGCGTGCCTCATCTTCCATATTATTTATTTAATATACTTCTTTAAATTGAAACGACTCTTATTCAAATTCCATAAAACAAATTCAATACAAAAAGAAATGAAGTTCATTTAATAAGAAATCGAACAAATTGCGACATGTTGCAAGTTTCATTTCATAAACATGATATGTTGTGAAGGTTTATTGTTTCTTCACAATTTTCAATTTGATATCCAGGTTAGTACAATTTTTTGGTTTATTGGTTTTTTCCAAAATTTCAACGAAATTTCTTAAGTTTCATATATTTAATGGTATATAATAGATTGACTGGTAAGCAGGTACGGAGAGCTTCTATTTGATACCTGGGTTCAGTGCCATATATTTGGTCTTAAAGCTTTATTAAATTGTTCAGAGTGTGAATACAAAGTGGGAGGTATGTAAAACTAAGGCCCTCTTGTTTTGATAATCATGCTCAATGAGGAATGCAACTAGAGAATAGAAGGATGCAAAGATTGCAGATGTAAATTAGAATGAAAATTTTGGGCTGGGATTATAAGCCCCCTCCCCAAGCTTGGTTTGGGTCTTTCTTATAGTAGGTTCCCTCCCCCCATTGCTTGGTTTGTGTTTTTTTATTCTTATTGTCAAATGGTTCCAATGAAACTTACCAATGTTACCATTGTAGAGGTTTTTCATTTTTGTTTTCGTTCATCACATTTCTTAATTATTTTCCAAGGGCTCTACATTTGTGGAGACAAGCTTGAACGCATTTTTTTAAGGCTAAATGTAACAGTAAGATTCATTAAAATTGTTAGAAAGAAATGGTTTTAAAAGTTCCTCCCCTTTATAGTTTGTTATTGAATTTGCTACATAGATCCTCATTTATTTTTATATAGAGGTAGGACTAAGCCACATACAAAAAACAATTCATTAGTAATAGTAACATCAGCCCAAAAACACGAATTATGGTAAAAGGCGGAAAAAAAGAAGAATAAGTGATTTTTATCACTTAATTTTCTGTTAAAAAAAATATTTTTTCTCTAGTACATGCTTGGAATATATTTAAATATTACAATACTACTCATAGGAAAAACAAATTAATAAAAGGAGGGGTAGACCTTAATTAAAAAAATCAAAAGCGTAATACCCACTTGGGTGATATTATCGACACTATTGGTCATTTCAGAGCACTATTTACTTTTGAAGTGATTAACAAATTACACAAGGAACGATTATAAGATAGTCATTACTCTTGAAGAGTGTAGTATAACACATTTAGGAGAACTATCTCCTTTTGAATTAATTATCAAATTACACAAGGAATGATTACATGATAGTCATTTCTCTTCAAGAGTGTAGCGTAACACCCTGTTGAGCGATATTATCGATACTACTCGTCATTTCAAAGCATTATCTCCTTTTGAGGTAATTAGAAAATTACACAAGGAACGATTACATGATAGGCATTAATCTTTCATTTAATTGTATTAAATTCCTCATTGAAAGAACGTAGACATAACCACATTAAGGAAATCAAGGAAACCATTTGCAGTAAACCTTTTTTCAAGAAGATTCCTTTAGAGAAAGCTTATAGAGCACCGACCAGGATGAGGAGTAAGGCGAGTGCGACTTCATCGGAAAACCCTAGGTGTAGTTAACCAAGAGCTACCGTGCGCATAGTGGACATACTGGAACGAGATCAAAAAATAGGAAGTCGATTATCTTTGTAAAGGATCAATTCCGAGAAAAAAAAAAAAAAAAAAACATAGCCATAGCGAAATGGAACAAATTAAAACCCTCGTAGCTGGTTATCTGGCATTGCCTACCAATTTTGTTTTTCTCTATGGGCCGCTACAGGACTCCCCATTTCAGTCTGGCCTGGATGGCCTGATGGCCTGCGTCTTCGTTTTGGACCATTCTGGTCGATCGTGCACTGGTTAGTATCTTTTGTTTTTCTGTAGTCTTGGGCCTTGTGGTAATTCTGATGACTTTTGGATATCTTTTCGACTCTTCGCGGTTTCCTGTAGAGGGATCATGCTTATTCCTCCCCTCTGTCATGGTTTTCCCTATTCTTCTGTGCATAGGGTAGTTTCCATCCAGAGGTCTATGTATTGTATGATGGACTGTTTTACACATTAATATTAAAACAGCGCTTTTTTCTTTGCTGAACAAATTAAAACCCTCGTCACTACGAATTAAACATTGCATCTTACCTAATCAAGTTACTGGACTCGTTCCATGCCATAATAGAAGGATAAGTACACGAGTAAGCAATTTGAAAATAAGTGCAATCTCCAATGATTAAGAACGAACCAAGGATTAGGACATATGATTACCTAGAGAGATCACACATTCTAAAGGAAAGTACCAATGGGAATGAATTCTATGGGTAACCTTTTGGTTCACCAAACAATAGAAAACTCTCAATAAATGTTACATTATAACATAAAGGTGTGTTTTAAGACAATAGTTGAGACATTAGATAAAAACGAAATTGTGGATTGTCTTAAATATTGTCTTTAAGTGGTCTCAAATTATTGTCTTAATAAAATGTCTCTATTATATAACACAAGCATTATTGTCTCTTAAGAGACAATTTCATTTTTGTTTCTTATTAGAAAATTTCATTTATGTTTCTATAGAGACAATAGCATTTTTGTCTCTTTAGTGACATTTTTTGTCTTTAGAGATACAATAGTTGGGATTAAATACCCATTGGTTTTGTAGAGATTAATCATAAATATTGTCTCTCCAGACACAATAAAGACTTATATTTGAAACCAATATAATATCACTTTTATGTCTTGAGATAGAATATAAAACAATGAATCTAGAAAAATATCTCACCTTTTGAAACACATTGATATAAAAAGTATTTAATTACAAATAACCTACAATATCTTTGATTAATTCATGTTAGGGCACACTAGAATGGAACCACTCGACTGATGCTTATAATGCAAGTGTTGTTCCATTGAGGTAGCAAGGTTTAAATAATTTCTGTTAAAAAGTTTATTTTTTCTTTAGTGCATGCTTGGTATATGGCGAATGCCCTTAATTTTGTTAGTTAGTTTTCAAATGAAATAAAATTACAAACTTATTAATAAAAATTTAAATATATCTATCTATTCAAAAAAATTCTATTATGATTTTGTTCAAGGTTGCATGCAATACATTGGTATGTTTTTTAAGTGAGAGTAAATGAAATTAAGAAATATTTGTTCCTTTTAATCTATACTATGTTTTTTATTTTTTCCCTTTCCTTAGATGTTGCACTACTAGACCCTTTTGTTCTCTATAGCATTCTTCAGAACAATTTTGGCTAACAAATACTTTTTGCCTTTGCATATCATTCCCATGAGCGGAGGACTTGTTTTTTGGACAATGTTTTTTTGCATCTCATATGAGTCCCATTGGTAAAGGACTGCGGGATTCTATTTCTCCTTGCATTGTATATCAAAATACTATCTAGTGAAGTAATGATCACATTTTATTTTTGTGTTTATAAATAAAAAATAATAATAAATGTAATTATAATTTCAATAATTAATATGTATAATTAATTGACTGTTATTGTTGAGTAATTGATCTTTGTTTTTAATTTAATTGTATATGAAAATTTTGGAAATTGTTTTTTATATTTTTACCTTATTTTTAAGGTTAGTAAAATATCCATCTTATTTCTATTTAAGTTTTAATAAATCTATTATTTTTTATTTTTATTTGTTGGATACTTAGTGCAACTTGAAATTTATATAGTGCTATTAATAACAAACCAAGATCTATCTTAACCTTGGATCTATCAAGCACCCTAATAACCTTTTTGACCCCAATATATTCATTACATAGAAGTCAAAATCCACCCCAACATATTCATTATATAGAAGTCAAAATCCTCCAATCACACAAATATTTTTGTTATTTGTTGGCTTGAGATTGGATGTACTTCACTTGTATTTGTGACCACCTAATCATTATTGTTTCTATTGGCTCTTATAACACCTATAAATTTCCCCCAATGACCACTAGAAAAAAATATAGTTTTATTTTTTGGGATTTTATCACAAATTTTCATGGGAAAATAATGGTCACCTTTTTAAAAATCAAATAGTTGCAACCCATATAGGGAGAAAATGTAATTATGAGAGTTTTAATCTTCTAATTTTCTTAGAGTTTTTTTCAAACCCCCCTAGTGTTGAATCCCTTTGCATTTTCTTCCTACTTGTGTTGAATCATGATTTTAATCTTCTACTTTTATTAGAGTTTTCCTCACTCCCCTCTTCTCAATCTCTATATGGATACACTATTTTTATTTGCAATTTTCATTGCATACATGACAATATATCCATCCTATCTATGAATCTTATGTATTTTCTCACTGTAATTTTTATTTGCAATTTTCATTGAATACATGACAACATATCCAACCTATCTATGAATATTATTTCTTTTCTCACTGTAATTTCTGAGAGTTGTATGCTCTGACCGCATCTCTAAGATTGTTCTATATGTGAATAATCTACATCTTTTTATTTCTATTATAAATTATCAAAGCATAACTTGACACCTTCTCCATACTGTAAACTATTTGTTCATCACCTACGGTACTTTGAATATCCATTCATTCCATCAGAGAACTGTGTCTTGTGGAAAACCTTTCTCGCAATTTCAGTCACAACAAAATTTATTAGTAGTTACTAAATTACAGAAAAGACAGAAAACAACGGAAGCCTTACACATTGGACTTGATAGCATTCAACAACATCTATAAGGGTTTATCCTGGTGGGTTATAGCACATAAATGAGCTTGTTCATTGCTCAAAAAAGAATATTTAGGTATTAGGCATGCTAGTGCTAGAATATTTAGGTATAAAGACTGTTTCTTTTCCTTCACTAGCATAATATTTTGAGCATTACGAGGAGTTTCGTTGCTATTATCATCATATATAACTTCAATAAGAATAGTATAAACATCTATATTATTTTTTACCATTAATTAAATTAAAATACATACTATCAAGATGAAATTATATTTGTAAATATATATTTAATATTATTATGAATTTATGATTTAAATTATTAAATAATAAATTATATAAAAAATTTTAGAATTAATATTGATGCATGAGTGAGATTCATCGTCCAATCATGTAATAAAAATAATATATATTACTATATATTAAAGAATTTTTCTTTTCATTACCCTTCAATAAAGAATTATTATTATTATTTATTTCTAAATATTTATTATATATCTATATATATATATATATATATATATATATATATATATATAATACACGGTCAAGAGAAGCAAAAAACCGGCCAACCGAAAATGATAAATTATCTACTTCGGTCCCCGGTGAGAGAAAAAGACAAGCAAGGAGCTGCAACAAGCGACTAGAGAGCTGGAGAGAACTGACTACTACCCAGAATTGGTAGAGTCTTCCACTCGAAGTTTCTTCCCTTTCTTTTTGTTGACTTTAACCCAACCATCCTGGTGAGTATGTGCTTGGACAATTTTAAGATTGGAGTTCTCCAAATGAGGGACCTCCTTATCTGAATCAGAGGAGGCGGACTCATGAATACATTTCTGAGTGACGGTAGTATCAGGGGGGTGCTCTGGAGCATCGGTGGACAATTTCTTCGTCTGAGGAGCAAGATCTGATTCTACGTCACTCCCATCATCATCTTAGCTCGAGGATTCAGAGTCTACAGCAAGCGGCATGGTACAGGGAGTCCATATTTTGGATTTGGACTTTGTACTCTTTCCCTTTTTCTTTTTTTGCAGGGAGTGTGGGGAAAGATTTCTGCAGATGCCCTATTTGGTGACAATGGCAGAAACAGAATGCAATGTTCTCATAATCTAAGATCTGAGTCCATACTAAGTCACCAACCTTGATGATAATTTGGTTGGGAAAGCATTTTCTTATGTATACATCCACACATATTCTGGAATATCTGTAGAGAACTTGAAGTTCCCTATCATAATCTGCAGTAAAAAAGAAACCCAGGGCATCGCCCATGCATCTGTAGACTGCCAAATGCCATAGATGGACTGGTAAGTTGGGAAGCCTGACCCAGACAGATGTCCTGGTGATGACAGCTATAGCTGGGTCAAAATATGGGAACCATGGGGTTAAGAAGAGCCTAGCATTTCCCAAAAACCAGGGACCTTCCTCTAAGGCATGGTCATAATGATTAGAGTGATTGAACAAAACTATGAAGAATCCTTTTGAATAGAAGCTGACCTTGCATTTGCTAGTCCAGTTATCATGGATCCATTCGAAGAGATCCTTTGTTCACAGCCAAAGTCCATTAAATCTACAAATTATGGATCTTTCTACAAATTTTTGAAGATATTCTACGAGAGCTGGATGGGAGATCTCAACAGAAGGAACTTCATCCAACTTGTCAACCAGAAAAGGCTGGGGTTTGGGGGCAGGGGGTTTGGGGTTCTGAGAATGTACAACATCTTTGTATGAGAAAGTACGGGCTGAAGAAGACTGTCCAGCGGCACCTCCTCTCAAACGAAGGGTGAAAACAATAGAATCATTTCTGTTAATGCTGTAAACTGAGAGGGGAAGAAGGTCCTCAAGTTTTTTACCTTGGAAAAGAAGTTTATGGTGTACCGAGGGTATCCCAGTCTGACGTTCTAGATTTAGCTTAAGATTCTGAACCAGATCTGAAGAAGAAACCCATTGCAAAATTATTTTTCCAGAGAGCTTCAGGATTTGGATCTGAAATGAGGCAAGGTGCCTTTTAAAAACTAGATCTATGCGGAAACTTAGGGCTTTTCTGCTTGTGTAGACATCTTCATTCCTCTACGTAAATAAGTTGTGAGGGAGGGGAATGGCTTCGGACCAAATCCGGAACCCAACAATATTGCCGCAAGGGGTAGCGACTAGAGCCACAGCCAGGGCTGTGGTCGATTTTTTCAGTGAGGCTCATTTTTGCCAAAGCACCTGAACCCTCCAAGCTGAAGGTAGTCACAAGGAGGCATGGATCAGGTAACCAGAGCTGGACTCCACTGGGCTCTGCATCAAGGCTTATCTCTGGAGTGCTGAGAACCCCTGTTTCATCACCATCGACAACATCCTCACAGAGGAAGGTGAAGACGGCGAGGAAAGGTAGTGTAGGAGCTGGAACCGCATATTCGCTAACGGCAGCGGCAGAGCTGAACATAACCCTAGCGGCAGCCATTTTCTCGAGTTCTCCAAGGAAACCCTATTCGCCAACTCAGGAATTGATTAATAAAAAAAATATTATTATTGTTAATATTAATAATGTTAATATAATATAGTTATTATTAATCTATAATACTATTAATATATTGATACATTAATATAATATAATTAATACAATTTATATGATCATTGCAACCTATATTAATAAAATTTCAAATGTTAGATCTAAGACATTTGTGATCCATAATGTAGATAAATGTCTTTCGGATTAATCACATCATTAGGATTTGGTCGAAGTTTTGAACCATCTAATGTGGTTCATCCTCAAAAAAATGTGAAGAAGTAAATCGATCTCATTGAATAAATAGTAAGGATGCGTTGTTTTCTGATGATAGCTGATCAAACTAGCAATTACAAAAACTAGTCGTTATTTAGTTAATTAGTTGGGAAGTTTAAAATATTTAAAATTATTTTAAAATATTATTTAGAAGTGTCAACAAATGATAAAATAATTTAGCAAAACTGATTAAATTATAAAATTAATAAGGAGAAGGGGTAAGTACTAGTATAGGGAATAATATTAAAATATTGAAGCTATAAAGAGAAGTTAAAAAAACCGTGGGGGTTGAATGAATAATATAAAATAATATAAAAAGGAATTATAAAATTAATAAGGAGAAGGGGTAAATATAGGGAATAATATTAAAATATTGAAGGTATTACGAGAAATTAATAAAAAAAGGGGGGTGGTGAGGGGCAGCGGGGTTAATGAATAATATAAAAAGGAAATATAAAATTAATAAGGAGACAGGGTAAATACTAGTATAGGGAATAATATTCAAATATGGAAGCTATTAAGAGAAATTAAAAAAAAAAAAAAAGAGGAAGAAGAAGAAGAAGAAGGAGGAAGGGTGTTGGGGAGGGGGGGTGGGGATGGGGTAGAGAATAAAATATAAAAATATAAAAATGAAGAATTATAATAATTTTCAGTGAAATTTGAGAGTGGGAAACATATAAATATAGCTATATATATATATATGATTTAAAATCAAAATAATAATATAGTACAAGGGATAATATCCAACAAAATGAAAATGCATAAAAACATAAACTAGAGAAAAAGAAAACAAAGATACAAAAGGAAAAGGGGGAAAAAACCAAAAAAAAGGGAGAAGAATCAAACCAGAGGCACATGAAAACACCGCATGGGGGGAATAATCAAATAGAGAGGGCTAGAGTCCAGCTCTGACTTAATTTCCACCCATCATCCCTATTGATATTTTTAGGATGTCTCTTAATTTCAATAGTCTTCCATCATATTTATATGATGGAAGTGATCCACCTTAGCAATGAATTTGGAATCTTCAACACAAATAGGGTCACATAATTTCCCATCATGCTCCACAAGAGCAGAAGTGCGGGATCTACTATGACTAATGTCTACAGGATGCTCATGGATTCTCTGTCTAATGGATCTACGAGTTTCCCCAATATAGGGAGTACCACATGAGCAAGGAACTAAATAAATACCTTTCATGTCCTTGGGGTCTATAGGGTCCTATTGAGGCCTTAGAAATATATGGCAACAACAAGGGGGATAACCACCCGGTCCGGACCTTAAGATAGTTCCTTTTTTGTTTGGGATAGTGGCTCTAACTGGATATTATGGGACCATTTTCCCAGGGTTGGTTTTTTGTTTTGATTGTTGGATTTCTCTCAAAGGATTTGCATAAAGAATTACTAAAACCTAAAACAAATTTATTCTAAAATGAAAAACTTTGAATTTAAGTCTAATTTAATCTAACCTGGGATAATATTGATGTGATCTAGAATGATATCTATTTAATATATGATGATTAATATCATCACAGATTTAATAGAATTAATACTTTGTAAGATGATTCTCTTGAAAAAATAGTTAATCAAAAGAAAATGAAAAACATATCACATATATCTGATGACTATATATAAAACAAACCAATTTCTATCTTTACATCATACAATAGTGCAACTTGATATTTCAGAAAAAAATAATTAATTTCATATATAATTCATGGATGCTGGATTCATCACTAATATTGAAGAACATAATTAGCATACATGATAATAGTACCAAATGTGTAGTGCCCTGTTTATCTGATCAGTGATAATAGGCCACATTCAATTCTTCTACCAATAAGTCTTTCAAAGAATACAAAAGTGCATCAATAGTGATCAACACAATCATATATAACTGAAAAGGCCATGTTCCATTATTTTATTAAGGCATCCACAAACTTACTTACAATTAAGCATTCTTTGCAAATGTTCTCGATAAAATTCTGGACCCTTCTCTAAATGCATGAGAAGGGTTTAAATACTAAACTAAATACAAAATAAAATTAAATTATTACAAAAATGTAGAGGAGGTTTCAAACAACCTTTCTCTAAAAACTTAACTTAAACAATAATCTAAGAACTTTGAACTAACAATCCTGGTTTTGTGAATCCTGCCCTTCATTCTGAGTGTGATCACGAAGTTGAAAAATGTATAGCATTGCTTTAAGCTGAGCTAGTTGTGATATCTGTGATCGAATTTGTCCCTTGAAAATAGCGTTTGAAATTACTGACTGAGATATTTTTGCCGAATCTGTAAGAGGCTGAAGAGTTTGATGTTGATGGTAAGGTTTGATTAGAAAATTCCAGTAATTTTCCTGATCAAACTTATTAAATTTTTTGATTATTTCCTCTTGTGTATCTGCTCTCTTTCTCCACTTTATTTCTACTTCTCTTGTTCCTGAAAACACATCAGACGTGTTTTATTTAATAAGTTCTTTTTTCAACAATTGATCACATATAGACAAATAGTCTCATTTAATTTCTTAGACGCCTTGGTCACTGCTTTCTCTAATTGATTAATTTATGCTCTCCATTCTGCGAATAACAATTCCTTGTGAAGCTTATCTATTTGTGGTATATTAGCTTATTTTCCTCTATCTGAATTTTTCCACTGAATGTGTTCTTCGATTCTCTTTTCAATTCTTTCACATTCCGTTTCACAGATTGCTATACTTTCAAATGGACTTGGCTTTCTTGTCTTTTAACTGCTTTATCTCTCGTTCTTCCACTTTGGCTTCCTTTTGTTTCAAAAATACTCTAACCTCAGTAGCTTTATCGACAGTAGCAGTAGCATATTCCCCTGCATATTGTGATAACTTGGTTAGATGTTTAGTGGGATCATTTGAGGAATCCTTCCAAAGTACATTAAAGGATTCATCTGTTGGTTTTGGAGTTGTTTCATCAATCCTTCTTCTTCTATTTCTTTTGACCACAGCCTTGTAGCTAGGACTGTAAAAAATGTCTAATGAAGGAATATATTCAATGTGTAGAACTATCTGATCTGTAGGGTAGGTCGGTATGATTTATTTTTCATGTACTATTGTAACTCTTTGTAGCAGATTGACAGTCTCAACCATTTTCTATGAAGGTTCTCACGTTTGAAAATTTGATGCTTGATCAGTATTGGGATTTTCTTTGGGAGTCCTTATTGCTTTGGAAAATTCTTCCCATTCACTCCTCAGATCTTTTTCTTGAGATGGCTTGGACTGATCTAACATGCTATGAGTATGTTGAACTATTTTCGAATTTTATTTTGTCCCATTGTTCCTTGCTGTGTCCATCACTTCTATCTCTTGAATAATTTGGTCAATTTATAATTTTTTTTTCTAAGATTCGGATTCATTTTCAGATTGATCTGAATTATCAGACTGTTGCTGTGATTGACCCAATTCATTTTCAGATATATCTTTCATTTCATCATATAGACTAACACTTGGAGTGTGTTTTTCATCTTCAATGGTCAAAAAATTAAAAGGAAAATTTTCTAGTCTCTTGTTTCTAAATGTTTGGAAAGCTTAATCATCTTCTTGACTTAATTGACTAGAAACGTATTTGGTAATATCAGAGAAATTTTCCATGCCTTGGAAGAAGTCATTAAATTCATCTTTTTCCTTTACAAAAGGCTTCATTTTTAGCTCTGCAATGAACTTTTTAATCACATCATTGGGATCATATAATCTTCCTGGGATAAATGCCAATTTCAACAACTGAATCTTGGGAATGTCTTTGTATGTATGGCCAATATTAGTCAGAGAAAAGGTGCCACACTGTAGAGAGAAAGTAGGCAAAATAACCTTTTTACCATCCCTTAACTACTTTGTGACACTATTGACAAGATGATATGCTATTTCTTTTACAAGTAATTTATCTGGAACATAGTAAGGTAAAAAATGGGGAGAAGCATAACTCCCAAATACTCTAATATATGTGAACTTTTCTTCGAAAAAACATTTAGCTACGGGAAGAATATCTACATTATCTTCTTTAGAAACCCTAGAAGCCTTTTTGTTGAAAATCATCTGATGCATGGGCAATATGACTCCGTAGCAGATTTTATAGAAGTGTAAGTGGAACTCAGAATCCCAGAGTTCTCTATGGTAGATATGAATCGGGGTAGGGTTTTTGGTTGTCTATTTCCAACCCATGGTAGGAAATTTAGAAGTAAAACAAATGGCTTCCATGACATAAGAAGAAATATAAAATGGAGGTATTTCTTTGAGCGAAATACTTCTTTTATTCATATATTCAGTGATATGCTTGGCTAGGTAATTGGATAGAATGTCTGCCCAATTTAGGATAGATGAATTTATGATTGCGTTAATTAGGGGAACCCAATCTCTTGAAAATCTAGTACTGTCAGGTTTGGAAAATATTCTACACAACATACCAGTGGCATAGCAATAAGGATTAGGAATTGATGCAATTGGATACATACCAGACTTGTCTTGCTTTAATTTCCCTTCATTGTCCTTCCTTTCATGGATGACTTTGATAGGATCTGGATGTTTTGCTTTGAAAGAATGCACATACTTATTGTCGTACTTTTTCTACAGGGTTGGTAAATGATACATTACTGCTAAATCCTCTGCTTTGAAAGAACCCATAATCTCTCCTCTCGATTTCTTGAAAATTCTATCTTCAATGTTTAAGTGGTCAATTTCCCACTTAACAATGTCTGTATAAGGAAGAATATTTGGTCTCACCACTATCCTGTGAACGTGCAAGCTTGCAACATCAAAAAGGGTTGCATCAGAGGTAGAATCAGTGCCTGTAGCAAAAACTTTGTTTATCACCCTTGGTCCTTCATCTTTGAAGAGTTTATACATTGCCTCCCATGATGAAATACCACAGTCTTTGTTGCAGACGGTGTCTGAAAATAATGAAGACATATCTTCATCTTCTGTGCATGATGTTTGAGAGACTTCCTTGCCTCTTTTTCTCATTTTGAACTTCTTCAACCAAGTAATTTATTTCTTGAGAGCAAAGAGAATTTAAAATATAAAGAGTATCATAAGAGTAAATCAATAATTTATTTCTAATGCACACGAAAAGATGTCAATCTATCAATCATATTTCATAATTCCTACTTTAATATTTCACATGGCCTCGCACGTAAGATCCATCAATCGTTTTAAATTTGTTAAGATCTTAAATTATATTTGATATGACACAAGTTGCTTTCACACGCTGAATTCATTTAATACGAAAATCACAATCATTCCTTATAATATTTGTCGATGCTTAACCCTTAAAGGTTGCAAAATGCGATCTGCGCAAATCGCTGATCACAAATTTTATAAGATAGCCTTTGAGTATATATTATAAGTTGCGCGCAATGCGAATTGCAAAAACTTAAAGTGGACACGATCGCGAAGGATTTTATAATTACTAGTTTATTTGCTTGTTGAGTCTGTGGGTATCACAACTTATACTATTTGTTTCTTAAAGATTTATTGATTAAATAAAGTGCGATGTGAAAAGGAAGAATAAAACGATGATTTTAATGTTTTTACAAGGTTTTTTAATTTATTTCTTCGAAAAGGCTTCGAGCGCATTTCGCAATTCGCATATTTTACTTTTAATAATTCTTTTTGAAATAAGATATGTAATATGCGACATGCTTTAAGGGAAAAAAAAGAAAATTTTATTTTCTAAGTTTTTTATTTTAGGAAATTATAAAAAGTATTTCCTATTTATTTCTAAAGGGTCCCTATTTAATAAAAATAAATGGGGGGTTGTTGCATAGCACAAGAATTGGCGATTCACTTGGATGAACCGGATATATCTGATAATTTTTTTTTGAAAATTCTAAACCATTTTGAAAATAAAATAGTTAGAGGAATGAAATTTCAAATCAATAATATCTATGCCAAACCATGAAAATTTCTTTTATTCAGTATTCATGAGAATTCCTCTATAAAGATATAAGTATGAAAATCTATATCAGTCCTTACTTAGTTTAAAAGGATAAAGTAAATAACCTTTACAAATCATCTTTATATAAATTTAATCTTTTATCACAGATAGAGCCTCTATTCCAATAGGCAATTTTAAGATTTTGGCAGGGTCACCTTTTACCTAGTTATGATCCATTTTCCCATCCAGTATTTTTCATAATTTTCATAAGTAAATTCTAATTTATGAAAAATTTCTTTTATATATTTTTATCTACTTAAAAGCCATTGTCTTGGCTTGGTAACCAAATAATGACAATGACATTCACAAATAGTAATTAAACTGATCAAGATGGCTCTTGATGAGACCCCTTGTCTTTATGATATAATCTCAAGTCATTACACTGTATTGGTAGACAATATTAGTAATGTCAGTTTAACTATTTATTTATGAACATGGTAAACAAGCTTATGATGAGACTTATTATCCTTTAAGTTTTTCTTCAAATCAATTTTTTATTTTCTTTTGAATTCCTTTTTGAAAATTTATAAGAATTTTCGGATGGGATGAATCATAGGTCCTTTTAAGATACTGGATGATAATGTCGAGTTTTAAATTCCTTTTCTGCAAGAAGTTCCTTACTATATTGAAGTTTCTTTTATTGATTGATAAAAGAATATTCATGCTATATAAAAATGAGAGTTCATCAAATAAAATCACTGCTTTATTGAAATTTCATTTTTCAGAAAGATAAAATCAATCTGTCTCTCTAGATCTTTCGATTTTCCTTCCTTAACATTTTCATTTTTTACAAGTGAAAAAAAAAATCAAAAGAAAGTTATCTGAGATTTTTTTTGAAAGGAAAACTATCAGTACTAAACGAGCTTTTATTTTTACAAGAAAAACAAAAGATTTTATTATACAAGGATAGAAGGGGTTACCTCCTATGAGAAATATTTTTTCAAAATTTTCTCATTACCAGGTAAAGAATATTTTTTGCGTGATAAATCTTGTAACATAAAGGTTGATGGGCCTATCTCTTCAATTATTTGAAATGGACCTAGCTAGAGTTTTTGAAACTTCGTGTGTTTACCCTTTTCCTCATGCACTTTGCCCCACTTCAATACCAAATCACCAATTTTAAAATTCTTTAGACTAGTAGAAGTTGAATCAAATCAAGATTTTTTTTTTTTTTGATGATGGATACGAGTTTGTTTGGCTTTTTCTCTTTCTTCTTCCAACTTAAGAATTTGATCTTGTCTAAGTTGCAGGGAAGAGGAAGGATTTTCATCACTAAATTGCACTAAAGAAAATGATGGTATTGTTACATTTGTGGGTAGAATTGCTTCTTTCCCATAAACTAACACAAATGGAGAAGTACCTATTGAAGCTTTTTGGGTGATTCTATCTGCACAAAGAGCAAATAATAATGCTTTATGCCAATTTTTATGATTTTTTTTCTATAGTTCGTTTGATGATTCTGATAAGGTTTTTATTTGTAGATTCTGCTAATACATTACTTGTGGATAATAGTTAGCTGAGAATTTTAATTTAAAACCTCTTTTCAAATCAAATTCTATCATGGCATTTCCAGAAAAGTAAGATGCATTATCAAATATCAAAGCTGAAGGGAGACCAAACCTAGTGATTCTGAATTGATTAATAAAATCTGTAATACTTTGTGTATTAAACACCTTTAATGGGATAGCTTCTACCCATTTTGAGAAATAATCAGTTGCATTTAGAATATACCTATGCTACTTTGAAGAGTTAGGAGTTATTTCACCTATGATATCTAACCCCCATTGCTCAAATGGTTGTTGGATATTTACTGGCTGTAGTGGAGATGCTAATTCCTTTCTCTTCCTGCTACAGTTTTACATACTTTACATTTGAGAGTGCAAGCTTATGTGATCCATAAAATTTTAAATTCTAAATCTTCCAGGAATTCACATGAAAAATTTTGGAACCGACGCGTTTTGAAATACCAACTGTAGTTCATCCAATGAACTACAATTGGTAGTTCGAAACGCGTCGATTCCAAAATTTCTCATGTGATTTCCCGGAAGATTTAGAATTTAAAATACTTTACATTTTCTTGCATATTCATGTGAATATTTAAATAGAGTTGGCTAATAATAACCAGCATGCAGTATTTTATGAGCTATGGTGTTTCCTCCGAAATGACCTCCAGCTGGTCCATCATGTAATTCCTACATTACTTTTTTAGCTTCAGTTTTTTCTAAACATCTAAATAATACATAATCATAATTCCTCTTAAGTAACACATCATCTATGAGTTGATATTGATTTTCTTTAAGTCTCAGAGTATGATTTATTGTATAATTAAGATATAATGGAGCATATCCATTTTTCAAGAAAAATTTAAGATCAACATATTGTGATTGAGAATTGTTTAGGCTTACCTTAGACAGACGTATATCATTTGATTGATCTTCTTCTATTGGTAAATGAGAGGCTCTGGTTAAGATCCTGCAAAGACCTTGTCCTTTAACAATTTTAGCTGGATGTATCTCTACATCATATTCTTGAAGTGTAGTGACCCAATTTGCTCTCTTATCTCCTACTTCTCGTTGAATTAATAATTTCCTTACCACCGAGTAAGGTACTATTATTTTAGTATGTGTTTTTAGGAGAAAAGGCCTGAAATGTTTCAAAGCTTTAAATACAACATAAGCTTGTTTTTCCACAACTGAATAATTTAACTCATCACCTTGAAGGTTAGAACTAAAAAACACAATCGGTGCTTCAATATTTTGATCATTTAACTGTGTCAAAAATGCTGCGTATGATGTATCAGAAGAAAATGTATATAATACAAATGTTTTAAGAAAATTAGAAGTTGTTAAGGAGGGAGCTTCAATGATGGCTTTTTTGATCAACTCAAAAGAATTTCTCTCTTCTTTTCCCCATTTAAAAATCGAATTTTTCTTGATCATTGATTGTAGGGGTAAGATGATTTGGGAAAAATCTGGAACAAAAATTTTTACAAAATTAATTTTTCCTAAAAATGATTACATTTTATTATTATTGTGTGGTAGAGAAATATTTTCAATTTCTTGAATCCTATCAGGATCAATATGGATTCCTTTTTTAGAAACAATGAACCCCAATAATTTACCTTCTGATAAGGCGAAATAACATTTTTTAGGATTCAAGGAGATACCATATTTTCTACATCTTTCAAAAATGTTCTTTAGGTGATTAATGTGATTATTTCTATGCTTAGAGTAAACATTAATGTCATCTAAGTATATAAAAACTGAGCTATTGATCAGTCCTCTGAAAGCTATATCCATAACACGTTGAAATGTAGCACCAACATTAATTAGTCCAAAAGGAAATTTTTGATATGCGTATGTTCCCCACTTTGTTCTAAATGTTGTTTTTAATCTATCATTAGGATGTACCATGATCTGATTATACCCTAAAAATCCCTTGAGAAATGAAATCAATTCAGATCCTACGTTTGATTGTAATGTCTGTTCCATGGTGGGTAAAGGAAAATTATCTTTTTGACAAGATTTATTCAAATTTCTTAAATCTATACAAATCCTAATGTATCCATTATTTTTCCTAACTTGAACGATGTTTGACACCCATTTCGAAAGCCTAATAGGAAAAATGACTTTGGCTTTGAGCATTTTATTTAATTTAGATTTAATTTGACATTTTAAATTTGGATGAATTTTCCTAAGTTTTTGATGTACAGGCTTATCATCTGAGATAATAGGTATGGTATGCTGAATTATGGAAGTATCATATGTCTTAAGATCTGAATAATCCCATGCAAAGATATCTTTATATGTTTTCAGCAATTTGATGAATGACATCCTTTCTTCAGGTTTTAAACCAAGACCTAAGTTGATGTTTTGAGGTTTTTCTGGTGTACCAAGATTAATCAATTCAAACTTTAAAGCAGAACTTTGAGTTTTTGAATTGGTTACCTTCTTAAACCCATCTTTCAAATCATAGAGATCTTCCATTTTGACTACATATTTGGGAATTGAATTAGTATTTGGTTTATCTTCAATCATTAAATCATGTTCATGTTCATCTATGATCTGACCTTCATAAGCTCTATCTGATGTAAGAAAGTCTACTATATCTGCATCATTATTAAATACTCTCCAATTATTTACATTTTCAGGAATGGAAGGCTTAAAAATTAGTTCAATTGAAAATCTATATGGGCTAAATTCTTCAGATAGTATAAGTCTAGATGCTACATCAGCAAGTAAATCAACACTTGCATTTTGTAATCTAGGAACTGTGGAGATATTGAATGCGGTAAAATGGGAAGTAATATTCTGAGCTAAAGTTTGATAATGTTTTAAATGTCCCGAAATACAATGAATCATATTTCTGACTTGTCTAACAATTATTTTAGAATCTCCATATACTTGCAAATATTTAACGTTCAATCCTATAGCTTTATACAGAACTTGTATCAATGCTTCATATTCAACGATATTATTAGTACACTGTAACTCGAGTCTACAAGCTAGCATTATTTTCTCTCCTTGTGGATCGATCCAAACGCAACCTGTTGTTGCACCATCTTCTGATTTTGAACCATCAAACTATAGAGTCCAAATAAATATTGTTTTGGAATTTGATTGCTAAGTTTAACACATCTAGAAGCATCTGTTTGAGAAAATTTTTCAATTTGAGAAATAGCAGTGTTTATTGAAAAAGGTGAAACCTGAGCATTGAATGATCCAAGAAACGATTCAGCTGAATAATTTCCTATAATATTATTGGTGAAGGCTATGGGTTCATTTGCTTCTTCTAGTTTAGTGACTGTATGTTTCATTAACTTTTCACGTTCAATTCTAATTTGATTTAGTTTTCCATTGTATGGTAACCACATGTGTGACCAATTAGTAGCAAAATATCCATGTAACTTTTAAACCAATCCCTGCTTAAAATAAGACCATAAAATTCAGGGATATCTGAGACCAAAATATCAATTACTTGTAGTACCTTTGGATTGGATGATAACCTAATAGATACTGACATCATTTCTCCAATAAATTCAACTCTTGTTCTATCTAATTGAAATATATGTACAAATAACTTTTGAAGACTGATATTCAATTTTGTACACACGGTTCTTGGCATAATGTTTGAAGAAGCTCCTAAATCAATAAGACAATTATGAACATTTTTGTTGAAAATATCATAAGTCAAAAGTAAAGGAGGAGTGTGAGAAATAGATCTATCACCAATTAAAAAAAGGTCATTGGGATTTACTTTGTTTGTAGATGATGGAGGGTTTCCCATATCTTTAGAATCTTTTTCTATAACTGGTGGTTGTATAGGTTTTACGGGGATTGCCTTGAGTTCTCTAAGCAAAATTTTCTGCTATTGTTTGATTTTGGTCATTTCATGTAATGAGATATTTTCTTTAGTCTTTTTCATATCTTCAACTATGTTATATTACACTGTATCTGAAACTATCAAAGTTTTAGAAGTTGTATTAGGATCTGATGGAATAGAATATATCTGAATGGTTTTAGATTTTCTAATTGCTGTTTTCTCCTTGGCGGGGAGAGATTTCTGTTTTTGATTTGATACAGTTGAATCAGAAGAAGATTTACTTCTTGTAGATACAAGCATAGCTTCACTTTCTTCCTCTGTTGGAAGAATGAAATCCCATAAACCATTTAATTCAACTTCTTCCTCAGATTCTAGCTCTTGTTCATATGGTGAGGGATCTTCAGTATCTTGATCGGATTCAGCATTCAAAATTACTTTTAGAGGTTGAGATGTTGAAGAAGGGTTTTTCTTAAATGGGAAAAATGATTTCTTAGGGGCTGAAGTTTCAGCAACCTGTTTCTTTATTTCAATCATATCATTTGACATAGTATTTAACACTTTTTTAAGACCTTCAAGATCAAATGGATCTTCGAGACCTTCTTTTTTGAATCTTGACTAAATGTCACTTTCTTGGTTTTCCTGTCTTCTATCTCTGAACATTTTTCTAATTCTAAGATTATTTTTTCTACAGCAAGAGATTCTTTCATGTTCTCTAAAAGGGTAGCTTTATTAGCTCTATCTACAAAAATAGCTATATTAGAAGGTAAAGAAGAAATATACCATTCTATTTGTACATCAACAACAGGTTTGAAAGCGGTTGGAATTTTGTTTAATAACTTGTTAAATCTGGAGTTGAAATATTTGATCCTTTCCCCCGAATTTGTTTTAATATTGGAAAGAGCATTTATTAGGGATGCAACAGTTCTATCATCTCCAAATTTTGCAAGGAAAACTTACTCGAAAGTTTCCCAATTGGCAATAGATCCTGCTGGAGGTGAAAAGTACCAGGATCTTGCAGATCCTTGTAAAGTATAAGGAAACAATATGACTATGATATCTTCATGAGAAACTCCATTTATATTCATGGCTAACATAAAATTATTGATATGTTCTTCAGCAGGAAGACCATCATCTGGATTATATTTAGGTAACCATTTTTCTGGATGATTCGGAAGAGGATTTGTATTAGCTACTAATACAACACCAGGACTCGTCCAAGGTCAATTAGCCATAATTGGATTTAAAGTTTGTGAACATATAGAAGTAGATAAAAAATTAGGAGGAATGAATGAAGAACTTACAATTGGAGCAGTACTACTTGTAATAGCACCGCTTATTTGAGTAGAGGAAATGGAAGATTGAGAAGATGTAGATTGAGTAAGAGGATGTGAAGAAGTAATTGAAGGGAAATTTGTTGTAACTTCAATTGTATCTAACTTAGATCTGGATATAGAAAATTTTTTGTGAAATGATTCAATTGGAAATTCAAAAGGTGGAATTCCAAGTTTCTCACCTTTATATCACGTAATATTCCAATTTCTCTAAATAGAGAAGTAACAATTTCTTTAGAATCTTCTGGATTAACAAGGTTTTCAGCAGAAATAGATATTCCTTCGAATTTCTGAATTAAAGACTGAACTTCAGGAGATTCAGGAGTGAATTTTGAAGTAGATGAATGTCAAGATACTTCAGGATATGATGGAAAGGTTTCTACTATTTCCGATTTTTGAGTTGGTCATCTCGAATGTGATCAGGAAGTAGTAGAATGCTTTTGGGGAGATCGACTCTTATGAAGGCTTCTAATTTGAGGTTTAGACATATATGCCATTCACAGTCAGGCCCTCCTAGTGCCAAAAATTTTGAGGCCTCAGAAATCTGTGGCAACAACAAGGGGGATAACCACCTGGTCTAGACCTTAAGACAATTCCTTTTCCGTTTGGGATAGTGGCTCTGACTGGATATAATGGGACCAATTTCCCAGAGTTGGTTTTTTGTTTTGATTGTTGGATTTATCTCAAAGGATTTGCATAAAGAATTACTAAAAACTAAAACAAATTTATTCTAAAATAAAAACTTTGAATTTAAGTCTAATTTAATCTAACCCGGGATAATATTGATGCGATCTAGAATGATATATATTTAATATATGATGATTAAGATCATCACATATTTAATAGAATTAATACTTTGTAAGATGATTATCTTTAAAAAATAGTTAGTCAAAAGAAAATGAAAAAAATATCGCATATATCTGATGACTATATATAAAATAAACCAATTTCTATCTTTATATTGTACAATAGTGCAACTTGATATTTGAGACAAAAACAATTAATTTCATATATAATTCATGGAAGTTGGATTCATCACTAATATTCAAGAACAGAATTAGCATACATGATAATAGTACCAGATGTGTACTGCCTTGTTTATCTGATCAGTGATAATAGGCCACATTCAATTCTTCTACCAATAAGTCTTTCAAAGAATATAGAAGGACATCAACAATGATCAACAAAACAATATATAAATGAAAAGGTCGTGTTCCATTATTTTATCAAGGCATCCACAAACTTACTTACAATCAAGCATTCTTTGCAAATGTTCTCAATAAAATTATGGACCCTTCTCTAAATGCATGAGATGGGTTTAAATACTAAACTAACTACAAAATTAAATTAAATTATTACAAAATGTAGAGGAGGTTTCAAACAACCTTTCTCTAAAAACTTAACTTAAACAATTGAATCTAGGAACTTTGAACTAACAATCTTGATTTTGCAAATCTTTCCCTTCTTTCTGAGTGTGATCACGAAGCTGAAAAATATCTAGATTTGCTTTAAGATGAGTTGGTTATGATATCCCTGATCGAATCTATCCCTTGAAAATAGCATTTGAAATTACTGACTAAGATCTTTTTTTCGAATCTATAAGAGACAGAAGAGTTTGATGTTGATGGTAAGGTTTGATCAGAAAATTCCATTAATTTTCCTGATCAAACTTATTAAATTTCTTGATTATTTCCTCTTGTGTATCTACTCTTTGTCTCTACTTTATTTCTACTTCTCTTGTTCCTGAAAACACATCATACGTGTTTTCTTTAAGAATTTCTGTTTTAAACAATTGATCACATATAGACTGAATAATCTCATTTGATTTCTTGGATGTATTGGTCGCTGCTTTCTTTTCCCGATTAATTTGTGCTCTCTCCATTCCGCGAATAACAATTCTTTGTGAAGCTTATCTATTTGTGGTAGATTAGCTTGTTTTCCTCTATCTGAATTTTGCCACTGAATGTGTTCTTCGATTTTATTTTCAAGTCTTTCACATTGCAGTTTCTGAATTTCTATTTGCAGAATCATTATATTATTGGAATCACAATAAGAATCAATCATGGAAGCTTGGTGACAAAAAAATTATTGTTCTTTCTTTAACATGGTGTTTACATCAAGTGCTTCTTTGATGAATTGTTCTAACTATGGTTGACTCTGTAACTCAGCCATTGCTCTTTCCATATGTGTTTTCTTTTCATTTAGCTCTGTTTGATACTTTTATTTGAGGCTTTCAATATCTTCATGAAATTGGGCTGTGCTTATTTTGATCTGCTCAATGGAATTGGCTTTCTCTTCATTTAACAACTGTTCTAATTCTTACACTTTGTCTTCCTTTTGTTTCAACAATACTCTAACCTTAGTAGCTTTATCGACAGTAGCGGTAGCATATGCCCCTGCATATTGTGATAACTTGGTTAGATGTTTAGTGGGATCATCTGAGGAATCCTTCCAAAGTACATCAACGGATTCATCTATTGGTTTTGGAGTTGTTTCATCAATCCTTCTTATTTTATTTCTTTTGACCACATCCTTGTAGCTAGGACTGTAAAAAATGTCTAATGACATAATATCTTCAATCTGTAGAACTATCTGATCTGTGGGGTAGGCCGGTATGATTATTTTCCATGTACTGATGGAACTCTTTGTAGCAGATTGAAAGTCTCAACTATTTTCTGTGAAGGTTCTGGTGTTTGAAAACTTGATGCTTGATCAATATTGGGATTTGCTTTGGGAGTCCTTATTGCTTCAGAAAATTCTTCCCATTCATTCCTCAGATCTTTTTCTTGAGATGGCTTTGACTGATCTAACATGCTATGAGTATGTTGAACTGTTTCCGAATTTGATTTTTTCCCATTATTCCTTGTTGTTTCCAGCACTTCTATCTCTTGAATAATTTGGTCAATTTCCAAATTTTCTTTCTGAGATTCAGATTCATTTTCAAATTGATCTGAATTATCAGATTGCTATTGTGATTGACTCGATTCATTTTCAGATATATCTTTCATTTCATCATCTAGACTAACACTTGGAGTGTGTTTTTCATCTTCAATGGTCAACAAATTCAAAGGAACTTTTTCTAGTCTCTTGTTTCTATATGCTTGGAAAGCTTCAACATCTTCTTGACTTAATTGACTAGAAATTTATTTGGTAATACTAGAGAAATTTTCCATGCCTTGGAAGAAGTCATCAAATTCATCTGCTTCCTTTACAAAAGACTTCATCTTTAGCTCTGCGATGTAATTTTTAATCATATCATTGGGATCATATAATCTTCCTGGCATAAATGCCAATTTAAACAGCTAGATCTTGGGAACCTTTTTGTATGTATGGTGAATATTAGTCAGAGAAAAGGTGTTGCACTGTAGAGGGAAAGTAGGCCAAATATCCTTTTTACCATCCTTTAACTACTTTGTGACACCGTTGACAAGCTAATATGCTATTTCTTTTGCAAGTAATTTATTTGGAACATAGTAAGGTAAAACACGGGGAGAAGCATAACTCCCAAATACTCTAATATATGTGAAATTTTCTTCGGAAAACCATCTAGCTATGGGAATAATATCTACATTGGCTTCTTAAGAAACCCTAGGAGCCTTTTTGTTGAAAATCATCTGATGCATGGGAAATATGACTCCGTAGCAGATTTTATAGAAGTGTAAGTGGAACTCGGAATCCTAGAGTTCTCTATGGTAGATATGAATCGGGGTAGGGTTTTTGGTGGTCCATTTCCAACCCATGGTAGGAAAATTAGAAGTAAAACAACTGGCATCCATGAAATAAGCAGACATATAAAATGGAGGTATTTATTTGAGCGAAATACTTCTTTTATTCCTATATTCAGTGATATGCTTGGCTAGGTAATTGGATAGAATATCTGCCCAATTTAGGATAGTTGAATTGATGATTGTGTCAATTAGGGGAACCCAATCTCTTGAAAATCTAGTAATATCAGGTTTGGAAAATATTCTACACAACATACCAGCGGCATGGAAATAAGGATTAGGAATTTGTGCAATTGGATACATACCAGACTTGTCTTGCTTTAATTTCCCTTCATTGTCCTTCCATTCATGGATGAATTTGATAAGATCTGGATGTTTTTCTTTGAAAGTATACACATAAATATTGTCATACTTCTGCTGCAGGGTTGGTATATGATACATTGCTGCTAAATCCTTTGCTTTGAAAGAACCTAGAATCTCTCCTCTCGAATTCTTGAAAATTCTATCTTCAATGTTTAAGTGGTCAATTGCCCACTTAACCATGTCTGTATAAGGAAGAATCTTTGGTCTCACCGCTATCCCATGAATGTGCGAGCATGCAACGTCAAAAAGGGTTGCATCAAAGGTAGAATCAGTGCCTGTAGAAGATACCTTGTCTATCACCCTTGGTCCTTCATATTCGAAGAGTTTATACATTGCCTTGCATGATGAACTACCACAGTCTTTGTTGCAGGCAGTATCTGAAAATAATGAAGACATATCTGTGTCTTCTGTGGATGATGTTTGAGAGATTTTCTTGCCTCTTTTTCTCATTTTTAACTTCTTCAACGAAGTAATTGATTTCCTGAGAGCAAAGTGAATTTAACATATAAGGAGTATCATAAGAGTAAATCCATCATTTACTTCTAATGCACGAGAAAATATGTCAATCTATCAATCATCTTTCATAATTCCTAATTTAATATTTCACATGGCTTTACACGTAAGATCCATCAATAGTTTTAAAGCCATTAAGATCTTAAATTATATTTGATATGACACAAGTTTCTTTCACACACTGAATTCATTTAATATGCAAATCAAAATCGTTCCTTATAATATTTTGTGATGCTTGACCCTTAAAGGCTATGAAATGCGATCTGCGCAAATCACAGATCGCAAGTTTTATAGGATAGCATTTGAGTATATATTATAAGTTTTGCGCAATGCGAATTGCGAAAAACTTAAAGTGGACGCGATCGCGAAGGATTTTATTTTTCCTGGTTTATTTTCCTGCTGGGTTCGTGCGTACGCAACTTATACTATTTGTTTCTTAAAGCTTTATTGATTAAATAAAGTGTGATGCGAAAAGGAAGAATAAAAAGATGATTTTAATTTTTTTACAAGTTTTTTTAATTTATTTCTTCAGAAAGGCTTTGAGAGCATTTCGCAATTTGCATATTTTACGTTTTATAATTCTTTTTGAAATAAGATATGTAATATGCGATGATCTTTAAGGGAAAAAACAGAAAAATTTATTTTCTAAGTTTTTTATTTTAGGAAATTATAAAAAGAATTTCCTATTTATTTCTAAAAGGTCCCTATTTAATAAAAATAAATGGGGGGTTGTTGTATAGCACAACAGGTCCTTAATCGATCCGAGATAATTCTTGATAGTACATATAGGTCTAAAATAATAGGTGACATTATTTCTCCTAAGGACATGGGAAATTCTACCCGAGGTCCCTTAGATAAACGGAAGATTCGCCTTGGAGATAGGATCCAGCCAAGAAGATTTATCTCTTGAGCCTTTAAAGGCTTTTTGAAAGGCCTTCAGACCTTGAGATCTCATATACCCATTAATATCAAACACATCCAGAAGGTGGGATTTCTCCGATTCTAGATGGCTATCATCAGAAATTCTAAGAGCCTGGGTTGCCAGAGTGCAGAGAACACAAAATTTATGAGTAGGAAAATGATGAGAATCAGCATGAAGATACTTCTTAGTGTGAGTCTTATTGCAAAAAACTTGGTGAGAAATAGAACCATCATCCATTCTAGAGAAAATATTCTTAGATATTCTTCTCTCTAGAAGGGATGATGGTTTTATCTAGAATGGATGATGGTTCTATCTCTCACCAAGTTTTCATGAAGAATAATCACACTAAGAAGTATCTTCATGCTGATTCTCATCATTTTCCTGCTCAAAAATTTGGTGTTCTCTGCACTCTGGCTACCCCTACTCTTAGAATTTATGATGATAGCCATCTGGAATCAGAGAAATCCCATCTTCTAGATGTGTTTGATATTAATGGGTATAATAGACATCAAGGTCTGAAGGCCTTTAAAAAGCCTTTAAAGGCTCAAGAGATAAATCTTTTCAGCTGGATCCCATCTCCAAGGTGAATCTTTCGTTTATCCTAGGGGCCTCAAATAGAATTCCCCATGTCCTTAGGAGAAATAATGTCACCTCTTCCTTTAGACCTATCTGTACTATCAGGAATTATCTCGGATCGGTTAAGGACCCTATAGACCCCAAGGACATGAAAGGTGTTTATTTAGTTCCTTGCTCATGTTTTATTCCCTATATTGGGGAAACTGGTAGATCCATTAGACAGAGAATCCATGAGCATAATGTATACATTAGACACATGCAATCCCACAGAGAATCCATGAGCATAATGTAGACATTAGACACAAGCAATCCCACATTTATTTTTTTGCAGAGCATGAAGGGAAATCATGTCACCATGTTTGCATTGAAGATTCCAAAGTCATTGCTAAGGTGGATCACTTCCATCATTTAAAGCTGAGGGAGGCTATTGAAATTGAGAGACATCCTAAAAATATCAACAGGGATGATGGGTGGAAATTAAGTAAGAGCTGCACTCTGACCCTCTCTAGAAGGTTCTTCCCCCCGTGTGGTGTTTTCCTGTGTCTCTGGTTTGATTCTCCTCCCTTTATTTCCCCCTCTTCCTTTTGTATCTTTGTTTTCTTTTTCTCTGGTTTATGTTTTTATGAATTTTAATTTTGTTGGATATTATCCCTTGTACTATATTATTATATTGATTCTTAAATTATCTATATATATATATATATATATATATATATATATATATATATATATATAGTTGTTGATATTTATATTTTTCCACTCTCCGCTCATGAGAATTACTATAATTTTTTCCTTTTATATATTTTCTATTTCAAATGTTTGTTATTTCATATTTTTACATTTATATTCGTTTTTATCATTTAATTAAATTAGATCAAATTAATATATATTTATTATAATTATGAAATTATCTTTTCAATTATTAAATAATACATGATATAAAAATTTAAAGAATTAATATTGATGTATGAGTGAGATTCATCCTTATACAAAAGGGGTCATTCATGTAATACACATACTGGATATTGATGGATATTGCTAAGTTTTCTTATTATTAACTTTATTTTTTTCAATATTTTTTCTTTTTATTATATTAATAAACATTGATAAACATAAATGTTTAAAATTAACATATAAGGCATTAATATTAATATAAATATTATTACTATTATAAATATTTTAATGATTAATATTAATTACTAAAATTAATATTGATTGATATTAATATTAATAATTTATAATATACATTGATATTAACATTAATAATACATATAAATATTTCAAATTAAATAAGAAAATATTAATATTAAAATTAAATATCAATATCTCTTTTACTGTTAATTAATATTAATATTAATAATAAATACATATGTTAATTTTAAACGTAGAAATTTATATAAAAGTAAATTTCGCATTTATACATTAATGTGAACATTGACATTAAACATCAATATAAATATTTCAATAAAGAATAGGATTGATAAATTTAGGTTTACTTAGGTTCTATGACATTAGAATTTAACTTTATGTTTTTTTTAGGTTCATTGATATTAGAATTAAAAAAATTGGTATTTTTATATCATGTGGTCCATGTAGCATTATGTTATTTTATAAAGCAAGGTTTATAAGATAAATTTTTTTAATATTAAAAAAATTTGTTTTAAGTTAATATTTATATTGAACATCAAACATTTACATCAATATTAAACATAGACATTAATAGAGACATAAAAATAGATTTATTAAGATTAATAATATTGGATTATAAAAGTTAGGTTTATAAAATTATGAGTTCTTTTTAACTATTGTAATAATGTTCTTATGGCTCATATGATTTTATACACTATGTATCTATGAATTTTACTATATTTGTAGATGGAAAATTCCTTATGTATGTTAATTTTAATTCTATTCACCATTAATTGAAAATTGTTTTGTTGATATCATGTGTGTTTTCTTTTATGTTAGGTGATTTCCTTGTTTGATCATGGATCCAAGTATTTGGAGTTGTATTACATTTTAAATTCTTTAAATTGTCTTCCTATAGCTCCCTTTATCGGTTTTTATAAAGTTTTGCACAACGTGTAAGCAACAGAAGAATGTTTTGCAAAACCCTTCTTTCTTATTGGGTTGCAAGCATGTGTGTACAAATGAATTTGGATTTATGGTTCCTTTCCTCGATAACGAAGACAATTATTTTGCTGCTAAATACCTTAATCATAATGGGTGAATATCTCATTTTCATTTGCAATTCATAGATTGAAGATACAACGTAGAGTCTACTGTTGGACCAATGGTACTTTTATCCTTACCAACATAATTCTTCCATTCACGAAACTAATTTGTAATGAATCCATTTACAAAGGCCTTAAAAAACATTGGGCGAAAATAAATTGAAGATTGGGGATTCTTTTCGTTATTGGAGAATGTAAGAATCAAGAAATATGACTTGGTGGTTCTAAAACATATCAATGATAGAATGCAGTCTAAATTTTATGTTTACAATTGTCTTGATAGGGTTCGGCGAAGGGTTGATCTTCCATTTGGTGGTGCTTCACCTCCTAAGAATGGAGTGTTTTATAAAAGTAAATTGTTTTGGATCTATTTGGACACAAAGTATGAAGATTATCCTCGATATGGGTATACAATCTACTAGTTTGATGTAATAAAAAATGAATGGGGTTTTTCATTTGTTCCAATCACTGACATATGGTGTATGTCATTAGAAATATGCAAGAATCATTTGATATGTCTTATAAATGATGGCTCCACTTCTGTATGGTCAATTGAAGAAATATATAATTTCCAATTTTGTCACCCATGTGTTGAACGAAGAATTGACTACTTTGAGGATGATTTGGGATTCAGATGGAAGTTGTTGGAAGAAATTTCTACAGATATAAATAGAAATTGTCTTGGTTATCTTCCATTTCAAATAGTCCAAAGTGTGGTTCTTATGTGCAGCTGAAGTGAAGTTTTTTTCCTATTATATGACATGATGACTCACCTTTTTTTTCCAAAATATATTGATAATTCAACTAATCAACATATGTATGGGTTTTGGTCTCCAATGTTGCAGGAGTGCAATGATTTGATCGAGTTTGGATTTTTTTTTCAATTTCTCTCTGTATGGATTCTATTGATGAGATTCCACCATTAGATATGGACATGGAGTTTTAGGCTATTAGTCATGTTAGGATTTCTTATATATATTTTCATTTTATATTCTCTCTAACATTGTTGAAAATATTTCCATTTTTTTTTCTTTGCATACTTTTGGGTATGTATGTTAAGACTTTAAAATTACAATTCTATGGATATTTATATGGCTCCATTTTGAGGGGGTGTCTTCTATATGTGTATGTATCAGATGTTGGATATTGAATTCCATTGCAATTTTCTCAAAAATATTTCTTTTTGTGTCCCCTTTAGTTCTCTTAATTACATTTGAATGTGTTTGGATGCTATCCATTTTTGTTTGTTTTTATAATTACAATTACTGTGACTTATTTTATACATGGTGTTTGAATTATTTTTTTCTCATTGTTTCTCAAACAATGTTTTATAGTTAGGTACATTTTAGTATTTAAATTTATATTTTGATGGTATATAGTTCCAAATATTTAGATATATTTCCAATTCATACAATTCTTATAGTATTTTGTTCCAGTTATATGGGTTTTCCATTACAATTATAATAAGGGACATGAAATGTTAGCCTTTTTTGTTTTAGCCATTTGAAAAAATCCATTATTCTTTTTAGCCATTTGGAAAAATCCTTTTATGTTTTCATAAATTTATATGGTTGGAAAAAGACAATATACACTTTTAATGTTTTTATGTGGTTGGAAAAAAAAACGCGTTCCTTTTTCATTCTTCTATGTTTATTTATATTGGATATATTATATGTTCCATGTTTATGGTTCCATAATAAATATTTTATTATTCATTGTAGACATGTCCTCTGAAGGCACAAGCAAGCATACAAGAAAAAGGAATCTGTCACAAGCATCACGTGACAGGTCTAATGAAAGTCGTCATTTATGATATCAACAAAATAAGGACACAATAAATGAGCATAGGAGAGCTAGATATCATAGAAGAATGAGTGAAACCACTCTTCAAAATGATTTTATGATTCCTCGTAAGTATCGTACTATGGATGATATCATGGAAAGAACATTTCCCCTTGATAGTTCATTGCTAGAATATGCTCCTCGTCAGCGTAATTTTGTTTTTCGATGCTCTCTTGAAATATTTCATAATATTGGGGAAACATCGCACAATAGGGAAGAATATCATGTTGATAACATGGATGAAAATGTTCACCCTAAACCTTATGTCTCTGCAATTCGATCTTTTGAGCAAGGCCAAAGGTTGCAAAATATCCATGGTGGAGGAAATGATGACATTGTATGTGATGATAGTTTGATTGGCTATTTGTTTGATAATTTGGAGCCAGTTGGTCGAAACATCATATCTTCCCATCTACCTTCTCAAAATAATATTTTCCCACGAACATAATCAGTCATCCCTGATAGAATTTTGTGTGGATTAATGGATGTAACACAATGATATTTTGACAGTTGCAATAGTGGTTGTTTTATTAAATTCCTCTATTTACAATTTTTTTTTACTAAACTTATAAGGTATTTTCTTCTCTTGGAATAGGATACACCTCATTCTAATAGAGGTCTAGAAATTAACTCCCCAAGTCTTCCATACACTAATCTGAGAATTGAATATGAAGCATGTCATAGCCTTCCACTGCATTCTCCTCAACAATCAAATCGACGAAATAATGTAAATTTTCAATGTATTTGATTTTATTTCTATTTTTTTTAATTTTTAGTAGGTTGTACATGAATTTTATTTCATACTTTATTTTCTTCAAACATGACAAAACTCATTTCAATAGAGGCATACAATTTAACTTTGTAGGTGTTCCATCTACTTATGTTATAAGTGAAGAGGAACCATCTCATAACGCTCATCCAAATCACCAACCAAATGTAAATTTTGAATGAATTTGATATTTTCCTCATTTATTGTTAGTTGTACAATTTTATATCTTTATTGATTGGACATTGAGTTTTATAATGAATTTTATTTTGTTGAAACGAGAAACAAATCATTTGAATAGAAGCATTGAAACTAACTCCCCAAATGCTCTATCCACTGATGTTAGAAGTGAAAAGAAATCATCTCATGCCCTTCATCCACATCGCCAAACAAATTTAAATATTGAATGAATTTGATTTTTTTTTCATTTTTTCAGTTCTAATTAGTTGGAAATTAAATTTAAAAAAATATATATGCTAAAGAAACCTTATCATCCTCTTAGGTTCCAGAAATGCAG
This sequence comes from Pinus albicaulis, assembly GCA_034641835.2. NCBI lineage: Eukaryota > Viridiplantae > Streptophyta > Pinopsida > Pinales > Pinaceae > Pinus > Pinus albicaulis. Next base: position 1,600,609,499 of record CM076580.1, read on the forward strand.
ACCATAAATTTGGAAAGACCCTGTCATATATCTGTTCCACATGTTTCAAATTGGTGAAGGGAATCTCATGGTGCTGAAAATCAAGTACATTTGATAAGAAATTATACTCTTCCACATCGTTCTCCACATGGTACAACCGATACAGATCATATTCATTTTGATGAAAACATGATTGTAGTGCATAAAAGATTCCGAGAAAAGATATATAGCTTGTCATTTTTCCATATGTGCCACATATGCCAAGAATCATATCCCGAAATCCAGGGTTTGAGAGATTCCGAGGGACCTATTTGCAGACGATGTAAGAATGAAAGAGGTTTACATCATTTTTCTGGATATAATAACATGGATCCTAGTGATAAACCTCATATTTTAAGAGTTCTTACTCAAGTTTAAGAAATTTTAATAGCACGTGTAAATCCTATTTTTCAAGTGACACATGCTCGAGGTGCACAATATAAGTATAGCGGACACACAATTAGCTTTACCCAATATATTTCTACAATTGCACAAATTCTTCCCCGACATTTTGAAGATCTTGACTTTCTAAATGTAAGGAGACATGCCAATCAGTGTAAATATTATGAATGTTATGTCAAAATATCTCGATTTATGGCTGCATTTCTTTTCAAAATTGAACGTGATCAATATTATCGAGATGTTATAATTGACTATGATTCAGTGAATGCTCTACCCGAAAGATCAACATATGTCTCCTCCAGGCTTAAATTTGTTGATTGTGATATTCAAGAATCTGAGATAAATGTAGCTAATAATTAAGGATTTCCACTTGAGCATTTTCCCTCTCATCGTTCTTCTTTTGTTGCTTGCCTACCCAATGAATGGATATAGCTGGAAGAAATTAGAGAATTTCTTGATAACGTTGATTCTTCATGTTGACACCTAATCCTATGGATGGGTGTGCATATGTATTTTTGTATATTATTTATTATTAGGAAATAAGGAAGGCCAAGAGTCATTGGGAGATGAATCCCAATAGCCTCACCTCCCATCTATAAGAGCATGTACATTCTTCAGATAATACACATTCTAGTTTTGAGGAGTTACCTCCCGGTTTGACATGGTATCGAGCCGAGCCCCACAATTGGCATTTCGCACTGTGGTGTAACTCCCTATCCTTTGCTCGATCATATTTTTTAATAGTTTTCTGCTGCTCTTAATTGCTAGACTGTTATTCCCGCATTTTTTTTCCCTATATAATACGACATTTGCAGCTCCAGCTCACTGCAGCTCCCCGAAGACTGCAGGCTCGTCATTCACGCAAATTGCGAAAGCTCTACCATTCTGCAATTCCGGCGAGTCACCCGCAACTCGTCATTCTCAGATTCAATTTCAAATTTTTTTTGTAACGCCTTTTTGGGCCTCCTCATTCTCCATTCATCCCTCGCGCTCCTCCATTTTTTCTCCTACCCAACGCCTTCCCTTCCCCCGCTCGCATTCTCATCGACCCTGCGCCCTCACCCATCCCTCATCGACTGCGCTCTACGGGTGTAAACAACGCCGTCACATATATGGTCGAATTCCATTTATGTAAAAACGAGACTTCAACGCCGTTTTTAATACGGACTCGGGCTTCAACACTATTTTAATACACTGTCAATTACCACTCATACATTGTATCGAATACATATCTCGTTTGGTTTACATCCCGCTTTGTAATACCTCCACGCAGTTGATAAAACCAGCGCTCTCCATACATAACACACGACTCTCTCCTTGTATACACTCTGTCATATTAAACATCGTCTGTCAATAGTAATACCGCTCGTCTACGACTTTTTCAGTCATATATATATGCACCGCCTCTCCCCTATATACCCGGCCTCCATCGTTTAATACCACAGTTCATATTTAAAACCGCCCATTCATATGGTACCACGATTTGACAATACCACCCACGCATTAAACACTCGTCATGGTATTTATACGACTGGTTTATACAGATCATTATGGTTTAATACGCTGGTTTGTGCACTGCAGATCATCATGGTTTAATACGCTAGTTTGACGTGGCCTTTCCATATATTTCAAATGCCGCACTGTGGTATATAAAACGCTTTGTCTCCTTCCATTTTTATCGCCCTTTGCATATTACAATCCATTCATACTTTTAAAACGCAATCATATGAAACGCTTGGTATCACCGTCGACCATATTATATTTAAACGTTGTGTTTTGTTATTTTTTATCATGGTATGCGCCCCCTCCCATGTTACAATACACTCGCCCCTTCCACTTTTAATAGTCCATACCGCCTCCATTTTTAATACGATTTCCCAATCCCCATATCCCTCCATTCCGCCCCCTCCACTTTATATTATACCCTCCCACTGTCATATATTTAATATCACTTCCATTTCATAACACCACCATTTCACGATATCGCCCTCCCTTCCCTTCCATATCGACATTTCACAAAATTTTTTTTCCCCCAAAAAAAAAAAAACAATTTTTTTGTGTAGAATTCGATTTTTTTAGCAAAGAGCTTGAGTTTTTTTGAATCAAATTTTTTTAGCAAAGTGTTTCTGTCCTTTTAAAAATTTAGCATATTTGCAGCAAAGAGTTTTTTTCAGGTACATTTTCCAAAGCAAAGATTTTTTTTGTTTTCTCTCCTTCAAGAGAAATTTTCCAGCAGAAGTTTTTTTCTCTCCTCCTTCAAAAGAAGATGACAGTCCCTTCATCTTCTAAAGAGGCTGCCTACTTGGCACGAGAGAAAAGAGACATGCTTTAGGTCCATCCAAAGGAAGAGAAGATAGAAGACGAAGAAGAAACTTCGAGGAGAAAGGGGGGCGAGACAATCTAAAGCTCAACGACAAACAAATCAAGACGGAGGTAAAATTAATGACAAAGACAAAGGTAAACCAGTCGAATCAGCTCATTCTCGTTCTAGCACATTGTAACAATGGAGTAACTCGAAAACCTATTTGATGTTTCATTTACTTCATGGAGAGATGATTGGTTGCTAGATTCAGGAGCAACATATCACATGACATTTAGAAAAGATTTTTTTTGAAGAATTCATCGACAAAGTTGTTGGAGCAAAGGTATATTTCGCAGATAAATCCAAACTCAAGCCATCGGGGCTTGGTACATTCGAGCTTAAACCGCGCTGGTCTTCCCCGATCATATCCTACATGAGGTTCTATACCTCCCGGAGTTGAAGAGAAACTTGCTGTCCCCGATCGAAATCCGGTAGCAAGGACACTTAGTTCACTTGTTTGATGGCAAGGCGAGAGGTCAAAAAAGCATCGGATCGCTCACTTGTCATGGAGGGAATAGAAGAAGGGAGACTCTTGAAGCTGAAAGGTTCATCTCGCCCATGCTCAAAACTTTGCATTTAGTTCACATCATGATGAAGGTACATTTCCATCAAGTCTTTTATGGCATGCTAGATTTGGACACTTAAACTATGACAAACCTTCGTTTGTTGAAGAAAAATGGTGTTGATGGACCGCCTACAATTCCTAGAAAACCTAAGGAATGTGATGCTTGTATTCTAGGAAAGCATAGCAAACGACCATTTCATGATTCACACTCAAGAGCACATAGGAAACTTGAACTTGTTCATTCGGATTTATGTGGCCCTATGCCTATTGCTTCGCAAATGGAAACAAATACATGATGAAATTTATTGATGACTACACCAGAATTTGTTGGATTTACTTACTCGAAGAATAAGTCCGATGCTTTTCAAACTTTCAAGAATTTTCATGCATGGATTGAAAATGATGCACAAACACATATTGGTTCTCTACGTACCGATAATGGAAAAGAATACACCTCAAACGAATTTGAAAATTATCTTCGTCAACATGGAATCAAACATCAAACCACTGTGCCATATAATCCACAACGAACGGTGTAAGTTTGAAAGAATGAACGGAACCATTTTAAATATGGTCCGCTCCATGTTATTTTTTCAAGAATGTAAAATTGATGTTTTGAGCTGATGCAGCTTCTATGTCGTTTGTTTACATAAAGAATAGGTGTCCTTCAAGTCCAATTAGAAACAAAACTCCTTTTGAAATGTGGCATGGCCACATGCCTTCGGTAAAGCATTTCGGGGGTCTTTGGGTCCACTGTTATGCCTTGATACCCAAGGGTCAAAGGAACAAACTTGGTGCTAGAAGCGGAAAATGTATCTTCTTGGGGTACTCCAATACCTCCAAAGGATATTGTCTCTATGATGAAGCAAATAAGAAGTTTGTGATAGCAAGAGATGTCATATTTCTTGAATCTTCCAAGAGTGACAAGGTTGTTGAGCGGCAACTTGATCGTCCGGGACATGATTCACACATGCAAAGTCTTTCCAAGAATTTGATAATGTGATTCCACACCTTGAAGGGGGGGGGGATTCCGATATTGAATCAAAGCTGTGGAATCATATCCCGAAGCACTCTCTCCCCCACATGAAGAAACAACCACGGATGACACATTGGATGATGTGATTGACGGGAATTGGGAGATTGAATCTTGAATCAATCCCAACTCGAGTCAAGTGACCAGCATCAGGCCATCTCGTAAAAGGTCCCCCCAAATGGGTCGACAAAGACACTCGGAGGATGTTCATCCCGATGAGGTTGGAAAAACAGGAACAAGAAGTTCCACTCAAGAAATCGAAGGTGATGTAGATAATTCCGATTCCCCTACTGATATGGATATTGCTTATAACCGTGAAATGAGTTTGTCTACAAATCATGAACCAACTTCCTTCAAAGAAGCCGCTTCTCATGATGAATGGAAAGAAGCGATGCGAAGGAGTATGATGCCTTGATAAAGAATGGCACTTGGAAGCTGGTTGATCCGCCTTTGGGAATGAAACCAATTGGGCTGTAAGTGGGTCTACATGAACAAGTACAAAGCGAACGGCTCACTTGAAAAGCACAAGGCCGAGCTTGTGGCAAAAGGATTCACACGAGAAGAAGGAGTTGATTATGAAGAAACTTTTTTCTCCCACAACAAAATGGACCACCATCCGGACTCTCTTTGCCTTAGCAGCTCAAAATGGATGGAAAGTCCATCGGATGGATGTAAAAATAGCCTTCTTGAATGGAGATCTAAAGGAGAAAGTTTATATGTCCCGACCGGAAGGATTTGTGATAAAGGGTCAAGAACACAAAGTTTGCAAACTTGTAAAATCCTTGTATGGCCTCAAGCAAGCACCACGAGCCTGGTATGAGAAATTGACCGAGCATCTTCCGAAACTTGATTTCAAACACTTTGATCTTGATGATGCAACTTTGTTTGTTAAGAAAGTTGGAAAAACAGTTGTATATCTTGTGGTATATGTAGATGATCTTTTGATAACGAGAAATAATGAGAGATATATTGCATCCATGAAGAAAGAGTTGAAGAAAGGTTTTGAAATGATCGATTTGGGTCATGTTCATTACTATTTGGGTATTGAAGTAATTCAACATCCTAAATTCATATTTCTTTCTCGGAAAGAAGTACATTGGAGATCTCTTGAACAAATTTGGCATGGATGATCTGTAAACACTTAAGCACTCCAATGGAACAAAACTTGAAGCTCACATCTATTGAAGGAAAGGAATTTGAGGATGCAACTAAGTATAGACGGCTTGTAGGAAGTCTTATCTATCCCGACCATCACTGCACTGACATTTCATTTGCTATTGGAATCCTCTCAAGGTTCATGCAAAAACCTTGTGAAGGACATTGATCTCGTTGCAAAAAGAGTGCTAAGGTACTTGAAGGGGACTCAAGACTTTGGATCGAAATATACACGAGTAGGCGACTTCAACTTGACCGGATACTCGATTCGGACTTTGATGGCGACAAAGAAACAGGGTGTCTACTACGAGGTTACACCATGAGTCTTGGATCGGGAGCTGTCTCATGGAGATCACACAAACAATCGGTCCAACAGATTTCACGACCGAGGCGTAATATGTGGCGACGAAATTTGAAGCAACAAAGGAAATTGTGTGGCTCCACTCATGATCGACAAATGAGTGGAAGATTTGCAGATGAAACAAATGTATTCCACTCCACTCATGATCGACAACACTTCGCAATAAAGTTGGCCAAGAACCCAAAGTTCCATGATCGAAAAAAGCACATCAATAAAAAGTACCATCTCATTCGACATCATGTTCAGGGCCAAAACCATCCATCTACATCATTGTTCCACAAATGAGCAACTGACGACATCTTCACCAAAGCACTTGGAAGAGAAAAGTTTGAAAAGTTCGGATCGATGCTTGGACTCACCAACATCCTTTCGGATTAAAGGGGGGGGGGAATGTTGACACCTAATCCTATGGATGGGTGTGCATATGTATTTTTTGTATATTATTTATTATTAGGAAATAAGGAAGGCCAAGATTCATTGGGAGATGAATCCCAATAGCCTCACCTCCCATCTATAAGAGCATGTACATTCTTCAGCTAATACACATTCTATTTTTGAGGAGTTACCTCCCGGTTTGACACTTCACATGGTTCAAGAAATGGATTGGCCCAGTATTGGAACATATTTGGTCAATGAATATAATACTGAGGGGTTATTAGATATGGAATTCCCAACATTGTTGCCCACTGGTGATGTTGATTGGTTGCAACCACACATTTTTAGTGTTGAACTTCATTAGTATGCATTTTATTTGCTTAGATACTATGATTAGAGGTTTGGAATCCATCCTCACTTTTGATATTAGCTATTGAACATGATAATGCGACATCAGAGCTCAAAAATTGCTACAGTTTTTGTGAAGAAAAAATTACATGATAACTCACCAACAAAAATTGAAAACTTGCGTCACCAAATTTTTGATTTACCAGATAATAAGTTGGCTGAGCATCTTATGCGGTTTGGTTCTTCTCAGAGAGGTACAGGGGCACGCTAAAATAAATTTCAGGCTGAATTGACTGACATTATTAATTAGTTGGGATGTCCATCTTTGTTTTTTACTTTGAGTGCAATTGACATAAAGTGGCCAGAGTTGCATAACCTCATGCCTGTACCCTCACATTCTCATTCCTTAAATAAGAATCGTATGAAAATAAAGAATATTATCCAGTACCCTCATATTTTTGCCACATTTATGCACCATAGATTCAATATATTTTGAGAGGAAGTTATCCAAAAATATCTTAAATCGAAAGACTTCTGATACAAGTCTATTTTGTTGAATTTATTTTCTATTCATTGTCAATTTCTTATTATGGTTCTATTTATATTTTTGGATTAGATCTATATTAATTTTTCTTTAGATATGAATGGAAACATAGAGGTTCAACGCATATCCATGGTTTCCTATGGTTGCAAGGTGCTTCTGACATGGAAAGACTTGATTGGTCAAATGATTATGATTTACAACTCGAAAAGAGATTCTTTGAAAATTATGTAATTGCATGGAATCCACGTGAAATACATCGTCGCAATATAATGGTTCCAAGAAGTCTCAATGATGAGCCTTACCTATTGACTACTGATTATATTTTCTCTTCCAATCCTCATAGTGATTATGAAGAATTGTTGAACCGTGTCCAAAGGCACAGAAAGTGTAGTGTAGATTCTTGTTTGCATAAAAAGGGAACTATTCTCACATGTCGGTACAATGCTCCATGGGATCTTTCTGAGGTATCAAGATTGTTCATAGATGAGCAAGGAAGAAAAAAATATGACCCGATAAGAAATTATGATAGGCTCAATGTACATAAAATTGACCTTCTAACAATGTGGCATGCAAATGTTTATTTCCAACCAGTGCTTTCTCAACATGCTTTCCTGAAATATATTGCTAAGTATGCATCAAAAGCAGAGAAAATTTCTGAAAGTTATCATGATATATTAACTAGAATTTCAAATTATATTGCCTCTGAGGATTATGCTTTATGTTCTTACAGAAGGTTTCTTGCAAAAATGATTATTGACCATGACATTGGAGAACAAGAAACATTCCGTATGTTTCTTAAGCTTCCTCTTGTTTTCTATAGTAAAAAATTTGTTTCATTAAATGTTGGAAGAAATGTTTTCAGGAAAATATCAAGGGATGGCATGCAATGTTCATCTGAAAATAATTTTTTTCAACATTATCAGAAGAGACATTTTTTCCTTGAACATCTATCTTTGATAGAAACAACAAGATATTGGACATTTGATAACAATCGTAAAAAAATCCCTAGAAGCCTAGAGATGTTCATATTATTTTTCGGATTTGGCCACTGTTTTATTCTATTCCTAGTGATGGTTAAGATGAATTTGAAACATTTTGTTGGAAAATATTGCTCTTGTACAAGTCATTTCATGACATTTCTACAGAGATTGGGCTTTTAGCTGAAATTATTGTTGAAAATTGGAGGAATTTCCGATATTGAGCATGGCATGTTGATCAAAATATATCAATTGTTGAAAATATTGAAGATGGAGAATATGGTGATTTTGATAACCAGGAAATGAATCTTGAATAATATTTGCAAGAATGGAAATTTTTCTATCACTTGGTTCCACCAAATAATGTGAATGTTTCTGGTCTTCACACCCTTGGTCGAAGCGATTTTGATATATCCTTTGACTGGAAAAGTACAACTATTTCTAATGATGTGGCTAAAGAAGCTATTAATTTTATAAGGAATGGACTATCAAGGGGTGATATTGTTGACTTTTCAAATAGAACATTTGCCTCTCCAGATTCATTGGCAGAAAAACAACGAATTGATTTTGAAATTGTTTTAAGGCATTTTGCTGAATATGAGATCTGTGAAGCTTTTATTATGATTATTCAGGGCACTGCAGGCACTAGGAAGTATTTCCTTATCCATTGTATTTTTGAAGCTCTTTTTAATTTGTCAAGTAATGGAAAAATTCCTTTGCTTCTTCTTGCCCAAACAAGAACAACTGCCTTTAATATACATGAAAAAAAAATACACTCTGCTCTAAAAATTCTGATTAAAAATATGAAACCACTACAGGGTCAATCACTAGTACTATTATAAGAATAAATGAGGCATATTTGATATATATTGATTGATGAAATGATATTTTTAGGATAAAGGTTATTCATGAAAATATATGCTCGATTACGATTAGAATTTCCAGAGAAAAAGAATTGTCCTTTTGGTGGCAGATCCATAATCCTTGTGGGTGACTTTGGCCAGCTACCTCCTGTGAGAGATAAGGCTTTATATGCAAGTAATACAGTAGGGAAAGTCTTGTGGAAAAAATTCAACATTGTTGTCACTCTTGACACAATATTTCACCAACAAGGGAATAATGAGAAACAAATTTTTTTTTCGTAGAGTCCTCAATAACATCAGAAATGCAGAACCTGTTCTTCATGATTGGGAGTTTCTTATGTTGCAGGCTGATATTAGGTTGCATCCTAGAGAAAGGGATTTATTTAATGCAGCAGTTCACATGTTTCCAACAAATAATTTGGTGTTGTTCTATAATAGGCATATGTTGAAATCATTAAATTCTCCAATTTCACAATGCATTGCTGAGAATTTAAGGTGTTCAGAAATCAATGGTGCTGATGATGATCAACTAGACCGTGAAGATTTTTTGTGTCATAGACAACATGTTATGTTGACATGTAATTTGTGGGTTGAAGCTGGTTTGGTGAATGGTGCACTTGGTTATGTGAAGGAAATATTTTATATGCCTACCTCTAAGCCACCTGAGCTTCCAATGTTCACAACTGTTGTTTTTGATAAGTATGTTGGTTTTCTGTTTGATGCAAGAAATCAAAATATTGTACGTATCACACCAGCGATAAGAGGAAATCGAAAATCAATTCCTTTAAAGGTGGCACGTGCTCTTACAATCCACAAGCCACAAGGTTTGACTTTAAAACGAGCATCAATTGATATCAAGAATAAAGAGCAACAAGGCCTGACCTTCACATCCATATCAAGAGTGAGATCAATAGATGGTTTACGCATTGCACCACCTTTCTCTTTTCAGCGTTATGCCAAGATGAAAGATAGTGCATATGTTACAATTAGGAATAAAGAAGAGGAGTGATTGAGGTCCATATCGTTATGACATGCAACTATTAATAATTTTATCTCTTTATAGAATGTTTTCTTGAATTTCTATTATTGTCCTCTTTATTTAATTTTACTATAATAATTATTTTGATATATTAATGAGATTAATACATTCATCAAATTCATAGTAATATTTTGGAAAGTTGTTTACATCATTTTTCACGTTGTTCATTTTACTTAATTTTTTAAAGTGGTTTTTGTTATTTTTCTATCAATAAACCATTAAGAGATAAACAACTAGTTATATGAGACAATCATTAAAAATAAAGATGGAATTCCATATGAGTATGAAATTCAACTAATAATATTGTGACATATTTATAGAATGTTTTTCTAATTTTTTTTATTGTCCTCTCTATTTACATTTAGTTTAATAATTATTTTCATGTATTAATGAAATGAATACATTCATCATATCCATAGTAATATCTCATAAAGTTCTTACATCATTTTTCATGTTGTTCAATTTACCTCCTTTTTTTAAGTCTCTACTATATATTTTTTTTAAATGAACTATTCAGACATATACAACCAGTTATATGAGCCAATCATTAAAATTCAAGATTGAAGTCCATATCCTTATGAAATGCAAGTAACAATATTTATCAATGTGGTTTGCTAAATATGTTGTGGTTTGGTTCAATGACAACATATTTATATTTTATATTAATATTAAACTAAAATTAATACACACATTAACATTAATTTAAATACAAATATAGAATTACTAACATTATTAATATTTTATTTTAAACATCAATTTTAAAAAATTGTGATTTCTTGTTGATTATTGTAATAAGGGTCATATCCCTCATTTCTTTTTATCACTCACTTCATGTGTACAATATGTATTTCTAATCAGGTTTATATTTGTAGAAATTTTATATCATTCGGTTCATGTAGCATTAGATTATTTTATAGCAAGATGTTTTTGAGATTAAGTTTTTCAACAATAATACAAATGGGGTGTTTTTTTATATATATATATATGCTAAGATGTTTCTATCTCTGTGTAATAATTTTGATTTTGTCATTTTTCCTTTCAAATGCAGATATGGATAATAATGATGGCATCTATTATAATCAAGTGGTGGCAAATATTTCTAGACTGATCATTTTTCTTTCGTATCTTCAGAACAAGTTCGATAAAAAACATGGCTTCGATCCTGCTTTTATTGATGAGCATCTTCACATGCTAGATGAAATGAAAATGAATGTAAAATACTTGGTGTAAGTGCACATGAGGGAGGCTGGGAGAAAAACAAGAAGGGATTGGTTGGAAATCGTTAAGTATCATGATCATTATCCTATTGATTTGAATTGGTGTTCCTTTTGTGGTCAGTCTGGTTGTGTTCTAGAAGAGGATATTTTATAGCAAGATGTTTTTGAGATTAAGTTTTTCAACAATAATACAAATGGGGTGTTCTATTACACACACACACACACACACACACATATATATGCTAAGATGTTTCTATCTCTGTGTGTAATAATTTTGATTTTGTCATTTTTCCTTTCAAATGCAGATATGGATAATAATGATGGCATCTATTATAATCAAGCGGTGGCAAATATTTCTAGACTGATCATTTTTCTTTCGTATCTTCGGAATAAGTTCGATAAAAAACATGGCTTCGATCCTGCCTTTCTTGATGATCATATTCGTGTGCTAGATGAAATGAAAATGAATGTAAAATACTTGGTGCAAGTGCACATGAGGGAGGCTGGGAGAAAAACAAGAAGGGATTGGTTGGAAATCGTTAAGTATCATGATCATTATCCTGTTGATTTGAATTGGTGTTCCTTTTGTGGTCGGTCTGGTTGCGTTCAAGAAGAGGCTATTTGATAAATAACTTTTGATGAAGAGTTTCAAGTCCATTTTTGTAGTGGTATTTATTTATGTAAAGATAACAAAAATATATGTTAATTTCAATGTTATTTCTTTGGTTTCACTGATGGTGGAATTGAATATCACTTTAGTTTATTAATTCATTCGGTTTTTAATATCTAAAATTAGTTAGGTTTATTGATCACTTGGGGTTTATAATATTAATAATAATGTGACTTTAACAATCCTTTGTGTTTAAAATATTGAATCGTAGGATTTATTAAGCTCTTGTGTTTTTAATATTGATCCCTTAGATTATTAATATTTATCCCTTGGGTTCACCAATTCCTTTGGTTTATAATATTAAACCCTTGGGATTATTAGTTATTTTGGTTTATAAAATGAATAATCCCTTGGGTTTATTAATCTCTTGAGTTTAAAATATTAATTCTTAGTGATTATTAATTTCTTTGGTTTTATATTTTTTTTATTAATTTTATTGATCCTTCGACTTTATTAATCACTTGAGTTTATTAATAATTTTTATTTCTATTATTAAACTGTTGGGTTTATAATATTAATAATCCCTTCATTTTATTGATGTTTTTTGTTTATAATATTAATAATCCCTTTGATTTCTTGATGTTTTATATTTATAATATTAATATTTTCCTGTATTTGTTGATCCATTGGGTTTATAATATTGATCTCTTATGTTTTAGAATTCTTTCGGTTCGTAATATTAGTCCATTCAGTTCATTAAATCCAAATATTAGGGGTTAAATATTAGTCCTACAATTTAATACTAATGCATGGTCCAATGTCACATTATGAAAAGAATTGTCTCAATATGAAAATCAACCATGGGAAACCATTGTTAATTATCATTAGCCATAGTCAATCAATGGCTTCCATGGTCAAATTTCACATTGTGACAAAGATTGTCTCAATATGAATATCAACCATGGCCAACCACAATCATAGTTGGTCCAACGTCGCATTGTGACAAAAATTGTCTCAAGATTTAAATCAAGCATGGTAAACCATGTTTATTTCACGGTTTATAGTATTTTTCAAAGGGATTTTATATACTTCGGGTTTATAATATTGATCTCTTTGGTTTAATACTATTCCCCTCGGTTTATATAATCATGTGACTTTAACAATCATTTTTATTTAAAAATTTGATTCCTAAGATTTATTAATATTTTTATTAATCATTTGAGTTTCTAATTAATTTGGATTTAAAGTATTTATTCCTAGGCTTTACTAATATTTTTTTTATAATTGATCCCATGGACTTGTTGATCTCTTATGTTTTTAATATTTTTTCCTTGGGTTCCCCAATTCATTTGGTTTATAATATTAAACCCTTGGGTTTATTAGTTTTTTTGGTTAATAATATTAATAATCCCTTGGGTTTATTAATTAGTTGATTTTAAAATATTGATTCTTATGGTTTATTAATTTCTTAGGTTTTTGAGTTTAAAATATTTATTCTTAGGGTTTGGTAATCTCTTGTGTTTTTAATATTTATCCCTTGGCCTTATTGATCCCTTAAGTTTTTAATAATTTTCCCTTGGGTTCACCAATTCCTTTGGTTTATAATATTAAACCCTTGGGTTTATTATTTCTTTTGGTTTATATTATTAATAATCCCTTGGGTTTGTTGATCTCTTTATTTTACAATATTAAATACTATGGTTTATTAAATTCTTAGGTATATTAATCTCTCTTAAAGTCTGCACATACCCTTAGGGTTTATTAATTTCTTGGTTTATAATACTAATATTTATCCCTTAGGTTTATAATATTTTTCCGTTGGGTTTACTAATTTCTTGGGTTTATAATATTTTTTTCTTGTTTAGACTAATCCTAATTTTTCCATTTTTTCTCCTCCCATGCCACCCACGGTTTCAACCGTTGACCTTACGTAACTGAGTGCCTTATCAAAGGCACCCCATCACCGACCTGCTCTACACCACGTGGGTTTCGGGTTTATAATTTTAAATTATTGTGTTTGTTTGTTTCTTTCCTTTCTAATTTTAATAATTCCTTTCATTTATAATATTAAACACTTGGTCTTATTACTTATTTTGGTTTACAGCATTAATAATATGTTGAATTTATTAATATATTGAGTTTAAAATATCAATTATTAGGGTTTATTAATTTCTTAGGTTTTCTAGTTTGAAATATTAATTCATAGGGTTTATTAATTTCTTGTGTTTTTAATATTGATATATTGGCCCTATTGATCCCTTAGGTTTTTAATATTTATCCTTGGGCTCACCAATTCCTTTTGTTTCGAGTATTAAACCCTTGGGTTTACTAGTTCTTTTGGTTTATAATATTAATAACCCCTTGGGTTTATTAATATCTTGAGTTTAAAATATTTTATTTTAAGGCTTTATTAATTTATTAGGTTTTTTAGTTTAAAATATTAATTTTTAGGTTTTTAATCTCTATTTTTTTTAATACTGATCCCTTAGGTTTTTAATATTTATCCGTAGGGTTCACCGATTCCTTTGGTTTATAATATTAAACCCTTGGGTTTATTAGTTTTTTTGGTTTATAATGTTAATCACCCCTTGGGTTTATTTTTATATTTTTCTAAGTTGGTTTAATCTATTAATAAAAACATAGTTTACATAGTGAAAATTCACCTCTAGGCTGGCTAAACTAGCCAACGATGGAGTTATGCTAAATAAAAAAAAAGCAAACTGTATCAGAACTTCATAATGTAGGCTGCGTGTGACCAAAAAACCGACCCAAGAATTTGCTGCCCAAGCATGGAAAACCAGCATACTGTTAATGTTCTAGAACTACATGTGCATCAATAAACTAGAACTAGCTGTGCTATAGAGCATTCAATCTAAATTGTTGACAATACACCGATTCCAAGACCAAAAACACCAAAAAAAATAGAAGAGAACCTTTCATGAGACTAGTTGTAGTTGTGGGGTATATTTTCTTCCATAATTGGGCAGCTATAGCCTTTATCTGGGTCGCCAGCCATTTCTTTGGGCTTCTGGGCTGATAAATCAGATGAGGAGGGAGAGTGTGAACTTTTCAAGGCTGAGTCCTCATGCCCAGAGCCGTCGCTGCTTGAGGATGGAGAGCTGGAGCTGTCACTGCCAGAATTTTTGGAGCCATTTTTGACTGGGAGGGAGATTTCCTTCCGAGCAACCCGGGGAGGCTTGTCCAAGATGGTGGACTTCCTTTACTTCTTTCGTGCCCCAGAGCTTTGCCCGGCCTCATAAGACGCCTCCTCCTAGAATGCAAATGTGATTGTTGCAGTAACCCGAGGTCTATTCAAATCACTATAGAAGATGAAACTTGCAACATTGCTATTAGAAGGCTGGATATCTGCTTCATTTCTAGCTGAGAGGGGTGGCCTAGAACCACTGCTACTGCGTCCTTCGTCGCCTCTGCCTCTTCCGCCCCGCCAGCTTCGCATGCGACGACGACACTGCATTCTTATCTTTCGAATGGCTGAAATGTAATGGGAGAAGGTGAAGACTTGAGAGGGGGAGGAAAGAACTTGTGTAGACCCAAATGAAGGTGAAAGTGTGGGTGAAGGTGGAGGACAAGTAGGCGGAGGATAATTGAACTCAAGGATCGAGTGTAGAGACTGATAGTTGGGGCTACTTAAAGCCAACTGCTTATGCGAATTGTAGAGAGAATCCAAGCGGAGGCGGAAGAAAATAGGAGGGCTCGAGCTAAATAGAGTGGGAAGATTGAAGGCGAGAGCAAGGGAGGGAGTACACGCCATTCTCATGGAAGACCTCACTCACACGAGATTAATGGTGAGCGAGTGGAATAATGGTAAAGAGCAGGCTGCCTGAAGGTATTTAATGGCCAAGGTACCATAAGCGAACGAAGACAAGTGGCTCGGACAACTGTTGCGGTCCTTGCTAGCCACCGACCAGCTGTTATGCAACACCCGCATCCGGGACACCCCTTGGGTTTATTAATCTATTGAGTTTAAAATATTGATAATTAGGGTTTATTAATCTCTATTGTTTTTATTATTGATCCCTTGGCCTTATTGATCCCTTAGGTTTTTAATATTTATCCCTTGTGTTCATCGATTCCTTTGGTTTATAATATTAAACCCTTGGGTTTATTAGTTCTTTTGGTTTATAATGTTAATAATCCCATTAGTTTTATTAATATCTTAAGTTTAAAATATTGATTCTTATGGTTTATTAATTTATTAGGTTGTTGAGTTTAAAATATTAATTCTTAGGGTTTATTAATCTCTTGTGTTTTTAATATTAATCCCTTGGCCTTATTGATCCTTTAGGTTTTTAATATTTATCCCTTGTGTACACCAATTCTTTTGGCTTATAATATTTAAACCTTTGGTTTATTAGTTCTTTTGGTTTGTATTATAAAAAACCCTCTTGAGTTTATTAATCTCTTGAGTTTAAAATATTAATTCTTAGGGTTTATTAATTTCTTAGGTTTTAGGTTTAAAATGATATTTCGTATGCTTTATTAATCTCTTGAGTTTAAACTATTAATTCTTAGGTTTTATTAATTTCTTAGGCTTTTGGGTTTTAAATATTAATCCTTAGGGTTTTTTAATCTCTCGAGATTAAATTATTTATTCTTAGGGTTTTCTAATTTCTTGGTCTATAATATTAATATTTATACATTGCTTCACCAATTACTTGGGTTTATAATATTGAACCCTTGGGTTTATTGGTTCTTTTGGTTTAAAATATTAATAATCCCTTGGGATATTGGTAAGATATATATACTTATTATAAATATTAATAAAATTTTATTATTATTATGTTTTTTTTGAATTATATTATAGTTTGAGTTAAAACTATTAAACTATGAAAAAAATTAATAATATATTTTTATTATATATTTTATTATTAAATAATATAATATTTTGTATTTTAATATATATATATATATATATATATATATATATATATATATATAAGGTTAATATATAACATGCATATAGTTAATATTATAAATATATTATAAGTAAATATATAAAATATATTGGTGATTATATTCATAAATATATAATATTTATTTTGGTAAAATACATGTTGTGGGTGGTGGATATATGCCTATCGGCGTATATCGGTGAATAGTCATTTTAGTAAACACTTTGACAAGTAAGAAATTTGAACAAAATAGTATCCAAAGTATTATAAGAGAAAAAACAAAGGAACTTTAGTACCTAAATTTTAAAAGAAGTTAATGGATCCTAGATTTTATAGTTGAAAATATTTGTAAGTATTCGATACGATTTTCCTTTGTGACTCTATTTTCACAACACATGCAATTCTTCTTCCATATGTACAACAAGCCTTGATTAAATTTGTCCCGACATAAAGATAATTAACCACCTTTTCATTACTACATTGTTGGTGTTTTCCCAATAAATCCATCCAAAAATCATAATCTATTTCATTTTCATCGAATGTTTCTTCACATGTGTGAGAGTATTTCGAAGCCTCCAAATTTTTTAATTCTGAAGTATAGAAATGTATAGTAAAAAATATATCAAAACTATACTTGTTTTGGGACATATATTCATAAATTCCACTAGTCATTTTATAGTTGAACTTGGAGTTCTTTAGGGAAATTTACAAAGACAAGCATACATTATTACAAAACCAAATTTATCCTAAGAGAAATGTAGTAAAGTGATTCAACTCATTTTTTCAATATCAAATCGAAAAAATTCAATATAATATCCCTTTTGGAATAGTTATTTTTTAAAAGCAAGTGTATCCAGAACAACAAGGTAAATATGTAAAACTAGTTGAAACTGACATGGAAAAGAGTGCAAAAGTGTTGACAAAATAATAGGGCCCCCAAAATGACAACCAAATTCAATTTTTTTGTCAACCTGTTGAAAAATTGTTGATCCATTTATCATTCTATCAAGGACTCCACATGCTTGCTAAGAAAGGGACTCTATATTTTTATTACATGTTCCTTTTACATAAGTAGACCCCTCCACCATGTTGCGAAAATTGGAAAATATGATATCTTTAATTTCATAATGCTCAAGTATGTTTAATGTGGTAAGAGAATTCTCAGTAAATTTCTCCCCGTGACTTTAGTAATATGTAACCATTGCATCCAATATTGTTTTGTTGGTTTTCAATTTAGAATAATAATATTTTAATTTTATGGAATTTTTTGGATTATTAGGTGGAATAGAAAACAAAATGGTTTCATCCAATATCTTATCTTCTATGAAGCAATATATTCTTTGGTTAATCCCTGAAGGGGGAAAAGAGTAGTCATTCTCAAGAAATGTAGACTATTTCTCTTGTAGTTCTCAAAATCAGGTTGGCTCGGAGAACACTTTAATGTGCCTAGTTGGTAAAAGTTAAAGATAGTGACCCATTTATCCCAATAGGTTCTTCAAGATATATGAGAATTTTTTTATCAGAAAATTTGTAATTGGATAGTTGAAGAAGGAGCACAACATTTCATCATCGACCTCATAAAATAGAAAATAAAAAGTAATAAGAATTCAATGTAGAAATGAAACTAAATAAGGTGTTATAAAGAAATGGGAATTCATTATTAATATGAGAAAATATGAATTATATTACGAAATTTAATCATTTATTTAAAAAGTGATATAAAAATAAAATGTTAAATGTAAAAATAATTAAAATTACATACCTTGTCTTCATCTTTCTTAGAACATCGAATCCTCCTTTTCTGTTTTTTTCATTGGAAATTAAGAAATATCTTACAGAGCACACACAATCAATAAATGAAGTTTTGTATAATACCTTATTTTCATATTTAGTTGACAACAAATTCAGATCACCCTAGTGGGTTCAACTCATAGATGAAATATTCGAGCATTACGTTTTTTCTATTTTTGTTTTTCCTCCATAGACACTTTGTATTTAGGATTTGTTAAGATTTGTTTCACTGCTTGAATAGTGTCTTGACCATAAACTATACATAATTTGGTATTCTTCTCAAATTTAGATATGTCTCATTTACAAATTTGATAGAGTTGAACAATAGATCATACCCATTGATGTCATATTGTGATCTCAATTTAAACACTTTGGGGGATTTTGTATATGTTTCAACATCCACTTTTCTACTAAAGGAGCCTGAAAATATATAGTAGTTCTCGAAGGCTTCATAAATTTCATTGCATTGATCTGCAAGCTTTGTTGTCTCGTATTCAACTTTCCTAGATATTTGAAATTCTGTAGTAGGCTTGAAATCTCTTTATGTTATGTTCTCCTCCAAATTAGATAAACATTCTCTTCTCAAAGAAAGTAATTGAGAATCAAGTTTATCATGTATTTTATCAAAAAAAATACCTTTTTGTTGTAAATGAAGTAGTACAAATGATGTTTTCTTACATCTTACATAGCGATATCTCAGAATGATTGTGATGTGTTTAAAAGATATGCGTAGCTTTTTAGTCTAGATTTAGTGAAGCTCTCATAGTTATCCAACTTGAACATTGAATTCTTTATTGTATTTGGTAAAATCATTATTTTAAGCTTTATTTAAATCTGGTATAAATTTTTTATACTCAACTTATAATTTTTTTTATTTTACCCCATTTTATTTAAAATCACCTCCACTTGAAAGTCAATGTCATTTTCAATTAATAATTAATGATTATTCCTAATATCTATTGGTATATGCCATCTATGGATCCAAATATATACATATCACGAAACATATTCAAGGGAGCTTCTATTTGGACATATCAATCTTGCAAAAACTTATATATATTAAATTTATTGTAATTTTTAATCATTTCAAAAGTAGAAGTAGAAGGTGTTTTTGATATTTCTATTTGAGTTGAATACATTTTATTTTTCATAAGTTAGGGTTGTGACATTTAATTTTCTTTGGGGCCAACCAATTAAGAAAAAGAAAAAGAAAATAAAAATCCATGAATCAAAATGAAATTATAATTTCAAATATGCACACTTTTATGCATTATCTCATTGATTTAAAGCCAATACAGTCTCTACAACATTTATGGAAAAAATTCAAAAGCTACATGGAAACCCAAAGTTTATTATAAGCGATAGAGACCCCATTTTTACAAAAAAAATTTGGACAGAATTATTTTCTTGTTTGGGTACTTATTTAGCTCATAACCCATCATATCATCCTCAATCTAATGGGAAAATTGAGATAGTGAAAAAATGTTTGTAAGGATATCTTTGTTTCTTTGTATCTATTAAACATACACACTGTGTCAAGTGGTTACCTTTGGTTGAATGGTGGCATAACACTTTCTTCCATACTGCAATAAAAATGACCCCATTTATGTCACTTTATAGGTATCATCCACCCTCCACCAAATTATCTTTAAGAGAAAATTCTAAGGTTCAAGAAGTGGAAGATCACATAAAGCATCAACAACAAGTTCTCTAACTCTTAAATGATAACCTCACCTTGGCACAAAATCGAATGAAATAACAGGCAAATCAACATCACAAAGAAATAAGTTTTGATGTAGGTGACTGTGTATTTTTACGACTAAATCCATACAAAAAAATGTCCCTCAATCAAGCTAAGAAGGAAAATAAATTATCACCAAAGTATTATGGTCCTTATAAATTTTTACAAAATATTGGTACTATGGCATGCAAATTGGAGTTTCCTACATATTCCTAAGTGCACCCAATTTTCCATGTTTCATGCTTAAAGAAGGTTATAGGTGGCGAGCTCCCAGTTCAAAAAATATTGCTAGAACTTAATGAAGAAGGAAAAATCATAGTGTAACCTGAAGCAATCATGGAAACATGAACTCGACTGCTACGAAAACGATCAATTTCAGATTATCTCATCAAGTGGAAGAACTTACCCATTCAAGATTCAACATGGGAGGATGATAATTTTATAAATAAGCATCCAAAACTAGTCAAGAGTTGAGGAAAAATTTTTTTTGAAGGAGAGGGGCATGTTAGGTCTCTATAATACAAGTGTATCCCCTTATTGTTATTGTTAGCATAGCACCCTTATTGTTAGTGTTGTGCCCATATAGTCCCCATATTATTATTATTGTGCCCCATAGAAGTCCACTATTGTTATTAGTGTTCCCTTACATTGATATTGTTATGTTGGCTAGGATTATATGGTAAAATATGGGAATCCTATAATAGAAAGGAGGTTTTGTCATTTTTATCTTCCTAGAATTGTTCATTTATGTCATGTAAAGGAGGTCTCCCCCTCAAAGAGGCTAATTTCTAAGTTTTTGATCTATATTTTCTTCTCTTTTGTGAGTTGGTTTCATAATGGTTGATCTCCTGATTAATGATCAAGTCGTTGAGCTAGGAAGGGTTGAATCTACAGATTCTAAAAAATATTATGTTAGAGAAAGGGTTAATGCAGGTTATATTACAATTTTGATAATTGATGACACTCAACCACATTTGATTGAGGAGGATGTTAATGAAGGGGACATACATCCGTGGAAGATCATGGATTTGAGGCAAAACATAGGTAATTCAAAATATTTAAACATGGGTTAAAAATTATTGATTGTATAATAAGTTTTCTTTTTGAGTAAATACTAACCTTATTTACATTCGTTTATAGGTGCAAATGTTTCTTCTACATTTTCTATTGGAGACAATATAGATCTTCTGCAACATGGAGTAAAGGTGGGTGAGGGTTCCATATTCAATACAGAGCTTGGGCATAAATTGCATGGAAACATGGTAAAGAAAGGATCCATAGTGGTTAAAATTGAGAATGTGTTAAAACATGATTCTCCTCTTCCGCATCCAAAAATATTTGAGCATACACTAGGGGGTGCATTGGAATATTATGAGATTTGGCCATAATCATATTTGGAACCTCACTGTCATGATCATGCCATAAATATTCCCCAAGATAGGGTTAGATTCATATGTAAAAACGTTTTTTTACACATGAATGAATGGGAACAAGAATATGCATTTCCAAAGGAATGATAATTCATGTCCGCGAGGATGCCATTGTTGAGGGTGAAACACTAGGTGAAATGGAATTTGGGGTTTTTTTGGAAGAGACAGATGGAAATTGTGAAATATGCAAAATTGGGGATAAGTATATACATTGCTTGTTTATATGGCCAATAAATAAGTTGGTGGACAACAACGGTGTGATATTAAGGGTCAAGCAAAAGTTCAAGGAGCCACCCAAGGAAATGGTGATATGGGATGTTATAGAGGACACAAATCCATTAAACAAATGGGATGGGTATGTTTGTAATGAAAAATACAGAAACTCAATTGTTGTGCATGAACAAGGCCATCTAAAAGGATTAAATGAGTTATCGCTCCAAAAAAATAGCAAAATTTCAAAAAAAAAAAGATGAAGAGAAAGAAATTTGGCTTTTGGTAGCATATGTATGTTGTAGAAAGGATTGTCTTCAAAATGTGGATATGAAGGCCTTTGCAGGTGCTAGAAGGGGTATGAGGCAAATAAATAAAAATGGTATTAGGTAATTTGTCTTGAATTCACTCATGTCAAACACAGTGATGTCAAATAGCCATGGCCATGGCCTACCACCTATTGCTAGAAATGTAAAGGACATGAGATTTAATGGGAGTATTATTTGTAAGAAATCAAGGTATAAGATACATAATATTCCTCAAATCACATTATATAACTGCCAACATTATTTTCAACATGGAAATTTCATAGCTATTCATGGTAACACAAACACATGCAAAGCAAGAACACACACCGTGGCACCCATAGAAATATTGCACAAAATTATAATGGATAATTCATATTTTTCACCAAACAAAACACGTCAAGTTGAAGAAGATGGAACATTTTCTCTTTTAATATTGCTTCCTTCAACTTACAAACAAAATTCATTGTTAAAAGAGATCAATGAGGCTCTTCAAAATCTCAATTACCCATCAATATCACAGTAAAAAATGAACAAGGTATGGAATACTAAGTTTCAAGATGTGGAATTATCAAAGAACACCAAATTCAGTAAATGCAGTGAATGTATTGTGTTAAAAGCACAAATTAAGTAAATTAAACTAGGTGAAGTGTGACACCCCTATGAAATTTTTGACAAGCAATAGGGGGCTAAATCTTTGCTGAGTCTTCAAGGAATGCATTTCCTCTAAAAACACAGTCTCCTTGAAGCCTCCATGTGTCTTTTATCCTTTGATGAAATCCCCTCTGCTGATTCCCTTTTTAAAGCCTCTCTGTTATGAAGAAATGCCCAAAGAAGGCCTCCTCTCCCCTTTATTTTTCCTCATTTAGCCTCTTTTATTCCCCCTTTTCTCCCCTTCTATTTCCACATTTACCCCCAAAACCTCAGATCCCATTTAACTTCTTCCCCTACCCTTGGTTTTCCCTTTTTCCCCTTTTCTTCCTCTATCGTTCCCCTTCCCCAGCCCTAAAATCCATTAAAATGGGCTAAAACCCACTTTCTGACCTTATTATAAGGCCTAGCCCCTTTCTGCCAACCCCTTCTAACCACTTCCCCACATATGACCCCGCACTAGGACCAAGTGCTTAAGTCCCAAGCGCTAATCGCAATCGGAACTATCGGCGGGAGGCAAAATCCTTTGTAAAAGCGAAAACCCCCGATGCAATTGTTTTAACACATAAGTCCCGCAGGGCGTTCCGCACCGTTGATCTTCCGCGGAGATCTAACGGCTGGGCGCTAATCGTAGCCCCCCGCTCAATTGCAATCGCAATGTTCTGTGTGTGACCTCCGATTGATCGCAAGCCTCCTCGGCCTCAGGTGCGATCCTCACGTCCCGCGTTCCCAGTGATCCGTCCGCAGATCCAACGGTCGGCGCTTAATCACATCTCCCCATCCAATCGCTGGTTCCCTTCCCTCCATCTCCGATTCAATCCTGATCGTCCATCCTTCCCGCGATCCGACGACCAGTGCTCAATCGCACCCCCGCCCGATCGCTTATCGCAAGTCCTTCTCCCGACGCTCCGATTAAATCACAGCCGTCCATCTCCCCGCTGATCCTACGGCTTAGCGCTAATCGCTTCATTCCCTTCGCACCTCCTGTTTCTCCCTCCGATGGATTGTGAGCCGTTGATCTGGACCCGAGATCAACGGCCAGCGCTCAATCGCAAGCCCCTCTCCGATCGCAATCGCAAACCGTTTCTTCTGACCCCCGATTGCGATTGAGCGATTAGATCGTGACCATTCGTTTCCTCCATGATCGGACGGTTCAGGTTTAATCTCCCTCCGCCTCCGCTGGGTCCCACTCCAGTCGTTCGTTCTCTTGTTTCTGCGTGTTTGCCTGTGTAATTCGCCCAAGAGATAACTGTGGGATTTTACACTAACAAATGTTCTTCCACCACTCTTCATCATTTCTCTGCCGCTATGTGTTCTTTCCATTGGTTCTCCACTATCCCGCCACCATTCTGCCGCCTCCGCAGCATTTCCGCCACCACCACCACCCGGCTTTACAGTCTCTTTCCACTGTGCGGAATAGTACAGAGATGGCCCGTTCTGCATTTCCAGCGACCAACAGAAGGAATTCAAAGGGGTTGGTGCCTGTTATTAATGAAATTAAATGTCTTGCCCCGTATTCAAAGGATCAAGGCACAGTTCGAAGACCAGGCTAACGAAAAAGTCTTATACGTATTTTTTTATAATGTGTGAAGTACTCTACTCGAGAAGGACATCTTCTGACAATCTCAGCCTCTCGAGCCCTTAAGCAGTTAATTGCACTGCCAGGGAACTTCTCAAGAGGTGTCCCGAACAACATTAAAGAAGCATGTAGGGCCTTGCAGACTTCCATCCGATTCATTATTCCCGAAGGCTAAGCTGCGCCTCTAGACATTGGGATTTAAAGAATGTATCAGAGGTCAAAATCGACCTGACAGAGATCTTCGAACCAGTCTCAGAGTACCTATAGCGTTGCAGATAGCCATTAAGCAGTGTGGGCGTGGACACTTCCGCCATTCTGTCTTAATGAGTCTCATTTAATTGTCTATCGGCCTCTGTCTCTTCCTCTTCTCCTATAAAATCCCTGAGAACAAATTGTAAAGGTTGTTGTTGCCTTGCTGGGCATCTGCTGTTAGAGGGATTCATTCCGACTGTTAGAACAGTCTTGGGAGAGAGTAGCAGAGTAGTCGTATGTAATAGGCTGGGAGGAGAAGTCTGGACTGTAACAGCCATTGAGCCTTATTGTACATGAATGGTTTTGCATCAATTAATCAAAGCACATTTCACAGGATCCTGGTCTATTACTATTGGTGATGTTTTCTTACTCTGTTTATTACATTTTCACATTGTTTCATGTTCTTCTGGTAAGCATCAGAATAATGGTATAGGATTCACCCTTTGTTAGGTGCCCTATGCTGTCTGCTCTCCCTACCTTTATGTTTTCCGCTAGATGTGCTATCTGAGAGTTGTTTCCAGTTGATTTAACCAGCGCAGTGGATGTTATTGCCTGCTGGCTGATGTATGAATTGGTTGAAGCTGTTCTTAGATGTTCTTGAGGGGTTTAAAGCTAGAAGGTTTGGGAACACTGGGGATAAGTGTTAGCCCTGTCCACTAGGATCCTTGCGCGACCAGCTAGCCTTTCTAAGATCCCTTCGTTAATCTTATCTCTGTTTTTCCCTTGGAGTTGCTAAAGCAGACCTGGAGTTAAATGACCTCTGAATTACAAAGTCATAACCCAACCATTGTCTACAAGTGCTGCCCAGGCCTGTCCAGCGGTGAGATTGATGACCTCTGACCTGATCTATAGACAGAAATTCGGTTGCTTTCCTTCTTTGACTTTCCTTCCTTAATGTTCTGTCCCACCATCTATCTAAAAGATCCTTTAGTGTAGATGACTTGCCCTTTGGAAGCCCTCGCTAGTGGATGCAAGTAATTTTCCTATCATGACTCCATAGCCCAATGGATGGCACTTTCTTGACCTATCCTCTTTGCTGAAACATCCTGTTGTTTTTTTCCTTTCCTCCCATTACTCTCTCAGTCTATGATCTCATGACCAACCCAGCAACTCACCAACCAAATCATTTTAAAACCCCCTTTGTGCTTCATAACTAGCCTAACAT
Source organism: Pinus albicaulis (assembly GCA_034641835.2). Lineage (NCBI taxonomy): Eukaryota > Viridiplantae > Streptophyta > Pinopsida > Pinales > Pinaceae > Pinus > Pinus albicaulis. The sequence goes on from CM076580.1 coordinate 1,600,635,405, forward strand.
CTCATTTGAGCTTCAAAGATATACCATTCTTTGTTTTATTGGAGAGATCCCTCTCCGGGTCCAGGAGGGCTAGATCCTAGGGCCCCAAAGTGGTTCTGATGTTCTCTCATCTTTTGGTCTTGCCAATATGGCCAAAACATGGGAACCCCAACATAATGGCGACTCCACTGGGGATGAATCTGAGAGTCAAGAACTGCTTTGCCTCTAGATTGGCTTTTCATTGCTGATGGTGGACAGCATCTTGCTTCAAACATTCATAATCATCCACCTGGCGACTCCACACTCCCTATGATCCAAAGACCAAATGACTCCACTGGTGAGGAACACTGAACTGGTTGAGAAGAGATAGTAGCCTTCTTTGCATAAGCACGAATCCAAGCATGGACAGGGATGCAAAGTATAATGCTTTGTATAATAAAGCATGCAGAATAACAGAAGTGCTTACCAAAATGCTGGAGACGCAGATGGCCAATATGAATACAGATGATGATTATTTAGAGCAGTCCATGTCGTCTTCAGAACAAGAACAAACTCAAGATCTAGAAGATGAGCAGGACCTATATGATGCTCAAGAATCTGTAGAAGATGAAGAGGAAAGTGATCAGGAATTGCCTGATTGCTTACCTATGCCTTGTGTTACGCTGACAAAAGAACATCAGAACCTATTAGCGCAGGCTGATAGGGAAAGCTGCCTTGAGGAAGCAGATGACTACATGGAAGAGGCAGAATCTGATGAAGAAGAAGAGGCTCAAAGAAACATCCAGCCTCCAAATCAGCCTACACAAGAGCAAGAGGATTGCTGCTCTTCTGTCCATGATGAAAGGGAAATCCCTCTTTTGACAGAAGAAGAGATTGATCGGATATTAAACCAGCAGTCCACCCCAGAAATCTTCTATAGAACACACTCTCCTGCTCATTCATTATTTGAGTTTGTTGGTTCTGAATCAGAAGACTCCTCTGTGGATCAGAATGAAGAAAGACCTGCCGTGCGCTCAGAATGGTGGACTTGGTCAGGTTCGCCTATCTATGACACTGATGGATAAAGTTATGAAAGCATCAGTGAAGAGTGTCATGAGATCGGAGGCCAGCAGTCTTTCCTTTCAGAAGATGAGGAGGAAAGCAAAGAAGAGGTTCTTGAGCATGATGAAAGCAAGGAGCTTACTCTTGAAGAAGAGGAAGCAAAGGAATACGCCCCTGCTCAAGAACACATGGATCTTTTCACGGAGCCCTGCACCTCAGAGCAGAACATATCGGAGCTCCGAGAGGACTCAACCCCAATATACGACGAGTCCTCCAGTTCAGAAGATGAGGGAGATTCTCTCTCTCAAGAGAGTCTTCTTCTTGATCCAGTGGAAGAAGAAGAGATCCTGGTCGAAGCCAGCCTGCCAGACACTCATAGCCAGGTATCTTTTCATGATCCTTATGCACATTTCCTGCATACATTTGAAGAAGGATCAAAGGTCTTGCTCAGCAGCATATTGCAAGCAGAAAGAAATTTTTTCAAAGCTGCTGTTTTTGAACAAAAAGAGTGGGAGCTGCCCTGCCTATCCAGCATGCTCAAGGAGTTGAGCAATAAGGACCAGCCATGGGATCACCTGGTGGACTGGTTACATTGGAAGACAATGTTTGTAAGCTAGACCTGTAAATATGTCAGTAGAGTAGGGTAGGTAGGAAAAGCTCAATAAAGCTCAGCCTGTGAGCAGGTAGATTAGTTGTTTAAATTTATGTCTTAGAATGTAGGTGAAGAAACCTGCTAGACAGTCTAATCCTAGCAGGTAGTAGGGTAGATAGAGAAACATATGAGACCAACAATCTAATCTGGTCTCATGGAGTAATAAGGATAGAAGTAGAATAGGTTTATTTTTTCCTGTTTGTAAAAATTGATGTTGTAAAAGGGTCTGCAAGTCCAAATGCACCCAAGAAGAAAAAATGTTAGGACTATAGTGTGGGTAGGTAGTTGTTTGGAAGAATTGTACTGCTGATATGTTGTCTTCATAGTTTGTGGCAGCTGATCTAAGGAAAGAAAAGGATGGTTCAAGCAGCAGGCATCTGGCCTACACCAAGAGATCATTTTCTGGTTTCTTGGCTCCTTCAAGAAGAAGCCATCCCCATGTGGAGCCACTGTTAGCCCCCCTATGAAATTTTTGACAAGCAAATAGGGGGCTAAATTATTTTTGAGTCTTCAAGGAATGCATTTCCTCTGAAAACACAGTCTCCTTGAAGCCTCTTTGTGTCTTTTATCCTTTGATCAAATCCCCTCTACTGGTTCCCCTTTTAAAGCCTCTCTGTTATGAGAAGAAATGCCCAAAGGCCTCCTCTCCCCTTTATTTTTCCCTCATTTAACCTCTTTTTATTCCCCCCTTTTCTCCCCTTCTATTTCCCCATTTACCCCCCAAATCCTCCCAAAATCCCATTTAACTTCTTCCCCTACCCTTGGTTTTCCCTTTTTCCCCTTTTTCTTCCTCTATCGTTCCCCTTCCCCAGCCCTAAAATCCATTAAAATGGGCAAAAACCCCACTTCCGACCTTATTATAAGGCCTAGCCCCTTTCTGCCAGCCCCTTCTAACCACTTCCCCACATATGACCCGGCGCTGGGACTAAGCGCTTAAGTCCCGAGCGCCAATCGCAATCGGAAGATCGGCGGGGGTCCTTTTCCTTTGTAAACGCAAAAACCCCGATGTGATTTGTTTACAACATAAGTCCCGCAGGGCATTCCGCACCGTTGATCTTCCACAGAAATCTAACGGCTAGGCGTTAATCGTAGCCCCTCGCTCAATCGCAATAGCAACGTTACACAATGTGACCTCAGGTCGATCGCAAACTCACTGCTCGACCTCAGATTGCGATCCTCCGTCGCGTTCCACTGGTTTGTCAGTCCCACGGATCCAACGGTCGACTCAATAACTCTTCCCATCCAATCAGCAGTTCCCTTACCTAAGTCAGATTCAATCGTAGACACATCCTTCCGCGATCGATAGCTGCTCATTCTTGCCGATCGACGTGATGTCTCATAGCTCGTTAATCTGTCGTCCATCTCCCAGCTGATCTACGGCTTAGCGCTAATCGCTCATTCCTTCGCACCTCCTATTTCTCCCCTCGATCGATTGTGAGAGCGTTGATCGGACTGAGATCAACGGCCGGCTTCAATCGCAAGCCTCTCCGTCTGTCTGTCGTTTAAATCGACCCCCGATTGCGATTGAGCGATTAGATCGTGACTGTTCGTTTCCTCCGTGATCGGACGGTTCAGGTTTAATCTCCCTCCGCCTCCGCTGGGTCCCACTCCATTTTTTCGTTCCCTTGTTTCTGCGTGTTTTCCTGTGTAATTCACCCAAGAGATAACTATGGGCTTTTACACTAACAAATGTTCTTCCACCACTCTTCATCATTTCTCCGCCGCTATGTGTTCTTTCCATTGGTTCTCCACTATCCCGCCACCATTCCGCCGCCTCCGCAACATTTCCTCCACCACCTCTGCCCGGCTTTACAGTCTCTTTCCATTGTGCGGAATAGTACAGAGATGGCCCGTTCTGCATTTCCAGCGACCAGCAGAAGGAATTCAAAGGGGTTGGTGCCTATTATTAATGAAATTAAATGTCTTGCCCCGTATTCAAAGGATCAAGGCACAATTCGAAGACCAAGAGCACGCGGTAAAGTCTTATCTTTGTTTATATATCAGCAGAAGTACTCTTCTCCAGAAGGACATCTTCCCACAACAATCTCCATGCCTCCTCGAGCCCTTAAACAGATTAATGCACTGAGAGAAATTCTCAAGAGATTGTCAAACAACATTAAAGAAGCATGGAGGGCCTTGTATACTTTCATCCAGTTCATTTATTCCAAAAGGCTAGCGCAAAGCTCCTGACACCGTAAGGATTTAAAGAATGTATCAGAGGTCAAAATCGACCTGACAGAGATCTCCGAACCAGTCTCAGAGTACCTACAGCGTTGCAGATAGCCATTAAGCAGTGTGGGCATGGACACTTCCGCCATTCTGTCTTAATGAGTCTCATTTAATTGTCTATCTGCCTCTGTCTCTTCCTCTTCTCCTATAAAATCCCTGAGAACGAATTGTAAAGGTTGTTGTTGCCTTGCTGGGCATCTGCTGTTAGAGGGATTCAGTTTGACTGTTAGAACAGCCTTGGGAGGAAGTTGCAGAGTAGTTTGTATGTAATAGGCTGGGAGGAGAAGTTGGGACTGTAACAACCATTGAGCCTTATTGTACATGACTGGTTTTGCATCAATTAATCAAAGCACATTTCACAGGATCCTGGTCTATTACTATTGGTGATGTTCTCCTTAACTCTGTTTATTTCATTTACATGCTGTTCCATGTTCTTCTGGTAGGCAACAGAAGTATAGCATAGGATTCACCCTTGTTAGGTGCCCTATGTTTCCTGCTCTCCCTACCTTTATGTTTTCTGCTTTATGTGCTATCTGAGAATGGTTTTCAGTTGATTTAACCAGCGCAGTGGATGTTATTGCCTGCTGGCTGATGTATGAATTAGTTGAAGTTGTTCCTAGATGTTCTTGAGGGGTTTTGAGCTGGAAGGTTTGGGAACACTGGGGATGAGTGTTAGCCCCGTCCACTAGGATCCTTGCATGACCAGCTGACCTTTCTAAGATCCCTTTGTTTATCTTATCTCTGTTTTCCCCTTGGAGTTGCTAAAGCAGACCTGGAGTTAAATGACCTCTGGTCTGATCTATAAGCAGCCCCTTTGTCCCTTTGAGAGCTGCCCTAGAGTATGTCCAAGCAGTTCTGGAGTTAAATGACCTCTGACCTGATCTATAGACAGAAATTCGGTTGCTTTCCTTCTTTCACTTTCCTCCTCAATGTCCCACCCCACCATATAATCTAAAAGATCCTTTAGTATTAGATTACTTGCCCTTTGGAAGCCTTGGCTAGTGGATGCAAGTAATCTCCTTTCGTGACTCCATAGCCCAATGGATGGCACTATCTTGTATTCTCTGCGAAATGACTGTTGTTTTTATTCTCTTCCATCGCTTTCCCGGTCCGTGATCCCCTAGCTCAACCCAACAACCCTTCAACCAAATCATTTTAAAACCTATAGTGCTTCATAACCCAGCCCTAACATCTCATTCGGGAGCAGAAGATGTGTTCTCGGCTCTATTGGAGAGATCCCTCTCGGGTCCGGGAGGGAGCTAGATCTAGAGCCCCAAAGTGGTTACGATGTTGTCTCATCTTTTGGTCTTAATCCGGCCAAAACAGGAACCTAACTGGAGAGCAGGTTGAAGAAAAGGCATGAGTTAGGCTGAACAAACATTACAAGATTGTTATGTGTGGAATATATTTCTACTATTCCCATAGAGTTATGTCAGAGTATTTTCCAAAGAATTATTTGAGAATTATCCATTATAAAATGGGAAAAACAAAGACTTTAATCCCAAGGCTACGTGTCAAATCAAAATCTATTGGAGGAAAAAGTTTAGGTTTGTCATTGATAGGTATGCTAACACATGGGCATAAGACATGAGGTTTTGGTCATTTCTCCCTACAATTTGTACATATGGGATCAAAATTTACTATTACATCCCTTTCAAAGTGTTTAAGGGACCTTGAAGACCCAAAAATCGATATGTATGATGATCTACTTTATGAGAGTGGAAGTTCAAGAAAAAAACTTACAAATGCATTACTTGACACCTCTATTTACTCAAAATTCAAGTGTAGAAGGATGCTTTTATGTCTCATGGAAAATCAAAAAGTGAAAATGTTGATTTTAAACCTTTTCCTCCACATTTTTTGTTACGGTTGTAAAATGTAGCAAGTGATAACAAAAATAAATATCTTTTCACGTTTCTATCTCTTTTAACTTCACTTGGTGTCCTCATCACTATTGAGGTTGGGTTCTTGCCCTGTGGGGCACACCCATGAAGACATAGATGGTGTTGGTGTCCGGATATGAACATAATTCAAACCTTTTTCCACATAAATTATCAACTCGAGGGCGTTAGTTATTTCAAGGCTAACGACAAAGTATATGCAGATACAAGCACATGGTCCGCTGTAGATCACATGTTTAATCTATAACACACATACCACTGTAACAAAAATGAAATGAACTGTAGAAATAAAAGGTATCCACAACAATTAATGCGATTGTAATAGAAAATAAAGAATCGCACCAAACACCACACTGCAAAGAAATGAAGGAATAACACAACACTTGATCACAAGGGTGGGCCTAACTCTTTGATCAGGGTTGTGGAAACTCAATAATTAAAGGAGAAACATCAAGCTATTGTACATTCAATTAATGATAAAAATATTGATTACAAAGTCTGCATCTCCAAGGGCCTCCCCCGATTCACAGCCTGTAGGCCTCTTTATACAATTGTCCTGAAACCCTCGATTCCTCTCAACGAATCCATTGTTACAAAATTACATCTTGTTACAACGGAAACCGGGTTGCCCAACAAGAAACCATAAGAAGGCCTAAGATAATGCTGCTATACCCATGGTTGTCATGTTGTAGCAACAAATAAGGAAGACGCTGGAGATGATGGGTTGTGCCTTGACTCGCGGCCAGAATGCTCCTATTGTAGCCAGGTCTGAAGAAATATCAGAGTTAATATGTAGAAAGGTAAAACCTCCATGAAAAATACATTGTTAATCAAATATCCTATAAAATATGGGAAGAAGGGTTTTACCTCATGCTTTTAAGATTAATAATGGCACAAAGAGATAGAAAGATAGGGTAAAATGGGAGAGGAAAGTATACAAATTGGGTACCCAACATCTCCCCAAATTGATCTATCTGCATGTCCTCATGCAACTCGTCGTCTCCTCAAATCCGGATTGGACTGACTGTGATCGGCATGAAGCTGTGTGAGCTCATATTTTGCAGCCATTTATATTCCTGGTGGCTTATATCCTTCTGTCAAAACAACGTCCTTCCACCAGTCTAGTTCAACGTTATATGCAGGAGTATATTGCGCAACTGACAACCATAAAAGGGGAAATTGAAATCTTAATCCCATCCATATAACCCCACAGGTATGAATGCATGCCACATAATGCAACATTCTCTCTAAGGCACGTGAAAAGTTAGGTGCCCCAAATGATTCTCTTCCCCTGACGGCTGAGGAGGACAACATCCATCTTTTCTGACAACTGTCTAGTGCTTCCTTGAGAAACATTGTAATCTGGTTGACACACAGGTCAGTGCAACATTTCTGGGATGCCAACGCGTGTTCCTTACAGACCTCAATCTGCAGAGCTGTATAATTCTTGTTATAAATGGTTGAGGACAGATTATGCTCTCTTCTCATAATCAATGGCTTGCTGGCTTGATTTTCTTCAAATGTTTCCTAGGCATTTCTCCATTTAATCCGATTGATGGTATAGGAAGTGAATGCTCTTAAATGGATGTCTCCCATGAATGGCATAGGGTTAAAGGACTAATCATGCCTTAAGTAATACCCATGCATATAGAGCTCACACATCAAATGTTGTTTGATAATGTCATGAATGTTCAAAATACATAGAAATTGAATGGGGTCTTGATGAAGACAATACCAAATCTCCTTATATATACTTTCAAGAAAAAAGAAAATAAAATTTTCATGATAAAATAAGGCATAGCTATGTGCAGGAGTTATGCAGGCCATTACCTGATGTGCTAGGGAGAACATATTCTCCTTATCTATCTTTAGCAACTGAACTTATTCTTCCAGCTCTTCTATCCTAGCCTTCTGTTTGGCCTGCTTCAGCCGTGCCTTTTATAACTAATCCATGTACCCTGTGACGACTCCAGCAGCCTGTTCTCAAACCCCAGCTATTTTTTTCTTGTGGTCGCTCACCGCAGACTGCCACTTTTGAATTTAACCATCCAATACAAATTCTCGACCTTCAAACAACTCTTCAATCCGGCCAATCTGGGTAGCTACAGTGGAGAATTCAATATTCGACTTTATTTCCCTCCATTTTTAGATTTTTACCTTCCTTTTTAAAAGTGAAACTTTCTTCTTCAAATCCTGAACCTCACTTTTCAGTCTCATGGTTTCACTAAACTACAGCTGATACCTATTTTTGAAAGGTAACCTTATTTTCTCACACTATTCGACCCATTCCTGTTTAACTATGAATTCAGTTTATGGGTCTATGATAGGCTTCGAAGGTGGTGGAATGTTGCCGACATCCTCTATAGATTCTTTTTTCAATCCCTTCTGGCTAGGCCCCCTATCCATAGGGGCTTCTTCTTCTACATTTCTTTTGGGAACTCCTGTTGTTTGGTTGGAAATTTCATTGATCCCCCTGTGTTCCGATGTTTCTACAAGAAATCTGTCTTCCTTGTGAACCTCTAAGTGTTATGGTTACGTAGTGTCTGGGCTAATCTTGGCTGTGTCAACAAATTTTAGTACCGGGGGAACAACCACTTCTTCCATTAACCATTTGGGCAAGCGAACAACCCTCGCCCCTCTAGGCATTAGGGACTGGAACAGAGAATAGGGAACAAACCCATCATCTTAATTTTCGATTTGGACCGTGACTTCATGCATTACCACCTCAACTAGAGTCGATGCTGGTTCTTGTGGAGAAGCATCAATTCTATGGTACAATTCCCTTCTTTCCTTAGGATTCACCTTTGTTTTCACAGTTGGTACCAATTCTTGAGGTCCAACATCAATTTCGCAGGCTGAATCCTCCTGTTCTAGTTGAATTCGGGGTGGTTCTTGTGTAACAGCCCCACCTGTATCAACATCCATATCTGTCTGGGCAGGTCATGCTATTTCTTGCGAAACAACATCACTTGCCACTCCTCTATCCACAATTTCATTCCTTTGTTCTTCATTGATAAAGGTTGACGAATGTATAATGGTATCAATTTCCCGCACGATGTCCATAATTCCTTCCTCTGTGGGTTCTTTAAGCAAGGCTAGTTCTTGTGTGACAACCTCGTCTGTGTCGCCAACTACTTCCTCCATACTCATCTCTTCTTCCTCGGGTTCCTCCTGATCAATTTCCATTTCCATTTCCTCGGGTTCCTCTTCATCAATTTCTTCTGAATATTCTTCTTCTGCTTAACAAGCTAGATAGGTTGGTTCTTCTTCTCTAGCAGCAATCATAGCTGCTACTGCTTCTTCTGAGGATCCATAGAGTTCCACCCAGGAAATCCACAACCTGCCTATTGCATGCATGACCAATAATCACACCAATATGTGGTTAGAAAGTACTGCCATCATCTGGCGAGAGTGTTGAGCAGACTGTGCCATATGCTACAGTTGTTTCAATAGGAAGAATGGCATATTTAGGGCATGCACCTGATTATGTGGAAATTAGAGGTGTGTTATAATTTTAAAGTGATACTTGAACAGAGCTGAGTCCCGACCCTCGCAAGTAATGCATTTTATTACGAAACCTGCAACTTCGTTCCAAGGATACGACACAATTCTACTCTCATATCCTCTTCCCAATTGAACGACACTTTCTCCTGCCCGCAAGAACAATTTGGGAAATTCAGGGAGAAAAAATTTCCTAGAAAACCATTGCTGCCCCTACTGTCTCAGCCTGCTAACCTCTGCAATTACCTCCTCTGTGACAGGAACTTCCAGACCTCTAACCTGAGAATAAATCTCCTCTAAATTGAGTGTGAATTCCATTGTGATACCTCCATCAAATCCCTACAATCTGTCAAAGTAGATATCCCACCCTGCGTTGACAAAGACTTGCCAAACCTCTGGATTGCTACGAAATGAAATTGTGTTTTCAGGCTCATGCCTCTCAGCCAGCCCACCCATACTGTGGAGACTTGTAGCAGAAATTCTTATAGTAGCAGACCATTGGGCAAGGTGGTGGGTACCAGATTTGGAGGAACAACATAGTGAAAATGGAAAGGTGGTAACAGTAAATACGGTTGGTAAATCTCGAAAACCGAGGAAAATCATGAAAGAGTATGGTAAGTGTGGTAAAATAGAAATAATAATTGTTCATACAAGGTGGACGAGACATCTTACGAATCCCAATATGATTCAAATGGTGATACCACATATTTATGGAATCGTAAGGTGTACCATCAGCGGAATGTCATACTTAACTTATGAGGCAATTATTACACCATCCTTAGCATGGCGCACCCCCCCAAACTTAAATTTTTACCGTTCGTGGCATTAAAATCTTCGCATGGGATATTTAATTAAATCAGTAAAATTCACGTGGAGGCATACCTGACAACCTACCTAGATGATATGACGGTTTGTAGGATGAAAACACAGTAATGAGTGGATGGTGTAATAACATTGGTGTAACAACATCCAGTGTAACAATAGCGAAGTAACAACATCAGAGTAAAACAGCATCCGGTGTAACAGCATCAGAGTAACAACATTGGTGTAACAACATCCGTGTAACAACATTGGAGTAACAACATCAGAGTAACAACATCCAGTGTAACCACATCGAAGTAGCAGCAACCGAGTAACAACAACAAAAGTAGAAGCAACTGAGTAACAACATCATGGGAAGCAACAACCTAGTAATAGAAATGAGAGTAACAACATCCGGTGTAGCAGCATTGATCAAGGAGTAACAACATCTAGTAACAACACTTGGTGTAACAGCATCACGAGTAGCAGCAACTGAGTAACAAAAAAATGAGTAGCGGCCACCGAGGAATAGCACCATGAGAAGCAGAAACCAAGTAACAACACCTTGAGTAGCAGCAACAAGAAAATTCCTTGATTTTCACTCCTTAGTTGTAGCTCATGCAAAAAGATAAGAAAATAGAACAAAATTCTTTATTTATTATATATATATATATATATATATATATATATTTTCTTTTTTTTTCTTTTTCCTCCTTTTTTTTTTTTTTACAACTAGGGTACAGACGAAGGATTCTTTGCATTGATAACCTTCAAACCAGATTTCTCAGAGAGTTGTTTAATAAAAGCATCCTTAAAGGCCGGCCGGTGGTATAGTCTCAGGCGATGTCCATTGACTATAAAGGAAGTACGTGTATCATCAATTGTGACTAGCCTGACTATTCCATTATCAAATACAACATCCACCTCATAAGGTCCCATCCAACAAGTGCAAAGCTTTCCCTTAAAATCCTTAAAATGAGATTCATAAAGTAGTGCCCAATCTCCACTTTGAAACACATTATTTTTAATAAAATTATCGTGCCATTTCGTTCTCTGTTGCTGGATAGCAGTAGTTCGCTAGACAACCATTGAACGTATTTAATCAAGTTCATTAAGCTGAGCCAATCGGTGTTTCTGGGCATCTGATAGATCTAAAACAACTTCCAGAGCTGTTCTGAGCGTGCTTATTTCAAATTATATTGGAAACAACGGAGATTTCCCATAAACCAACTCGAATGGTGAAAACTCAGTTGTATTCTGCCATGTTGTTTTGTACGCCTAGAGAGCCTCTGGAAGATTCTGAGCCCAATCCCGAAAATGGTATGCCACCATTTTTGTCAAAATATTTTCTAATGTCTTGTTGTGCTTTCTACTTATCCATTCGCTTGGGGATGGTATGGAGATGTCACTCTGTGCTTGATCCCATATTTTTGCATGAGCTTTGCTATCTTGTGTGATGTGAATTATGCTCCTCCATCTGAAACAACCTCTCTTGGAGTACCGGAACAAGAAAAAATTTCTTCAAATAGAAAATCTGAGACTACCTGCTCTGTTTCTTTCACAACAGCTTTGCCTTCCACCTACTTAGTCACTTAATCAGTACAAAAAAAGATGTGGAATTTCTGCTGGGAGGGTGGGTTAAAGGGTCCAACGATGTCAATAGCCCATTTCTCAGAAAGCTCAAGGAATACCTGTGCTTGCAAAGGAATTTCATCAGCTTTACTGAGCTGCCCCATACGTTGGCAACTATCACACCTCCTAACATAATTCTGAGCATCACGAAAAATGGAAGGCCAGTAATATCCCATTTGTAGCACCTTATGGCCTATTCTTTTGTCTGCAAAATGCCCTCCACAAGGGCCATCATGGGCAGCATTCAATACTTCATAAATATCATCTTCAGTCACACAGTGTCAGATCTGCTTATCTGCTCTTGTATGAAAAAGGTACCCTGCCATCCAAGAATATCGGGCACTATGATGAATAATATTTCGCTATTCCCTATATGAAAAATGAGGAGGCACTTTCCTTCTAGCAAGATAGTTAGCAATATCTGCATACCACGGAGGTTTAGTAGAAATTGCAAAAAGATGTTCATCGGGAAAATTGTCTTCTATTGGTGTGCATTCATCATTGTTATCCATTCTAGATAGGAAATAAGCTACTACATTATCTTTTCCTGGCTTATCTACTATTGTAATATCAAGTTCTTGAAGCAATATTAACCATCTTGTAATACGCCCAGGAGTAATAGGTTTATTCATCAAATACCTGATTGCTGTGTGATTTTTTTGGACAATAGTAGAGTACCTGGTGATGTAATGCTGAAAATTATTGATAACGTAAATGATAGCTAAGAATTCTTTTTCTGTCACCTTCTAGTTTAGTTCAGCAGGAATTAAATTCTTGTTGACGTAGTAAATTGCATACGTTATTTTGTCTACCTGCTATCCTAAAATAGCCCCTACTGCTGTCTAAGAATCATTAGTATGTATGTGAAACGGGAATTCCCAATCAGGTCCTCGGAGTATTGGGGCCGTGCACACTAGCCCCTTAATTTTCGTGAAGGATGTCTCACAATCTTCAGTCCACAAAAGTTCTGCATCTTTGTTAGCAATTGAAATAGTGGGTGTGCTATTTTAGCAAAATTTTATATAAAGCGCCTGTAATAACTAGCACAACCAATAAAACTACGTACCTGTGTGGGTGTTTTGGGGATCGGGAAATGTAATATTACTTCTACTTTAGCCAGATCAACTTAAATTCTAGTGGTTCAGAGAAAATGTCCCAATACTACTCCTTCTTCCCTCATCATATGGCATTTGACTGTACTCAACGATATATGGGTTTGTTTACATATTTTGAGTACCTTCTCCAAATTTTCCAATCCTTCCTCAAATGAGTTCCCATATGGAGTAAAATCATCCATATAGATTTCGACACTATTATCGACCAAATCAGAAACAATTCCCAAGATTTCCCTCTGGAAGGTAGCATGAGCATTACACAGGCCAAATGGAAGGACCCTATATGCAAAGGTTCCTCACAGGCATGTGAAAGTTGTCTTGTCCTAGTCTTCCCGGGCTATCTAGATCTGGTTATATCCATTGAATCCATCTTGGAAGGAAAAGAACTTCTTTCCAGCCAAGGTGTCTAGGACTTGGTCAATAAATGGCAAAGGAAAATGGTATTTTTATGTTGCCTTATTTAGTTCCCTGTAATATACACAGATCTACCATTTACCATTCTTTTTGGGAATGATAACTAGCGGGGATACCCATTGGCTATCTGAGATGGGATAAATGAATCCTACATCCAAATTTTTTTGTAATTATTCTTTAACAATGTTTTTAAGAGCAGGATTCATCCTCCGTTGAGGCTATCTTACAGGGCGACAATATTCCTTAATGTAAATATGATGAGTGCATAGGCTAGTAGGGATACCCTTCATGTCGGTATAATCCTAGGAAAAAGCTTCCTGATGATATTGAAGGACTTTCAAAAGCTGTTCGGTCTGACATTCGGATAGGTTCGGGTTGATATTAAGTGTTTTCTCTGGTTAAATATTGATTGGAGTACTATCCTGGAATGGGGTTACAGGAATGTCCTCAATGTCATCTTCTGGTTCAATTTTTTCCTGTGTCTCATTGCTCATAGCATACTCTAGAATATGTCGAGTTCGATCAGGAACATAACTGGAATCATTAATGAAGGCGTTAATGAAATCATCTTCAGTTTCTGTTTTAAATTGAAGTTCTCGGCCAATAGTGAGAACTGGTCTAACATCTTCATTTTCAGGTTTAGGCTCTTCTGCGGGTAGATGTTTCTGACTGGGTAATTATTTTTCAGATGGGCTTGGTTCCGCAGGAAAATAGAGCTTGAGATTATTCATAACTGTCCCATTTGATATGATCATGTGTCTAGACCGACATCCTATGTAGGCATATGTAGTTTCCAACCAAGGTCTTCCTAGGATCAATGGGTGGCCACCTACTGAAGATCGAGTCTGCAATATAAGGAGGTCCACAGGGTAATGCCACGAGTCTACTGAAATGATCACATCCTCTAATTTCCCTACTGGTTTAATTGTGGATTTGTTTGCAAGTTCCAAGATAGTAAGGGTTGGTTTAATGTTTCCAAGTCCTAATGTGTTCATTGTTTTAGCAGTGATAATGTTAATTTCTGCTCCCAAATCCACCAGTACATTTGGGATTTCAATCCCTTTAATTTTTACTGTTAGAATTGGGTTCCCAGGGTCTCCATGTTTTATAGGCGTGATCTTTCCTAATATGATATCGGATAGTCTGCCCATTACATGAATATTTAATGGATCCTTATGTTTCCTCCCTGGTTTCTTTGAGCAGTATTCTTTCCGAGTTTTTACACAAATAGGTACATCGCTCATAGCTTGTAAAAGGGGTATTTTAACAAAAATATTCTGTAGATCCCCTAGGATGTAAAATTCTGCTTGAGGTTTTGGTTTGCTCAAGGTAAATATTTCGGGATATGGGGGAGATACTAAATGAACTTGATTGGGAACAAATTGGGGGGGTGTCTGATTTATTACGTTTTGATCTGAATTCTCCCTTACTGTTCTTTGTTTTGGTTCTGTATCTTCATCGTCAAATTGTTCTATAATAATGGGTGAAGTAGGTGCATTTACTACTCGGCCAAACCTTAGATTTATCTCATTGAGTCCTGCGGTAGAAATGTTGTAGGATGGAAGGCTCAGAGTGTCTGTTTGTTGAACCCCTTTATTATTCGGATTTGGGTTGGGCTGGATAGAAAGATGGGGTCTAATGGCTGGGTTTCTTGGAGGCACATTGGAAGGAAACTGAATTTTTTGTTGAGGCATAAGCTGAGGAAAATGTCCAGTGGGAGGGGTTCCACGACAAGTCTGATTCCATGAAGGATTCATACTCGCTTGAGGAACCCATTGTTGCCAAGGGGGATACTGATATTGAGGCCACATGGCTGAAAATGGTGCAGGTTAGGGACCCATACTAAAATTATGAAAGTATTGCGATGGGTCCTGAAACATACCTGGATTCACCGCAAGTGGTCAAGGTTGCCATGGCTTCTTCTGCCCCATAAAGTATAGCTGGTCCACCATGATTTCCTCTCTTTCTCCTTGCAAAACCACTTTCATCTTGGGAAAGGAAGGACATGCACTGATCGCATGAGTTTGTTCACAGATCGCGCAGGCTTCCACCATGTTTAGCAGGCATTCCTTCAAAGGGTGTTTCTTTGTGCACTGAGGGCAGAATATGGCCATGGTTTTTTCCAACTCCACCTGCTTCTGTTTTTCTTGTAAAGTGTCCATTTGGGCTGATATCATGCTCAGGATATCGGTCCTCAGATTATCTAGTAGATTTCCAATCTCTATTTTTGTGACCCCTCCACCGGAGGTCTTTGATGACCAAATACCCTGTCCACTTCTTGTAGCCCCCCGTGAACATTTGATATAATAATCACATATAGTTTCGAAGTTTTATTTTGAAATATCCCCTTTTCCCATTATATTCAGGAGTTGCAAAGAGTCTTCCCTGAGTGCTCTGAGAAGAATGATCTTTAGAATGTCCTTATCTAGGATACTATGTCCAGAGATTTACAATATGTATTTAAATTGTTCTACATAGTCCTCCATATTTTCATCCTCCTTCTGTGAAAATTTAAATATTTCCTCCTTAATGTCACGGGACTTACAATAATCTTGGTACTTTTCCAAGAAAGCTTTTTTCATTTCTTTCCATGAGGTAATCGTTCTTCCCCATAAACCCATGAACCATCTCAGGGCTGTCCCTTTTAAGGTAGCAGGAAATGTTTTTAATTTTTGAGCATCAGTCATATAGTCATATCCTTGACAAGCAATATCAAATTCGAAGAGGAATGTATCACGGTCTTTAGAAGAGAGCCCATGAAAACTAGGCAAGGTTGTTAAAGGGATGGGTCTCATTGGTGCATTACCTGTAACATTTCCAAGAGGAAAATCAATAGAGGAACTTATAGGTTCCATAAATATCCTCCAATACTCACTTGGAATTTCGATTGGTTCCGCAGCCAGTATCTAGAGTGATTCAACCGAATATGGTTACACCGCACTCCCCCGATCCCTTGGTGAATCAAAGTCCTTCAAAATTTCCTTTATTGGATCAGAATCACTTAACTCAACAATGAGAATTTTTACAGCATTGCCTTGGTCTCTTGGGGATGAAAACCCTTCTTGAGGTTCTTCTTCCTAGTTAGAGTTGCTCAATTCTTCTAATCCCTTACTTGCCACTTCTTCCACTTCTGCTGTAGAAAGAACACCTTCTGGTACCGTGGATGGCCTTGGTTTTTCCACAGACTTCCCTTTAGACTTCGTCTGAAACCTAACCCTAACAACAGCACTGGTTGATGCCTCAGATCTAGATTTTTCAATAATTTCTTAAATATACATATTCCTTCCCAGATCCTTCCCTTTCTTTGGGGGTCTTCCTCTGCCCCTCTTGTTCAAATCTTTGTTCATACAAATTGTGGAGAGGGTTCATCAGAGAAAATCAATCAATCGCTCAAGACTTGAAGTAGGACAGATAATTTCCTGCCCGGTACGAGAGAAAAGATTCACAGAAAATGAAACAAAAGGAAAAAGAAAAAAATCAAAGTTCAGGATTTGGAGCAAAGTAATAACATATCCTCCCCAGGATGAGAAATTGGCCCCTAGAAGGAAAAAAATATGAAATAAAAATAGAAATACTGGAATTTTCCCAGGACTTAGGGCAAGATTTTACAAAAAACCTTCCCCAAGACGAGGGTTTAATTCTACAAAAAACAAAATAATAAAAGAAACAGGAAAGAAAGAAAGAAAAAAGAAAACACAAGGCACTTATGCTTAGGACTTGAAGTTGGACAATATATTCCCACCTCAAGATGAGAGATCGACTCTGAGATCTGTTGCAGATCCTGTTCTTGCACCTGTTAGCCTTCCCCGGCAATGATGCAAAAATGTTGGTGTCCGGATATGAATAGAATTCAACCCTTTTTCCACATAAATTATCAACCCGAGGGCGTTAGTTATTTCAGTACTAATGACAAGTATATGCAGATACAAGCACATGGTCCGCTATAGATCACAGGTTTAATCTATAACACACACACCACTATAACAACAATGAAATGAAATACAGAAATAAAATGCATCCACAACAATTAACACGACTGTAACAACAAATAAATAATCACACCAAACACAACACTACAAAGAAAAGAAGGAAGAATTCAACACCTGATCACGAGAGTGGGCCCAACTCTTTGATCAGGGCTGCGGAAACTCAAGAATTACAGAAGAAACAACAAGCTGTTGTACATTCAATTAATGATAAAAAGATTGATTACAAAGTCTGTATGTCCAAGGGCCTCCCCCGATTCATAGCCCGTAGGCCTCTTTATAAAATTGTCTTGAAACCCCCGATTCCTCTCAACAACTCCATTGTTACAAAAATACATCTTGTTACAACGGCAACCGGGTTGCCCAGCAAGAAACCATAAGAAGGCCTAAGATAGTGTTGATATACCCATGGCTGTCACATTGTAGTAGAAAATAAGGAAGATGTTGGGGATGATGGGCTGTGCCTTGACTCGCGGCTACAACGCTCCTGTTGTAGCCAGATCTGAAGAAATATCGGGGTTAATATGTAGAAAGGTAAAAAATCCATGAAAAATACATCATTAATCAAATATACCATAAAATATAGGAAGAATGGTTTTACCTCATGCTTTTAAGATTAATAATGGCACAAAGAGATAGAAAGATAGGGTAAAATGGGAGAGGAAAGTATACAAATCCGGTACCCAATAGAGGGAACCTATGAAATAATATCTTCCAACCTAAAATGTAAAGATATATATTCTTTACATAAAATGATTGATAAATATCACCTAATTGAAGAAAATCAAGTGTTTCCACCTACACTTATTAATAAGATCTATGACTTCAAAAGTTTCCTTAATGGATACATCAAGGAGGGAAAAATTGACTAGCTTGAAATCTTAATTTCCAATACTTCCAATTTCTTGTACTTAATGATGTTCCAGTATGAAGGTACACAAAATCCATTAGAGATATTGAGTGGTTAAAACCAATTAAGTTATGGAATATATGATGAAGGTCGACCTATAATTCACATATGGAATCCATCTTTCTTATCTTCCAAACATAATGACTCCTATTTAAAAGAACTAAAGGAATGGATAACATCATACATAAAAATGTGGAAAGACACTATCATGAATGAGGATTCACCAATTATTACAGAGGAATGGAAAATAAAGTAGTGCAATGGGAAAGAGTTCTTGATAGATTAGAAGGAATCTATAATAATCATAGAATAAGAGATGGAAGTGATTCTTCTTTTGAGGATTTTTGGCCCAAGACAAGGCATATTATTGATGTTTATTATAGTGAAATCCATGTAATCTCAAGTTTTATGGATGGAGTTTTTGATAATGCGATAGATGAACCAGTATATGTTGGACCCAAATGCAAAAAGCCAAAGCCAACATTCAATCCAATGATTGATGTTGAGAAAGGAAAGATGTTGCTAGTTAGATTAGGAAATGAGGATGCATGAGAGATGTTTTGGATGGAAAAATCCATCTCAGATATATTTAGGGATAATTAAAGTGAGAATATTCATGTACAGGTGGATAGGTGGAAGTTCATGTCAGGGAAATACAGTGGAAATTTTTAGAGAAATATTGGGTACCAAATCTCGATGACACAAAACTTGTCTCTATTCCAATTAATACCATAGTGTGGGAATCGATGCAAAAGAAAGAACAATGCAAGAATACCAAGATAAATAATTATGATGTATAATACTTCCTTGGTCTACTTGACCGAATATATTAAGATTAGGTTTATATGATTCATGAATATAATTTTCTTTTATGAAGGATCTATTAATATACATTCAGACACACTTTTCAATATTCATTGTATATCAAATATTCTCTTCATATTATTTTTGGAGGAGTTTTATGTTATTTATTATTTCAATGTGATCACGTGTTGATACAAATTACACAACAGTGCCATAAAATATTTATTTTTTCAAAGCTTTGTTTGACCAACATGACTTCTCACCATATCAAATATACATAATAAAATTCAATAATGCACTTAAAAACATCTTATAAACTTGGTCTATTAAAGCAACAACGGAGTAGCTAATTAGTATTATATTTAATATAAACCATTTAAACACTTGATGAATAAATTCTA
This sequence comes from Pinus albicaulis, assembly GCA_034641835.2. Classification (NCBI taxonomy): domain Eukaryota; kingdom Viridiplantae; phylum Streptophyta; class Pinopsida; order Pinales; family Pinaceae; genus Pinus; species Pinus albicaulis. The sequence goes on from CM076580.1 coordinate 1,600,654,771, forward strand.
GACACTTTTAATAATGTTTGAAGTGATATTTTATTAATATTCCTTATTATAATTGATATAAATCAAATTTTCTATTCAATGCATTCTATTAAAAAATGATCATTGAACAACACAACTAGAATTATAAAATATTTCCTCTTATATATTTTGAAGTGGTGCCAACATTGTACTACTATAATGAATTTGTACTCAACATAAGAAAAGTAGTTAGTGTCCATTTAAAATGGTCAATAATAGGAAGAAACATAATATTAATATATTATTAAATAACTTTATTAAATAAATGAGAATTAACATGCCCAGCAACTTTCATAATGTACTCAATGTCATAATGTGAAACCTTTAGATTATATGTTAGACGATTCAAACATTTTCAACCCTTGATCCAAAAGTTAGTTTACAATGCAGTTATGAAGGTAGGGCATTAAACTGGACATTTGGCAGATTTCAAGGCGCTCCTAGGGTTTTTGTGCTGTCTATGTGTTGATAACAGGGGTTTGTTTCTTAGCCCTTTGTGAGCGTGAGCAAGAATGGCAGGGGCAGGCAACTGCGCATCTACGGTTCTCTTGGCCATTGTGATGATAATAGTGAGAGCGGGGGTAGCAGCAACAGCAACAGAGGTAACGGCAGCAGCTCCCAATCCAACAATGGAGGCAGGTGCTGCTTCCATGGCCTTCGTTCCCTCTTTAATCGTCGCTCTCATGGCCTCATTCATCCCCTTCTTGGCCTCTCGATTCTACTGAGATCTCTTGCGGTTGCTCTTTGGTCCATTTTTTATGATCAGGGAGGGATGCCCCTTATATATATCTCTGATATGTATACGAAATTTAGTTCTAGGTTTTGTGGAGGTTATTCTTTTCTGGACGAGTGCCAGAGTATTTAGCATCTGCTACAAGGTTTTCTTCCTTCATTGTTTATTCATTTAGGAAATAAAGGGATCTCTTCACGGCCCTTTCTACTGAATATGATTTGAGTTATACATTTTGTTTGATAATCTTGGACTTAGCTGATTACAATGGCTTGCCAGATTTAGCGTTTTTTTGTTGTTTTAGGGTTATCTATGAATCCCTTTGAATGTTATGATGTTATTTGTGGAAAGTACTTTAAATATGCTGTCTGGTTTGAGAGTAATGCACTAGAAACATTGGTTCATAGAAATCTTTTAACTTTAGATTAACAAATTATATTTATTTTTAGGGGAGTGATTGCATCTTTATCTAGATGCTGGTATTGTTTGTAAGTTGAATGAGAGAGACACTACACACATTTGAATGATGTGATTTATTAAAATAATTTCAATATTATCTTCTTAATTCAAAGCCCTTTGATGTAATCAATGGCACAAATCATTAAGCCAGCAGTTATTTTTTCATGGATACGTAAATGATAGTGGGGATATATGCACCTTCCTCTAAATGACTCTTGCACTTCCCACAGCAATACAAAATAAAATCAGATTTGTAAAAGTGACCAGAAATATTGATATAGTGTAGAAGACTTCTTCTATTCTTTGAGTGATAATATATACTATTATATTTGATCAGGTGTGTATTCGTAAATCTATGCAGAGAATAAGAATATAAAGTGTTACATCCTTTCATCATATACATATCTTACCTAATAATTGTGTGTTTTTTGTTGTTTTAGGGTTATCTATGAATCCCTTTGAATGTTATGATGTTATTTGTGGAAAGTACTTTAAATATGCTGTCTGGTTTGAGAGTAATGCACTAGAAGCATCGGTTCGCATGAAATCCTTTCCAGCATAGGGTCATGTTCGATTCTTTTATTTTAGGGGAGTGACTGCATACTGTCCTAAATGCTCTGGTATTGTTTTGTAGAGTTGAATCTGCGAGAGGGCTTCTACATTTGAATGGTCAGCGGAGCTTTACATTAGAAATGAATTTCAATAATGTATCTCTTGAATTGAAAGAGCCCTTTAATTGATGATAATTGAAACAATCCCATTCTGCTTGAACGAATTCTTTTTCATGGATACCTTAATCGACAGCTGCGGGATGTATATGCCTTATTCCTCTCCAAATGACTCTTGCTTTTACATAATGACACAGAAGAAACCAGACTGTAAAGTGACCAGAAATAGCTGATATAGTTCATTGAAGACATTCACTATTCTTTGAGTAGTGTATATACTATTATATTTGATCCGCTGTGTATATGTAAATCTATGTAGGAGAATAAGAATATGCAGGATATACATCCCTTTCATCATATACATCTCTTACCCTAATAAAGTTTCATATATCAATGAGCCATGGTAAGCTTTCTAGGTATGTATGACCATAAATTCTTTTAATAGTGCATTATAGTATGATCTTGTATATATGACCATAAATTATTTTAAAAGTGAATTATAGATCTTTCCATTTGTACAGATGATCACTCAAAATTTTCGATGTGGAGAGAGTCATTCAGGTTTGGATAAAACAGTAGGAAGCATTTGATACCCTGGCATGCGAAAATTTTAAAGTGGCAGACTCATTTCCTGATATATCAGAACAAAAGGGACAAAATACAAATTCATTTCCTGACGTCATGACATATCCTAAAAATAGGTCAAAGCATTTTATACCCGATAAAAAGAATGGCATACCAGAAGATTTGTCATAGCTAGCAAGCATATAATCGAGAGTTGAGAAAACAGGCATCATAACTTAATAAAGAAAGAAAGACCCATTGTCACAGCCAACAAGCATATAATCGAGAGTTGAGAAAACAAGCATCATAACTTAATAAAGAAAGAAAGACCCATTATCACAGCCAACAAGCATATAATCGAGAGTTGAGAAAACAAGCATCTTAATTTAATAAAGAAAGACCCAGAAGATTAGCTAAAACCGAAATGTCCTGTTAGTTTTTGTATGCAAACATCTGTCACCTAGGTCACTCTGCCTCACAGAGTATTTCTGTTCTTTCCCCCTTTCACCCACACCTACAAGATTTTCTTTTGGTTTTTCTGTAGTTTCTATCCCTACAATGTTCTTTTAAACATCATCGGTTGTTGCTGTTTTGACTATCTATATCTTGTAAGCTGAATAAGTAGTGGTATATTAAAAGGTAGATGGATAGTGGGAGATGAGGAGGCTGCAGTCAGGAGGACACAACACAGGTTTTAGCTTATGAGTATATGTTTCGTTTGCCAACATAATTCGACCAAACAGGAATGAGCTCTGTTGCCATTGCAATTTGCAGGACAAAGCCAAGAAGATAAGAACAGAGTATAATATCATTGCTGCCAATTCTAGGGTGCAAGATGACTTGCACTGTGAAACTCTCATTTAATAAATAAATTATTAGATTTCCTTATGAAAGCCTATGATGCAAAATTGTTCTTTTGTTGTTATTGTTTGACCACTGTTACTTATGGCTGTAGCATAATATGGTTGTGCTGTCCCCTCCATCTCCAGAATTCTCCCATCTCTTTCAATTGGATTTTTAGGAAAACCCTTAACCCATTGATACATGTTCACTGTGATCCACATTCTTTTTCCATGTATAATCATAAAGATCAACACTATTAATAAGAGGAGAGATATAAAATTCTTCTGGCGTATCCAAAAGACGAGCATTGTTTTCCATTATCAAAATTCGACAGTGACCAAACTAATTCATTTTAAATTTGTTATTGGGCCTTTGGGGAAATCGATTTTTATGCACCATATTCATAACACTATTTGACAACGTTTCTCTTTTCTTCATTCCAGCTCTATCCTTGTAGACTTCATCATGTTGTCCAATATTTTCCTTAACATGCATAAAGACCATCATCCCTTTTATGAAATTTCATATACAAGAAAAAGTTGTTTGTGCAACATATATTATCACTCCATTTGTTACAAACATACCCAAGTTAGAATTTGCACTTGCTCCTATTAGTACGGAAATTATAAAAGTCTGAAACAACAGAGATGATGGGGGATCAGAAGACTTTACTGAGAGGTCATTTCTGAACACCCACAAGGACATTCCTAAGCAATTTTGATACTATCAATCATAAGCCCTCTCTAGTATTCATGACTTTGCTCTGAAGCTCAGTAGAAAGGCAGAGGGTCAGAATCCAAAACCATTCTCTAGTATTCATGACTTTGCTCTGAAGCTCAGTAGAAAGGCAGAGGGTCAGAATCCAAAACCATTGAAGGCTCAGCTGTGTGTATACATATCCCTCAACTGTGTAAACAGTCCATCTATATAATTGGTCCCTCATTCGTTGTAAGGATTGTAATTCAAAATTGCAGGGGCACGTCAGTAGATAAATTAAATGCCTCTCAACTCAGAGAACAAAAAAGGAAAAGAAAAGACATCAGTATTAATCTATTATGCGCCTCATAATCATTTGATTGAACATTGCACTTGGACACGCCATGAAACACATGGCATCCCTCAGTGAAAACTACTTCCACTTTCTGAGTGTGGTCCTCAAAACTCTTTTTTGAAAAATACTAAAGGGGTATGTTGCTTTTGGACTGATAAAAAAAGTAATGATATCATTCATTCTGCTGATAAGATTCGCAGATTCTCAGGGACTTTAAGCCCAAAGCAGAGCAGCAGCATCACTGTCATTCTCCTCCTCATCATGACAGAATGAGAGATTCTCAGGCTATCTCCTCCACATCATCAGAATGAGAGATTCTGAGGCTTGTGAAAGAAAACTGTCATCCTTCACCAGTTGGGCTACAACTCCGACTTCCATGTTGAAAACACCATCATTATAGTAAAATACTAAAGATTGAAAATGTACCCACCGCATAGTGTCTGATTGACATTATCCTATACAAATTAGCAAACTGTGCAATGGGTTGAGATGTGTTCAAAAGAATTTGGTAAACTTTAATCCGTTCTTCATTTTGGTAGAAGGCCTTGCTCTTCATCACCATCCTCTTTGTTATGATGATTGCCACAGCTCATATGCAACTGGTCTTTGATAGAAGGCGTTGGTAGAAGGCCTTGCGTTTCATCGTCATCCTCTTTGTTATGGTGATTGCCACAGCCCATCTGCAACTGGCCACTGATCTACCCCCCTGTTAGCTTCATGGCCTTCGTTGCCTCATACTGCCAATCAGTCCTCAAAACAACAAATAGGATTGAAAATTCACAAGAAAACTGAGCCACCAACAGACCGTACCATAAACCCCCGAAGCCGATCTTCAACCAAAAGGCCAGGGCCAGAGCCACAGGAGTGCCTAAAAGGTAAAATGACCCAAGATTAATTCTGGCCCCGATAGCAGGTCTAGCACTGCCCCTTAGGACACTGCAACCTGTTGTTTGGGGATAGTTTCCTAATTCGCATAGACCTATGATAGGCATAGCTGCAGTAGTTAAGGCTAAAATAGTCTCATCATTTGTGAAGAGCTTTCCCCATTTGTCTCTTAGGAAGCTAGTCCATGTTACACTGATCAGAGCTATCACTACTGCACAACCAAGGGCTACAAGGGTAGCAAGCTTGGCCTTGACAGGCTTACAGGCACCGAGCTCGTTACCAACACGAGTCGAAACAGAGGAGCTAAGTGCTAGAGGGACAGTGTACATCAGGCTTGTTGTTTGGGTGAGGATCGCTGCAGTTGCCACTAAAACCTCTGGATTGGGGAGATAACCAGCGAACAAAGTCAAGATCTCATATCACCACCATTCAAGGCATATTGCAAAGCAACTTGGAAGGGCTAGGCTTAGGAGAGGCCACCATTCTCTGAAAGAATCAGCAGACCAACCAGTCCAAGTCCTCTTGTATACTTTGGAGAAGTAGAGGTACCCAACCAAGAGGAACACCATGTTGAGATTCATTAGAACTGCAACAATTGCAACCCCTGGCACACCAAATTTAAAAACAAAGACTAGGATGATATTTAGAGGTATATGCAGAACTACTGCTAGAGCAAAGCACCACATCATAGGTGTGGTAATGCCTTGTGATCGAAAGTAGACACGAAGAGGCTGCAGGAGACTATTTGTAAGAAGATCGGGGAGCGAAAATAGGTAGTATGTGCTTGCAACTGCTGTGATGGCGGCATCTTGGCCCATCCACAGCATGATGTTTTCCGAATTGAGCCATAAGATGCCTATGGGCACACAAGCTGTAAGAAGAATTAGTATGGTCCTTTGTAGACAAAGGCCTATAAGATCCCAATTCTTAGAACCAAATGCTTGGCTGCAAATAGGATCCATTCCTGAAGCCAAACCAAAGAGAACTGAGTAGCCCGTGATGTTGGTAAAACCTATTGAAAGTGCACCTCCTGCCAATTCTGGACTTCCCAATCTTCCCAAGCATAGAACCGACACCATCGCACGTACATAAACCACACAGTTCATGGTTGTAACAGGGATTACAATCCTGCCAAGCTCCTTCAACTCCTTCACAATCTGCAAAACAACGACCCATTGTCAACACCTTCCTAAAAAAAAATGCTGAATACATTCTGCTTTGAAAAGAAGATTGTAATGACTAAAACTGAGCTCAATCTCGAAATTCAACCAGCTTTTTGGTAGAAAAATAAACTCAAACTATGAACAATTTCCAAAGTTTTCTGCATGAGAATAAAACCCATGCCCTCGGAATAGTCTATTCTGCAAGTAATCCCTTAAAATCTATATAGGTATGTCCAACTAGTCCTACAAATGAACTCAAAACACTCAGAAATTCACGATACTCCTAGACAGAAAACAAACCAAAAAATAAAAATCTAACATAACAGAATTTCAGCAACAATACCCAGATCAAAAGAAAGGTAAAATTGATAAAATAATAGAAAAATTAGAAACCCATTGCAAGAAGCTTGTGTAGATTCCTGCATAAAATCACTAGCCTAATGCATCAGATTCTCCTTTGAAATTTATGTATTATTAGGGGTAAAATAAAATACCTATGCCCCATAACCATGCATTTTCACTATAAACTATTACAATTTTTATCATAAAATGCATATGGTCATATATATAATATATATATTCAATATATATAGACACACACGATTATCGATATTTTAAGCCACAATAAATACAGTACATAAACATATGTATATAGTTTCAGATAAAATTACCTGCAAAACAGAGGGAAATTTTTGCATATGTATATGTTGCACAAATTCATTTTAAATTAGTTATATTGGCCTTTGGGGAAACCAAATTTTATGCACCATATTCATAACACTATTTGACAACGTTTCTCTTTTCTTCATTCCAGCTCTATCCTTGCAGACTTCATCATGTTCTCCAATATTTTCCTTAACATGCATAAAGTCCATAATCCCTCACGTAGGTCACTCTTCCTCACAGAGTATTTCTGTTCTTTCCCCCTTTGACCCACAGCTAGAACATTTTCTTTTGGTTTTTCTATAGTTTCTATCCCTGCAATGTGCTTTTAAACATCATTGTTTGTTGCTGTTTTGGTTATCTGTATCTTGTAAGTTGAATAAGTAGTGGTACATTAAAAGGCAGATGGATAGTGGGAGATGAGGAGGCTACAGTCAGGAGGACACATCACAGGCTTTAGCTTCTGAGTATATGTTTCCGTTGCCAACAAAATTCAACCAAACACGAATGAGGGTTGCTGCCATTGCAATTTGCAGGACAGAGCCAAGAAGAATAAGAACAAAGTATAAAATCCTTGCTGCCAATGCTAGGGTGCAAGATGACTTGGATCTCTGAAACTCTCATTTAATAAATAAATTATTATATTTCCTTCTGAAATCCGATGCAAAATTGTTCTTTTGTTGTTATTTTTTGACCATTGTTACTTATGGTTGTGGCCTAATATAGTTCTGTTGTCCCCTCCATCTCCAGAGCTCTCCCATCTATTTCAAATGGATTTTTAGGAAAACCCTTAACCCATTGATACATGTTCACTCTGATCCACGTTCCTTTTCCATGTGTAATCATAAATATCAATACTATTAATAAGAGGAGAGATATCAAATTCTTCTGGCGTATCCAAAAGATGAGCATTGTTTCCTGTTATCAAAATTCAATAGTGACCAAACAAATTCATTTTAAATTAGTTATATTGGCCTTTGGGGAAACCAAATTTTATGCACCATATTCATAACACTATTTGACAACGTTTCTCTTTTCTTCATTCCATATCTATCCTTGCAGACTTCATCATGTTGTCCAATATTTTCCTTAAGATGCATAAAGGCCATAATCCCTCACGTAGGTCACTCTGCCTCACAAAGTATTTATGTTCTTTGCCCCTTTGACCCACAGCTAGAAGATTTTCTTTTGGTTTTTCTATTGTTTCTATCCCTGCAATGTGCTTTTAAACATCATTATTTGTTGCTGTTTTGGTTATCTGTATCTTGTAAGTTGAATAAGTAGTGGTACATTAAAAGGTAGATGGATAATTGGAGATGAGGAGGCTACAGTCAGGAGGACACATCACAGGCTTTAGCTTTTGAGTATATGTTTCTGTTGCCAACAAAATTCAACCAAACATGAATGAGGGTTGCTGCCATTGCAATTTGCAGGACAAAGCTAAGAAGAATAAGAAAGATGGTATTCACAACTTGGAGTATTTAACTATTGAACAACAACTTGTAAACATCTGCACTAAACCTCTGGAATCACCGACTTTTCTTCAGTTACAATTAATGCTTGGGGTAAAAGAAGTTGTGCTTGGGGGTCATGTTAAGTCTTCCTACCTTCATTTTTGTTTATGTTGCTTTCTCTCTTTCAGGGAGGAGCTTTTTCCTATAGGTTTTTCTCATTTGTGATGAGAATTTGACTTTGAAGACCCATTTTGTCTTCTTTATTTACTCTTACATTTCACTCAAGGGGGAGTGTTAGAATATTTTTCCAATGCAGGGCCAACTATCATTAATGGTAAGTTTACATAGATACCATTTACAGAGGCATCCTTACTGTCCACCTCTGACAACTATATTTTGTCATTTTTGGGCCCTTTGCATTCTTATATATGTTAGATATTCTCTTATATTTGACCCACAACTACATCAATTCCATTCTGTCTTGTAGAAGATTTTATTTTGGTTTTTCTATAGTTTCTATCCCTCCAACATTCTTTTAAACATCATGAGTTTTTGTTGTTTTGGCTATCTGTATCCTAATTCCTTTATATCTATTTTTGACAATCAATATCTTAATTTCTCTGTTTAACATCAAATTAATTACAATTGATTTCTTTCTAGCTTCTTC